>JAIGNY010001449.1:1877500-2190726 GCA_020152595.1 Chiridota heheva
CTTGAATAATGAGGTGGTTGATAAGGAAGATATTTTGCAGAATGATGCGTTCATCTATCTGAATGGTGCTGCAAAGTATAACACTCAGATGTGATAGTTGAATTGTCACCAGTATGTCACTGGTGTGATAGTTGAATTGTCACTAGTATAACACTCTGGTTTTATAGTTGAATTGTCACTAGTATAACACGCTAGTGTGATAGTTGAATTGTCACTTGTATAACATTGGTGTGATAGTTGAATTGTCACTAGCATAACACTAGTGTGATAGTTAAATTGTCACTAGCGTAACACTGGTGTGATAGTTGAATTGTCTCTAGTATAATACTCTGGTGTGATAGTTGAATTGCCACTGGTATAACACTCTGGTGTGATAGTTGAATTACCACTAGTATAACACTGGTGTGATAGTTGAATTGTCACTAGTATAACACTAGTGTTATAGTTGAAAAGTCACTAGTATAACACTGGTGTGATAGTTGAATTGTCACTAGTATAAAACTCTGGTGTGATAGTTGAATTGTCACTAGTATAACACTAGTGTGATAGTTGAAAAGTCACTAGTATAACACTGGTGTGATAGTTGAATTGTCACTAGTATAACACTAGTGTGATAGTTGAATTGTCACTAGTATAACACTAGTGTGATAGTTGAATTGTCACTAGTATAACACTCTGGAGTAATAGTTGAATTGTCACTAGACAATTCAACTGCTCTCTAGTTTCAATACCTAAAAACTAAAACTATTAAATGAACTTGGTATCAATTTAATGTTTTTTGATGAAAATTAAATTCTTCAGTACAGTGGTACCAAGACATGTTTTTCATGTCAAGTCCATAGAAATACATATTGAATCGTCCCTCTAGCTGGGAAATGGTTGTTCTCTCTCAAAATACAAGCAATAAATTCAATGAAAGAAGTTGATAATGAGCAAAAGTTCCGTGGTGATAGCTGGAGAAATCACGAGTTAGTGAATAAAATTACTCAGCCTCTGCTGAAATAGATGTAAAGAAGATTACAAAAATATTCAATTCCGTGGGGAATTTGTTTACTTTTCTATGATTACAAACAAAGCATGGTAGCTCAGTAGTACAACGTCTGACTCATACTCCAAAAGGTACTGGGCTCAATTTTTTACTCTGTCCCATGTTGTGTCCTAGAGCAAGACACTTCATCTTGGTCAAGTCAACGAGGCTTATGAATTGAATACTACTTGATGTGACTGTTGTCCCATCCAGGGGGAGCTGAGAATGCCCATAACTTGCATCAAGGACCGGGGGATAAGAGCTGGCCTATATGAGACTTCATTGGCTCAAAGGATATAACTAACAAACAATGCAGGTTTGTAGCACTCTTAAATGGAATCTGAGACAAAGTAGCACCATGTATAGAAACCTCAAAAGATTTCAGAATTGTTTTCTTAGGTATTTTATTTAAGATGATTTTTGTCCCCAACTACCAGATTGTACTGGTTACGAAAGTAATACAAATAAAAGCCATGTTCTGTTTGATTTTTCCTCTTTGTAGTATATTTTTGTACAGCTTTGACACGTGATGTTTGTACAAATTTAATGTACTCCATTCGAAGTATTGCTCATCAATCACCTTTTATGGTTTTAGGAAATGCACAAAATTAGGAAATTTCCTTTATTCTTGAGGTATCTTCTTGATTTTTGGGAAATTCTCTTTTATTTTTCGGGAAAGTTTCTTCATTTTCGGGAAATTTTAATTTTGCTTCAATTTTCGTGAAATGTCATATTTTTTTTCCTCGGGAATTTTTCTTTATTTTCGTGAAATTTGCTTCAATTTTCATGAAATGTCTTTATTTCATTTTCAGATAATTTTACAACCCCCCTCCCCATCCCCTTTACAAATAGTTTCATCGTGATAAGAGACCCATACATTTGTGTAAGTTTGTTGGGACAAAAATCAAATCCGTTCACCTCCCCACGTCAAATATCTTCCTACGTCGCTGAAAATTAGAGGGGGGGGGGAAGGGGGAAGTTGGCACCCAGTTCATATGCCACTGCTTGCACCTTTTTTTTGTCAGTTAAAATGACGCTGTATTGTAGTAATTCAATCAAATATTTTGCCTTCATCATTTACGTTTTCAGTTCTCGTGGCTTTCACACCTTTTTTTTAGAAATAATGATCAGATAGAAAACTCTTTTTTTTTTTTTTAATGATCAACTTTCAATGTTATTCATATATTAGTCTTGCAACAGTAATTGTTACAAAATTTCAGGTCATCCATCTTATGATTTGCAAAAAAGTGGCAGGGGGGAACATGCCCTCACTCCGCGGTCCATGAAATGGCTCAAACTTCACACCCAGTTTTCAGTGAATCAGTTTCAAGAGTCCCCATAGTAAGATTTTAATCGGAATCCAATTTAAGGGCACTCCATACACTATACTGAAATTTGGGTAGCTTACTTACTTTCTTCATTCCGTCAATAAAAATATTAGTTGGATAGCAATGGAACTCGTCATCAATATTTGATATACTTTTTTTAAGTCTACAAAGAGGCACCTTTTGAATTTTACATTGAAGACAGGAGAGGTCACGTCAGTCTATGGCAATGGACCGGGTCCACAATATAAGCTTTGCCCTACATGGCCCTTTTCAAAAAATGCCCCATTTATGAAAACTTAGGGTAGTTCGCACACTCTTTTTAGAAAAGTCATATTAAGCTGTCTTTTAATGGAATTCAACGTTTTTACATCATGAACATGTACACACTAGCTAACATCATAATTATATCAAAAATGAAAACAAAACAGGCATGTGGTTGTTAAAAAAAAAAACATTTCAATTTCCACTTTAAGCCCTGCCTACCCATTAATATGAATATGCATCACATCACCATCAAAAACAATAGGGCACATCTACGTACCATAAGCTGTGTACCACATATGAAGTTAATCCAGTGTACTGTTCTTGAGATATCACGTTTACGATCTGGCCGTCACATACGTACACACACCCACATGCCATCATGACCGCATAGGTTCCTGATGCTATCGCATCGGAACCAAAATAGCACTTGTCCCATTTAAAAACAGCACTTTTCAACTAAAAAAGGGAAAATTTTGCAATAAAAAAAAAAATTCACTGAAGGGCACTTTTTCTTTCTGAAAAGGGCACTTTTTGAACTTCTGAGAAAGGTGTGTGGGAGAGTTGCTCTTCATCCCAAGTGATATGGGAATATCCTTTTATCACAAGTTAGGGGAGGCGCAAGAACCTTTGAACCATGATGAAGCAGTTTACTCTTTTCTAAAACCCACTTTTTTACAGCATCATGTAAGTACTTTGAGAAAGTTGCAGACAAATAAGTAACCTAAATGTAGACAAATTATAGAATACAATATGTACAGGGTCCTCTGGATCCATTTTGTAAAACTGACTGCTAGCCTTGACTATTTACTGCACTTCTATGCATGCAACTTAGTAGACAAAAAACAATCAAGCATCGAAACAATTAAACAACAAGAAAGAATATTTGTGGAGGAAAATTTATTACATCTTTATTTTTGAATCAGCTTTAAAAATATAAAATATTGACAAACATTATTTAAACAAGTGATAAAACAATCTACATAGAACAATTCAAGAGAATGAAGAACAAAACTAGGTACCCTTTCAAACTTTTATCAAAAACAATTTTATATATCAAAAGTTTTTTACAATAACAATTCAATCATGCAATATCAATGATACAGCAGGGATACTGGACACTAGAGACCAAAGTTCTCTGGCGGTGGCTGGAGTACTTGACTGGCGTTCAACAAAACTTCAGTGTGAGTTGCATGTTACAAGAACCAAGTCATAGCATACCATGTTAGCTTTCTGGTTGGGGCACAATGTGGGGAGCACAATGTGGGGGGCACAATGTGGGGAGCACAATGTGGAGGGCACAATGTGATAGAAGTAGCAAAATACCAGTTCCATCTTCTGTCTCAAGCACCTGGCCAAACCTAAACTGTTTTGAATCTCTCTCCATTAAACTGTTGCATTTTCACAGGTACTTAGCCAGTAAAGGAAAGGCAACGCTAATACAAAGAGAACTCGTCTCAATTAAATTGTGATGTTCATAACTTTCATGTCATATCCGGTTGTGGCGGTTATTGATTGGTTGTCGGTAGTTGTGTATGACCAATCAGAAACGTTTATTTTCAATGTATAGTACAGCCTATGCTAGCATGATATCTGGCCTTTAAACATTTTAAGGCAACAACAAAACTCCCAAAACCTTGAAGAGACTCCATAAATTGACCCTGTAAGCATAGCGAGGATATTTATGAGAGTTATACTTAACTTCCATGCTATAAATATGCAACCTGGTCACATGACCTGATTCTAACGCACTTCCAACTGAACTTAAAACGTAGATAGCATATTTATAGCATGGAAGGTACGGTATAACATGAAGTAAATATACAGTCTCTATTCATACCTCTTGCACAACATTGTGTGAGTATATTATACAAATTTTAAGAGCAACCTGGATTATTTTTATAACCAGACAGAAAAATCACAACAAACATTAAGAGTAAATCAAACTTTTCAAAAACCACATGCATAAATCAGTAATATTTGTGTTTATCATTACAAATTATACATGATCTTTTGTAATATGTTATTCCAATTGCAATCATCCACAATCACTTACAACCATCTATTGTAATTACTAATTCATTAATCACTTATAGCCATCTATTGTAATTACTAATTCATTAATCACTTATTACCATCTATTGTAATTACTAATTCATTAATCACTTATTACCATATATTGTAATTACTAATTCATTGCTGTATTAAAGGATAATATATATAATTTGTATCTAATTAAAACAAAACATAACAAGATGATAGGCTAAGAAGAGTTAGAAGCCCAAACTAACACCACCACCACAAGAAACAAACAAATCAAAGACGCTCAGAGATAGTAAAGAACTTATCAACATTGACTTTGAAATTGTGAACAGAATTGGAGCTACTATCCACTCAGGTAAACCATTACACTCATCAACAACTCTTTGTAAAAAACTAAAATGCGAAATAACTATCCGTGAGAACTCTTTGGTAAAGTTCAAACTGTTACCATGTGTCACATGAGGATTAGCTGAAACATGCAAGAAATAACTGGAAGTCAAAGCATCACTACCAGATAGGAATTTAAAAACCTGAATCATATCGCCGCATACGAACCAAGAAATCTCAACCTAAATTCATAAGAGAGATTCCTTACTTCGGGAATAAGTCTAGTGGCTCTTCTCTTCACCTGCTCCAAAATGGACTTATCTTTCTCATAAAAGGGACTCCAAGCCTGAATAGCATACTCAAGGTGAGGCCTGACTAACTGCTTATACAAATTAAGAACAACCTCTCTACAAAGAAAACTAAAATTTCTCATAATCCGACCAAGCATCCTATTTGCCCTTGCAGCTGCTAAAGCACACTGTTTAGAAGGCTTTAGATTGCTAGTAATGACAAGACCTAGATCCCTTTCTTGAGCACACAACCAAGATTTGAACCATTCAAGCAGTAATCACAAGCCAAATTTCTCTGACCAAAATGAATAACTTTACATTTATCAACATTAAATGACATCTGCCATGTTTGGGACCAAGAAACTTACTTATTTTTCAGATCACTTTGCAAAAGTGACAAATCCCTAGCATCATCAACAATCCTATACAGCTTTAGTAACACAGCAAATTTACAAATCCTGGAGCCAAGGGAAACATCAATATCATTAATGAAGATTAAAGAGCCCTGAGGAACACCACTCCTAACCTTCTTCCATGGAGATACTTCACCATTAACAACAACTCTTTGTGACCTGTCAACTTACCAAGAATATATTCAACTGGCACACTTTCCCTCCACACCAAGACCTCTTGTTTTCATCATGAGCCTGCCTAACGGAACCTTATCAAACGCTATGTGGAAATCTAAATAGATAACATCCACATTACGGCAAGAATCAACTTGTTTACTACCATCAGTAACATCATCAAGAAACTCCAATAAATTAGAAACACAAAACCTCTAAGGTACGAACCCATGCTAAGACAAATTCAACAAACCATTGACCAGTAAATAATCTAGTAACAATGGACTCCATAACCTTGCACATAACACTAGTAAGACTCACTGGCCTATAGTTACAAGGCAAACTGTGGTCACTCTTTTAAAAATTAGGAGAAACATTAGCAATTCTCCAATCACTAGGAACAACACCAACATCAAAGCACTTTGAAAAGATAATACTCGGTGAAACTGAAAGATCATCACAACACTCATGTAAGACAGCAGGATGTATACCATCCGGACCGGGTGCTTTATTTGAATTCAAACCCTTCAACTTCTTAGACACAACATTAACTGAAAAATTAACATCCTTAATGGATACTAGATAGTGCATACTAAGAGCATCAACATTATCAGCAAGGGACTTCTTAGTAAAAACAGATATAAAGTAGTTATTTACAACCTCAGCCATGTCCTTACCACTCTTGATAGTAACACCATCATTACCCTGAAGGGGACCAACAAGCTCCTTGATATTTTGCTTTGAAAAAGCAGTCGGATTCAACTTTCAGAAAATCTTTACCATGTGGACCACTAGTACAAAGATTTCAATAAATCTTTACCATGTGGACCACTAGTACAAAGATTCCAATCAATCTTTACCATGTGGACCACTAGTACAAAGATTCTAATCAATCTTTACCATGTGGACCACTAGTACAAGATTCCAATCAATCTTCACCGGTGGACCACTAGTACAAAGATTTCAATAAATCTTTACCATGTGGACCGCTAGTACAAAGATTCCAATCAATCTTTACCATGTGGACCACTAGTACAAGATTCCAATCAATCTTTACCATGTGGACCACTAGTACAAAGATTCCAATCAATGTCTGAAAAAATTAAAATCCCCTTGAACAATAACCTTCCTAGAAGCAACTTTCCTGAAGCAGTCAAGCAATTTCTGATTGTTCTCAGGACTAGAATTTGGGGATCTATACACAACACCAACAACCACTAAACTACCAACATCGCAATCAACAATAAGCTCACACCATAAGCAATTTGAAAAGCTAAAAGAAAACTGAGCAGTCCTATCTATACAATATAATTAGATTAGATATTACCTTTCATCTAGACAAGGACTATTCTAGAGATGGGTGTTTGGGGTTAATAGAGATGATAGACCCCCCCCCTTCAACACTGCTTTGGCTCATACCCTTTCCCCCCCCCCCCCCCCTCTCCTCCTTTTAACACTGCTTTGGCTCATCACACTTCACCAAAACAGAAACGTATCATTATTAAACTGCCTGAATGTGTCTCTAAATGAGACTTAGGCCTTAAGCCCCTACACTATTTCACTTTACAAGACCATGGCTGGGTTGGAAAACAACAAATATATATTATTATTTTTATTACTTACAACTTTAAAAGCTTAACTAAATAGAAGCAAAGCTTGATCCTTGCAAACCCCCTCCTCTCCCAGTAATTATTTCTTGTCACAATCAGGCAAATAAAACAGGCTAAAAGTGTTATCATTATAATGATGAATAATGCATGATTCATTGCTGTTGACCAATTAGAACAAAAAGATATGTTTAATGAAAAATACCCCCCCCCTCAATTTTTTTTATATATTTTGCACATTTCAAGCTTTTAAAAAGGGTACCAAGTTTTGAATAAACCATTCTTGTGTGAAGTGAAGGTGATCAGATGGTGAGGTGAGGAACACAAGCTTGCCAGCTTTATCCATCGCCTTTAATCCAAGTTTGTCCTGCAGAAAAAGAGCAAGCAGGAATAGTAATTCATTCTCAGAAAGTGTAACAGAATGGAACTATAAAACATGGATCACAATTGTGAGTTTCCCCACAGAATACCCCATAATAGTGATAAAAAGGTTAAGAAAAGATGGTTAGAGCAGGCATAAACTGCTGTAAAAGATTTTAAATAAAATGGCAAAAAATTAAGGGGGCAAAGTAATGAACATCCTTTTTATTGAACATATAATTCAAGCATGTTTCTATCATTTATTACCAAAAACAAAAAAATTGGGGGCAATTTATGGCGAGATGCCCATGGGAGCACAGGGGTGCAAAAGGTGCCCTTTCTTGGATATTACACTCCTAAATGCTGGAAATAAATAGTCTAGTTGGCCCTGTTTTGACACTAGTTTGTTCTGTGTTCTCTAAAAAAACATACATATCCACAATATGTAGCCTCTACTGAACAAGGTTTACTAAATGTGAATATTCCTGCAACCATACAAACATGAAAATTGATACAGGCATAGAGAGAGAAAACAAATATGCGGGTATTTACTCTCATGTATCTGTTGTTGGTTTACTATCTAAACATTAAACACAAAGTATACAGCTTGAGCAACAATATTTGAAATGCAATAAATGGGTCACTTTTTAACGCAACACACCGGTGAAATGTTTGAAATGCAATATAATGGGTCACTTTTTAATGCAACACACCAGTGATATGTTTGAAATGCAATAAATGGGTCAGTTTTCAATGCAACACACTGGTGAAATATTTGAAATGCAATAAATAGGTCACTTTTCAACGCAAAACACCCGTGAAATATTTAAAATGCAATAAATGGGTCACTTTTCAATGCAACACACCAGCGAAATATTTGAATTGCAATAAATGGGTCACTTTTCAATGCAACACACCGGTGAAATATTTGAATTGCAATAAATGGGTTCACTTTTTAACGCAACACACCGGTAAAATATTTGAAATGCAATAAATGGGTCACTTTTCAATGCAACACACTGGTGAAATATTTGAATTGCAATAAATGGGTCACTTTTCAACACAACACACCGGTGAAATATTTGAAATGCAATAAATGAGTCACTTTTCAATGCAACACACTAATGAAATATTTAAAATGCAATAAATGGGTCACCTATCAATGCAACACACCTGTGAAATATTTGAAATGCAATAAATGGGTCACCTTTCAATACAACACACCAGTGAAATATTTGAAATGCAATAAATGGGTCACTTTTCAATGCAACACCAGCGAAATATTTGAATTGCAATAAATGGGTCACTTTTCAATGCAACACACCGGTGAAATATTTGAATTGCAATAAATGGGTTCACTTTTTAACGCAACACACCGGTAAAATATTTGAAATGCAATAAATGGGTCACTTTTCAATGCAACACACTGGTGAAATATTTGAATTGCAATAAATGGGTCACTTTTCAACACAACACACCGGTGAAATATTTGAAATGCAATAAATGTGTCACTTTTTAACGCAACTAACCGGTAAAATATTTGAAATGCAATAAATGGGTCACTTTTTAACTCTACACACCGGTGAAATATTTGAAATACAATAAATGGGTCACTTTTTAACGCAACATACCAGTGAAATACTTGAAATGCAATAAATGGGTCACTTTATAACGCAACACGCCAGTAAAATATTTGAAATGCAATAAATGGGTCACTTTTCAATGCAACACACCGGTGAAATATTTGAAATGCAATAAATATGTCACTTTTCAACGCAACACACCGGTGAAATATTTGAAATGCAATAAATGGATTAAGATGCATAACCTACCTGTGTATACAGTGGGTTTGAATGCATGACCTACTTGTGTATACAGTGGGCTTGAATGCTTGACCTACCTATGTATACAGTGGGCTTGAATGCATGACCTACCTGTGTATACAGTGGGCTTAAATGCATGACCTACCTATGTATACAGTGGGCTTGAATGCATGACCTACCTTTGTGTATACAGTGGGCTTGAATGCATGACCTACCTATGTATACAGTGGGCTTGAATGCATGACCTACCTGTGTATAGAGTGGGCTTTCTTGTAGGGTGTAGAGCTCTTTTCCTTGACCAGGTTTATAAAATCCAAACCACTGTGGATGAAACAAAGGCACTTTAGTATTTCACACAGAAACGAGAAGTTTGTCTAAAATATGTGTTGGAAACCTTGCAAACTTCCAAAACATGATTTGGGGAAATCTTTGACTTCAGGACCATTGCAAAATTGCACACATTGTCCATTTCCAGCAAACCACACATTTTCCAGGCCTCTTTAACTCCCAACTAGCCTGCTTTCCCCCAGGTCAGAGATTTTTCTTCTTCTTCCTCTTTCACATATGTACAGACCGCTATAGAGTATATTAACGTACATCCCATGAGTGAACATGGATATTTCGACAAGGACAGAAGCTGATGAACACTTTTGTTTTCACCAAGATCTTTTTGAGAAGTGATCAGGTGGTGAAGAACCTGCTATTTAATGTCCTAAAATGATTGAGGGTGAGCGCCACCCAACCATTGTCAATAATTTCCAGAGGTTGGATGGGGGAGGTGGTGTGATGCAAAAGACAAACCTCTGTGCTTAATGTCAGCCTGTCATTCTGTATATCTGTGGAAAAATCTCTTTTGTTATGACACAAGGATTACTAGCTTCACAAATGGCAGAGGAAGAACACTACTCAATCTTTTGTGTTTGTGGAAAGAACTGCAAGATTATTAAACCATGATGAAAGCAAATCCTCTGCTTCATGGCTTCTTGTGGAATTACCCTTCTCTGAAGTAAAACAAATCTGGGTTTAACGAAGACAAGTATCATTGTTATGACTTCATGTGCTAAAGTTGTATTATCAGTGAACAACAGTACATCATTATTAACCTCACAGGTCTTGGTGTATTTTAAGTCAGTGGAAGTGGGGGATAACTTGATCTTATTGTAGGAGTAGACATATCATAAGGGGTGTTGAGAAAAAAAAACCTTAAGAAACCATCACATACCTCAGTCTCCTTGGGATCCACCATGGTGTCCTCTCCAAACATGACCATCACAAACTTGTTCAGCTTCTGCAGGTTTGCCTTGTACCGTGGGTTCACGGTCTAGGATGAAATAAAGATTAAAGGAACAGTTGGATGAAATGAAGATTAAAGAAGCAGTCGGATGAAAAGAAGATGAAAGGAGCAGTCGGATGAAATGAAGATGAAAGGAGCAGTCGGATAAAATGAGCAGTCGGATTAAATAAGCAGTCGGATGAAATGAAGATGAAAGGAGCAGTCGGATGAAATGAAGATGAAAGGAGCAGTCGGATGAAATGAAGATGAAAGGAGCAGTCGGATGAAATGAAGATGAAAGGAGCAGTCGGATGAAAGGAGCAGTCGGATGAAAAGAAGATGAAAGGAGCAGTCGGATGAAATGAAGATGAAAGGAGCAGTCGGACGAAAAGAAAATTAAAGAAGCAGTCGGATGAAAAGAAGATGAAAGGAGCAGTCGGATGAAATGAAGATGAAAGGAGCAGTCGGATGAAATGAAGATGAAAGGAGCAGTCGGATGTAAAGAAGATGAAAGGAGCAGTCGGATGAAATGAAGATGAAAGGAGCAGTCGGATGAAATGAAGATGAAAGGAGCAGTCGGATGAAAAGAAAATGAAAGGAGCAGTCGGATGAAAAGAAGATGAAAGGAGCAGTCGGACGAAAAGAAAATTAAAGAAGCAGTCGGATGAAAAGAAGATGAAAGGAGCAGTCGGATGAAATGAAGATGAAAGGAGCAGTCGGATGAAATGAAGATGAAAGGAGCAGTCGGATGTAAAGAAGATGAAAGGAGCAGTCGGATGAAATGAAGATGAAAGGAGCAGTCGGATGAAATGAAGATGAAAGGAGCAGTCGGATGAAAAGAAAATGAAAGGAGCAGTCGGATGAAAAGAAGATGAAAGGAGCAGTCGGATGAAATGAAGATGAAAGGAGCAGTCGGATAAAAAGAAAATGAAAGAAGCAGTCGGATGAAAAGAAAATGAAAGAAGCAGTCGGATGAAAAGAAGATAAAAGGAGCAGTCGGATGAAACGAAAATGAAAGAAGCAGTCGGATGAAAAGAAAATGAAAGGAGCAGTCGGACGAAAAGAAAATTAAAGAAGCAGTCGGATGAAAAGAAGATGAAAGGAGCAGTCGGATGAAAAGAAGATGAAAGGAGCAGTCGGATGAAAAGAAGATGAAAGGAGCAGTCAGATGAAATGAAGATAAAAGGAGCAGTCAGATTAAATGAAGATTAAAGAAGCAGCCAGATTAAATGAAGATTAAAGAAGCAGCCAGATTAAATGAGGATTAAAGAAGCAGCCAGATTAAATGAAGATTAAAGAAGCAGCCAGATTAAATGAAGATTAAAGAAGCAGCCAGATTAAATGAAGATTAAAGAAGCAGCCAGATTAAATGAAGATTAAAGGAGCAGCCAGATTAAATGAAGATTAAAGAAGCAGCCAGATTAAATGAGAATTAAAGGAGCAGTTGGACGAAATAAAGATTAAAGAAGCAGCCAGATTAAATGAAGATTAAAGAAGCAGCCAGATTAAATGAAGATTAAAGAAGCAGCCAGATTAAATGAAGATTAAAGAAGCAGCCAGATTAAATGAAGATTAAAAAGCAGCCAGATTAAATGAAGATTAAAGAAGCAGCCAGATTAAATGAAGATTAAAGAAGCAGCCAGATTAAATGAAGATTAAAGAAGCAGCCAGATTAAATGAAGATTAAAGAAGCAGCCAGATTAAATGAAGATTAAAGAAGCAGCCAGATTAAATGAAGATTAAAGAAGCAGCCAGATTAAATGAAGATTAAAGAAGCAGCCAGATTAAATGAAGATTAAAGAAGCAGCCAGATTTGAAGATTAAAAAGCAGCCAGATTAAATGAAGATTAAAGAAGCAGCCAGATTAAATGAAGATTAAAGAAGCAGCCAGATTAAATGAAGATTAAAGAAGCAGCCAGATTAAATGAAGATTAAAGAAGCAGCCAGATTAAATGAAGATTAAAGAAGCAGCCAGATTAAATGAAGATTAAAGAAGCAGCCAGATTAAATGAAGATTAAAGAAGCAGCCAGATTAAATGAAGATTAAAGAAGCAGCCAGATTAAATGAAGATTAAAAAGCAGCCAGATTAAATGAAGATTAAAGAAGCAGCCAGATTAAATGAAGATTAAAGAAGCAGCCAGATTAAATGAAGATTAAAGAAGCAGCCAGATTAAATGAAGATTAAAGAAGCAGCCAGATTAAATGAAGATTAAAGAAGCAGCCAGATTAAATGAAGATTAAAAAGCAGCCAGATTAAATGAAGATTAAAGAAGCCAGATTAAATGAAGATTAAAAAGCAGCCAGATTAAATGAAGATTAAAAAGCAGCCAGATTAAATGAAGATTAAAGAAGCAGCCAGATTAAATGAAGATTAAAGAAGCAGCCAGATTAAATGAAGATTAAATGAAGATTAAATTGAAGAAGAAGCAGCCAGATTTGAAGATTAAAGAAGCAGCCAGATTAAATGAAGATTAAAGAAGCAGCCAGATTAAATGAAGATTAAAGAAGCAGCCAGATTAAATGAAGATTAAAGAAGCAGCCAGATTAAATGAAGATTAAAGAAGCAGCCAGATTAAATGAAGATTAAAGAAGCAGCCAGATTAAATGAAGATTAAAGAAGCAGCCAGATTAAATGAAGATTAAAGAAGCAGCCAGATTAAATGAAGATTAAAGAAGCAGCCAGATTAAATGAAGATTAAAGAAGCAGCCAGTCCAAATGAAGATTAAAGGAGCAGTCTGTCCAAATGTAAGGCTAGGAGTCCCTAAAATATTTTAACACACTTTCCGTACATGTGAAGGTACTGAAAATGTTTTGATTCAAATGTTCAAATCAAATTAATTCTCTAAGAAACGAATATCAAAATTTGTAAAGCCTGTTTTAATTAACAATTCCTATTTCTTAGCAAAACCTCCACTTACTGACTGAGGGCTCCCTAATGACATGGCGTTGAGTTTGAGTAGGAGTGTATTGGTATCATTTGTTTGTAATAAGTGCTAATAGAATTTTATGCAAGTAAATAAATAGTGAACATGAAAAACTGCAAGGAGTAAGGAGGTACAATACTTTAAATAATTGCCCCTATATACAATAATAACCGAAGTCACTAATGATGAATTGATGAGATTTGCCAGTATGTCAAAGGTCAAATAGTGACAAAGAAGAATAACTATGTCCAAAAAAAAAGATCAAATAGTTAATTCCAAGAAAAGCAACCCAAAAGGTATAGAGAATAAATGGCTAGAGAATTCATTAAATCTGATACTATGCAAATGCATGGAGACAATTAAGTACCACATCCAACTTAATGAATGAAAGAAGTACTTACATTTTCTTGATTGATTTCAGCAAGGAATACACTTTTTGATCTGTACTCCTCCTCATTAATGGGGTCATGCCAGTACTCTGCCTGCACCAGCCTAAAACCAGAATCATCAAATGCGCACACAGTTATGTCAGGAAAAGCAAGGGTTATTGTGTTCACGCATATGACAAGGTAAACTTTTCTTTTACATGTGTGGCTACTTTAGTAATGATCATTTTTTCTTATAACTGACAAATTTGACAAATTCATCAAAATTCTGGCAAGCAACAGAACTGTTTAAGTCCAATAACATTATCTATGTATTTGATGTACAAACAGCTCAAACTTATCATAATCAGTTTCACGAATATAGAGTTAACTTTAATATAATGTAACATCCATATGCATTTTCCAATAAAAAGTATAAAGTAACCTGATCCAGACCTTCAAACTCAGATAAAACTAGAATGATAACATGTGCACACAATTTCATTGGAAAAAACCCGTGTGATTCTGTTCACACATGAAAATGAATACTTTTCTTTTACATGTGGGCTACTTAAATGCTACTTTAGTAATGATCCGTTTCTCTTGTTTCCAACAGCGAGTAATCAATATATACATGCATACAGAGGTTGCGTTCAAATTTTTTGTCTGGCGTATTTGGTTACAACAAGCCCTTGATTTTCAGCGTATTTTGAAAATTTGCTGTCGTATGTACAGGCTACTGTGTAATGTACATGGCACTGCGCGCAAGTATTGTTAACGCACACACACTTGTGTCAGGCCTGCCTCACTAAAGTAAATGAAAATTGCACTTTAAAATACCAAAAACATTAAAAAATCGGACTATTATCATAAAAACTATTAAGAAGAAGTTCCTACCCAATCCTTGTATAATATTGATTGTTGAATCATGAAATTTGGATTAACAATCTCAAACTAAAATAGACAAATACTTCTGTTTATCATATCCAAACTTTCATGAGGCTTTGTGAACTTTGACCAATTGTCAACAATCATATACCACTATTCAGATTTTGAACACACTAATAATCCTAGCAAATAATATCGTTGACAATTGACAGCCTGCTTTAAAAAAAACCCATCAAAACTTTCACGTACGTGTACAGTGTATGTACATCATGTATAGGGCCTGTGTACTAGCTATTTTTCTTTTATTTATGAGTAATTCAAAATCATTTCTGTGTGAAATAAAGCTTTGAATTGCATGTGAGAGTTACGATGTTCATAATTTTCATTTAGGTTAATGAAAAACTCTGGCGTAGAATTTCACATGTTGTATCTAAATCTTACGACGCAGGTACAATCTGTGTCGTAAAAAATTTCAGCCATAGAGTAACATACAACAAATTTGTCGTTAACGCGAATTCTGCATGCATATATACAAATAAAAATGTCCAAAGACTACAACTGATGTGGTGGAGGGATAAATGAAGCCTGGGCTTTTACAAAGCAGCCCCTCATTTACAAGCTAATCATGAACATAGAAAAAACAGAAACTTGAATAATAGAAAGAGAGAAAAGAAAAAAAGTACATTATACAACTCCCCTTTGCCAACCCTAACCTTCCACACCCTAACAACCCCTGACCACCCACACCCTAACAACCCCTAACCACCCACACCCTAACCACCCACACCCTAACAACCCCTAACCACCCACACCCTACCAACCCCTAACCACCCACACCCTAACAACCTCTAACCACCCACACCCTAACAACCCTTAACCACCCACACCCTAACAACCCCTAACCACCCACACCCTAACAACCCCTAACCACCCACACCCTAACAACCCCTAACCACCCACACCCTAACGACCTCTAACCACCCACACCCTAATAACCCCTAACCACCCACACCCTAACAGCCCCTAACCACCCACACCCTAACAACCTCTAACCACCCACACCCTAACAACCTCTAACCACCCACACCCTTACAACCTCTAATCACCCACACCCTAACAACCCCTAACCACCCACACTCTTAACAACCTCTAACCACCCACACCCTAACAACCCCTAACCACCCACACCCTAACAACCTCTAATCACTCACACCCTAACAACCCCTAACCACCCACACACTAATAACCTCTAACCACCCACACCCTAACAACTCCTAACCACCCACCCTAACAACCTCTAACCACCCACACCCTAGCAACCCCTAACCACCCACACCTTGTAAAGCCTAGTAAAGACTTTAAAACTTGAAAGATTGCCTATCAGAAAGTGAAGTAAAAGTTTGACCTCAGATGACCTTTGTCCTCTTCAATTCCCTTTCTATGAAAATAACCAAGGAACACTCACACTGAATATTAGAACTGAAGCGTCACGATATGTTGATTATCGTGATATCGCGCTATTGTTTATACCATGATATCACAAATATCGACCAACATATCATGGTCTGTCATTTCCACATGTAAACTGCATATTGAAGCAACAAACTTGTGAAACAGAATTTCATAAACATTTCAAATGAATAAGTTTTGAACAGAATATTTGCAGTAAATCTGATTCTTTTATGCTTCCCTTCCTTACTTTATGTCAAAATTGAGATCTGCATGCTGAAATTCAAGCAGTTTTCCTAAATAAATAAGAACATAGATATCACGATATGGTGATATATCACAATATTTTCGTCAATGATAATTGATATATATTTACCCATATCGTGATAGCCCTACTGAATATAAATCAAACTTGTAAACTATGTATAGAAACAATGAAACACTCACGCGTTCTGGATCCATCTGTACACAGGGTTAAAGAGTGCATGAAGAAGAAATACAAAAGATTGTAAGATGAAATGAATAAAATGGCACAGGCAAGGGCAATAGCAAGGGACACATGGCCTCATGCTGTCTTTAATGCTCTTTATGAGTCTGATGCTTAAGATGAATAAAATCTGCTCAATTTTGCTAACAATTGCTTTTCGTTTCCACAGCAATGCTTAAATTTCTTCAATACTTCTATCGCAGAGCACTCAACAATAAATAGAAGCACCATGCCCCATATTGAAATTCTCTAGTACAAAATGACCAGAAGTTGAGTCTGAATTTCTCAACTGTATGGAGTCAAAATATATGACAAATTTCTAAGCATACTATTTGTTACTCTTTGCTAATTAGATATCAGTCAACACTACATCAAGTATAAGCATTTCAAATCTTTTACCTTATTAAATATAGATTAGTGTATTATTCTATTATACCTTTATCGAGAAAATAAAATCATGCAATCAATTTTGCATGTAACTACTGAAAGTAAATGAATGCCTGAAATGTATGCAGATTTTGTTTGTATCAATTTTTTCTTTCATTTAGGGAGAAATATTTGCCACAGACAAATTCCTTCAACGCTGAGTTTCTCTAAACCTGTTATCTCTTGAGTCACATTTTCACTAGCCTAAATTTTCAAAAATGGTTTGCTTCAAATATCCAAAGTTGTCATCATACATGAAAATTAGCACAACAAATGTAGAATAATGCTTATGAAAGCTACAAAATGATCAATTATAAATGGATTTTGGAGAGAGAAATAATTAAAAATAATCAATAATAATAAACAATTAATAATAATAAATAAATAATAATAATCAATAATAGATAATAATCAATGATTAATAATAATAAATAATAATAAATAATAATGAATAATCATTAATAATTTGTTTGTAATAATATTAAATAATTAATGATAATAAATGATAATAAATAATTAATAATAATAAATAATTAATAATAATAATGAATAATAAATAATTAATCATAAATAATTAATAATGATAAATAATTAGCAAAAATAATTAATGATTAAGAATAGATAATCAATAATAATAAATAATTAATAATAATAAATAATAATAAATAAATAATAATAATCAATAATCAATTAATAAATAACTAATAATAATAAATAATTAATAATAATGAATAATTAATAATAATGAATAATTAATAATAATAATAAATAATTAATACATAATAAATAATCAATTTATGACAATACATCTTCAAGGAAGTCTCTGCTTTAATGTTCATTGGACAATTACTGTATTCGACGAAATAAACATCCATGCTCTATATAATATAATGTTCATAGAAACTTCCCAATCTTACTTAAATCAATTGATTTGAATCATGCGTAACAAACTTATTTAATTTCTGTACTATTTAGATGCTTGTTCCTATCAAAAGGATCCCTTCTGAATACGTACGAGATATATGCCCCTAAGTTTAACAGCTTCCTCATGTAGTCACACAGGGTGGAGTTATCTCCAGGACAACGCGGAAAGCCATATACACCCTGATGTTGCCCTCCGACAGAGATCAGATTATGCATGAGTGGCGACGGACAACGTTGAGCAACAGCTCGTCTGCCAAAGAAAATAAAAGAAGATGTGAGATGCAGCAGATGATAATGTCATCACATAGTATGCAAACTAATGCATATATATATATATATATATATAGATATAGATATATATATATAGATATAGATATATATATATATATATTTTATATATATATATATATATATATATTTAAATAAATATTTATAGATATATATATAAATATATATATATAGATATATATATATATATATATATATATATATATATATATATATATATATATATATATATATATATATATATATATATAAAGATATATAGATATATATATATTTATATATATAGAGATATATATATATATATATAAATACATATAGATATATAAATAGATATATATCATATATATATATATATATATATATATATATATATATATGTGGGTGAACAATTATTTAAATTGTTATGCAATTAATTGTAATGAATACAGAACTCCCAATACTCATCCATAAGGTCCAATGCCAAAGTTCCATACCTGTGGCAGTAAGATTTATGAATATACATGTAGAGCATTCCTAACTTAGCTATAACTGCTTAATATGCACACATCACCTTACTATTTAGCGTAAACAATTGTCTTCACATATGATGATGTTCCTCCATCGAATCACAACTTCACTTTGACCTTCTCTGTACATGGTTGGAGCTATGTGTCCGTAGATGGATGATAAGTCCAACTCTTGACACATGTGGCACACATGAGCTGAAATAAAGGAAGTGACGTTTACAGTTCTGGCTTTGCGGGCTGAACGTTTCTCTGGGCTCTTGAGATTCGCTTTTCCTCTTTTTCCTCCGTGACATTGGCTCTTTTTTGTATCATACTGCGCCAGAATGTGCGATTAACAGCAAGCCCCAGGATTCAGTAGTAATATTGAGTTCTTTCAAAGAGGCTTTTAGGGTGTCCTTGAAGCGTTTCTTTTGACCTCCAACAGTTCGCTTTCCCTTTGTTTCCCATAAAAAAAAGCTATTTACGCAGGCGGTGATCACGCATGCGTGTTACATGGCCAGCCCATCTGACCTGAGCCTTGTGGAGAAGGGTGTGGATGCTGGGGTTGGCAACACAAGTAAGAACTTCTGTGTCTGTGATTTTGTCGTGCCAGTTAATCCTGAGGAGTTCGCAGAGGCAAATTGTGTGAAAGTGATTTAACAGATTGCATGTCTACTAGAAACAGTCCAGGTCTCGCTTGGTTATAGTAGGGTGGCGAGTATAACAGCATGGCATACTTTCAACTTAGTTTTGACACTGATTCCTCTGCAATCCCAGATGTTTCTACATAGTTTCTCAAAAGCTGAGCTACCTTTGGCAATTAAGTTGCTAATTTCCTTGTCGATATGTATAACTCTAGACAGGGTTTTTCCCAAATAGGTGAAATTGTCAACTGCTTAAAATCTTTTACCCTTTACAGTGATATAGGATTCATGGTAAGGCTTTCCCGGGGCAGGTTGGTGCATGGTTTTGGTTTTCTTAATGCTAATAGTTAGGCCAAAATCATCACAGGTAGTGGAAAATCTGTCCATGCAGGTCTGCATATCCTGCAGTCTCCTTGTTGTAGCTGATAAATTCCTCAGATAATAAATATCATGATACACCATTCATACAGTAACTTAAGTTTTGATCTCAGGTTAAACATTTTGCATGAGTCTATTGTTATGCAAATAACCTTATTAATATGCACACTAAACCTGACCATTAAGTGTGGATAATGCTCTTCACATAAATGATCATTTGTGTCAAAAAAATCACAGCACCCACTTTTAATTTAAGAGACACCATAGATACAAGTATTTTCATTGTAATGCATATAAGCAAATTACCTACTCCCCCCCCCCACCCCCTCCCCCGCCTCCCACCAAACTATGCTCATTTGAACAGTACCAATGTCCTCAACCTCTGTACCAAGTTACATAAAAGTACACCATTCATAACTTAAATTATAAGCTCATGTTAAACATTAGTGGATACCGCCGCCACCGCCAACAACGGATGATCCCAAGCAAGACAAAAATGATTGCATAAAACACGTAACTATGATGCAATGTCACAATTCAATGTTTTCAACAGATTTTCTGTTGTTTGGTTTTTCACATTTTGCAACAACAAAAAAAAAAAACATTTATTTGAGTATTTGACCAAAAAGTAAAGGAATTTTTTTGTGTGAATATTGGTAAAATAGAACTATCATCTTATGTTTTAATTATCTTCATAATTGATTACAAATAAACTCATGAATTGCATGGATTTCAACACAAATAGGATAGCACACATTAGTTTTGAGTATTCAGATTGGCAACACTGATGTTATTCAATATCACTGTGTGTAAGAGAAGAATTTAACTATTCTATCTACCCAAGAATAATAAAGCCTTACTTTTCAGTCAAGTACTTTCTTTAAGTGCACTGACTTTCTCTTATAAGCTTTCAAGGTGAAAGAGGACACAGAATGCTGCATACACAAAATTGAATATCTCCTCCTCCACCTTGTCATGTCACTTACTACTAATGAACTCAAATTCCAAGCTTACACAGCCTACCCAACTACCAATCCAATAAACTACACAGAAGTGAAATTAAGTGATGCACAATCGGAAGAAGTTCATTAAATCCACCTGAGTTGTATTTGAATTAGATGATAAAATTTCACACGATTATGAAAAGAATTCCATACATTTGAGGCAAGGAAACAAAGAATAAGACTGCATAAGATTCATTTAAGCATTTTATGGAAACTCTTAGAAGAACTATGTATGTGTGGAAAGATGACAGATAATCTCTATTTGCATTGAAATGTTATTATACTAAGTTTAAGAAGTTCACACACATTAATATGAATAACTCCAAATGTTGTAAAAAGTAAGCAAGTTGTCTAGTATGAAAAAGTTACACAGGTACAATTGATAATGATGTGAAATCATGTACAGTCAATAAAAACTTACAAAAACTGGCCACCTTGAGAAAAGCCTATGGAATTATATCCACCTGCAAGCTTGGAATCATTGGCTATCTTTTGGCATGCTAATTTTATTTGTTGATTCACGTTCATCAGGAAGCCATTGGCTGTGTCCTGTGAAAGAAAATACATGAAGAATTTGATTCATTCATAGCAATCACAAAACAAATCATAAGCTACAACAAAAAACAAAATTAAAGTGTAATCAGGACCTGCCATTTCCATCATCGAAACATCAACAATGCTCACCAATTTGTGTCCACTCGGGCTTGCAAGACAGCCATCCAATGCCTTGTTACATCCAAGACTTGATTACTGCTGTACTCTTTTTACAGGCATCTCTCAAACACAAATTAAACGTTTGTAGCTTATGCAAAAAAAAGCAGCTAGGGTTGTTACATGGCGCACCCATGTTGATCACATGACACCAATGCTTGCTGATTTGCATTGGCTACCTTGTCATCTTAGCGTACATTTTCACCTTCTGATGTATATCTTCAAATGTTTCCACAAGCTTACAGTACACCATCTTAAGGACATATTCACAATTTATCATCCCAACCAACCTTTGAGATCCTCAGCTAACAAACTCAACACTACTTACTTTGCCTTCAAAAGAGAAAGTAGGGAACCAAGCTTTATATCATGCCGGCCCACCTCTGTGGAATGCATTAACCTTTAAAATCAAAAACAGCTCCTCCATTAACGTGTTAAAAAATCATCTGAAAACTTTTTTATTTGAGAAACACTTCCAGCATGTACAGTAACTGTTTTGTGTTCATCTCTTTTATTTGTATGTTTTTACCTTATTTTTGGATTATTTGTGTATGGAGTTTTATTTTGTTTTGTAAAGTGCAGAGAAGATTCTGCGCTATAAAAGCACTGAGAAGCAAATAAGTATTCCACTACAGTAGTATAAAACCTTAAATATACAATTAGTTAACCTGAATGGT
The DNA here is from genome assembly GCA_020152595.1 of Chiridota heheva. Taxonomy (NCBI): domain Eukaryota; kingdom Metazoa; phylum Echinodermata; class Holothuroidea; order Apodida; family Chiridotidae; genus Chiridota; species Chiridota heheva. The sequence goes on from JAIGNY010001449.1 coordinate 1,900,058, forward strand.
AATAGCTTTAAAGAAAAGAATCCAAACTTTGTTTCAGAACAGTGTCCTCATGCCGCTACCATAGACCTCTTGCACTACCCTTCCCCAGTACCCTTCTCCCTCGACCTTGGTCGTTATCTTCTTCTACCTTGCCCAATTACCTCTACACTGCCCTTTTTCTTTTTACCATGTCCTTCTTCCTTCACCTAGCTCTTTCTTTACTTCCACTCATTTGCACAACCTTTCCCCTTTCCAGTTCACCTTTAGAAGCATACAGTATAACCTACTTCACTTAAATTCATATAACATGCAAAATGTTTGAGCACTAAGTTTTTCCTTCAAGCTGGTACAGAGCGGAAAGGCTTGGCAGTTGGATCTCCAGTAACTATTTCATTTACAAGAATAAGTGGTTGCAAATTCAACGTAACTTGCAAACCTGGTACAATTAGAACTATTTCATGTACAAAAATAAGTGGCTGCAAATTGAAAGTAACTTGCAAACCTGGTACAATTAGAAGTCTTTCAAAGTATTAAACTTGCAAGCCTGGTACAATTAGAACTATTTCATTTACAAAAATAAGTGGCTGCAAATTGAAAGTAACTTGCAAACCTGGTACAATTAAAACTCTTTCAAAGTAACTTGCAAACCTGGTACAATTAGAACTATTTCATTACAAAAATAAGTGGCTGCAAATTCAACGTAACTTGCAAACCTGGTACAATTAGAACTCTTTCAAAGTAACTTGCAAACCTGGTACAATTAGAACTATTTCATGTACAAAAATAAGTGGCTGCAAATTGAAAGTAACTTTCAAACCTGTACAATTTAGATAAACAATATAGTAAAGGTTAATGATTAGTGGTCAATCAAGTCAATCTTAGATGAAAGATCACTTCACAAGACAGAAAATAGCAAATAATGCATTTAAAATTCTTATCCCGTTAAGGAGATATCTTAGTTTAAAAGTTTGGTATCATTTGTGAAGAAAGATTAAAGTCAGACTAAATGTGATGTCACATCCTTAGATTCCTCAAAGTCTTTGTGTATTCTATCATATTGTGTCCTGCAATTTTATGGCTCAAAAGCCATTGGATTTGTCAGGACAATTGTACAACAGAATCTACCAAGGGTTACTATAATTTACCACCTGAAGAAAGTTGGAGGAAAAATAATTAAAGTAGAAAAAGTGAATAAAATTTCTTTAAAATATATGAACAATTATCAAGAATGTAAGGATGAGAGCACCAACCTTCCATTCAGCGGGTAACTAGGGGGTGGCTTCCCCAAGCCCAGGCCCTATGAGGGTTAAAAATATACCATTATACCTATATACCATAAGGGCCGGCAAGACCCCACTCGCCCCAGCCTGTAAGGTCCTTGCTATGCCCCTGCTTTCACCGTAAACTTACTACACCAGTCATTTCTACACAGATAAGAGAGTTTTAAACTTGTTTATCTTCTTAACTGAATAAGATATTCAAGTAGCTTCCTCCCCATTTCATTTCTTTTAAAGTCCTTTTTCAAATAAGATAAACTTGCTTGACCACTGACCTAATCCTTTAAGCATACCTCAATAATACCATCTCCGATTTCAAGTGAAAGCACATACACGCCGGGAACCTGTTTCTCAATCATGTCCTTGATTGATCCCATACTCAGAGGGTTGCAACAGCTGTCCCCTAACAGAGACAAAACATGTCAGTAAAATCATAATCAAAATACATAATAATTCTAGTTCATCAAATGGAATGAAAGATATACGGAACTAAAACCAACCCAAAGATTCAAGTTCATCAATTGTTTGTTTGTTTGATGAGGTCTTAACGGCACCACGACAACGAAGGTCAAATTGTGCCTGAGAGGTCAGATCATTTTAGAGGTAGTAAGGAAAGAGACCAGGGGAAGAATGAGAGAAATTCAAGAACAAAAGCCAGAAAGCTGTGATCGAGAGAGGAGGTGCATGGGTAAAACTAAAAACAAAGTAGAGAGGGGTGGAAGAGGAGAATTAAATATGGTTGTAGAGGATGCATGCTGAAGGAAGGAGACTATTTTATCTGGAGGATTTTTTTGGAAGAACTCAGCAATTGAGTTGTGGGGAGCGAGAGAAGCTCCGGGAAGGTTGTACAGGGGGCAAGCAAGGAGAACGTGTTGATTGTAAGGATGCAGTGGCAATTGTTACAGAGGGTGGGGGAACCAATAAGGAGGTGGGAGTGAGTGAGGTGGGTGTGACCAATTCTAAGACGGGTAATATGAACGTTGTCGATACGAGAAAGGTTGTTGATGGTGGATTTGATCGATTGTGGGCTGGATAACATGGAGTTTGTTATCAATTTGGAAGTTCCATAAGGTTTGCCAGCGGTCACGAACAAGAGAAGCGATAAGCGGTTTGATGTCAGAGAGGGTTTTGGGAAAAGGGGAAGGGAGGAGGTTAGGGCAAGCTTAGCGGCTGTATCAGCCCTGTCATTGCCAGGGATGCCAACATGGCTGGGTATCCAGAAGAAAAGAACACTTTTCCTGCAGAGGGTGGGAGAAAAGAGTTTCCGGAGGAGGAGGTGGCAGGTGAGGTTATCCCATTTAAGATTGAGTAATGAAGTAAGAACAGCCTTTGAGTCAGAGAAAATGGCAAAGTGACTAAGAGGAGAGTACTCAATAAAGTTGAGGGCGAGGAGAATGGCCTTAGCCTCGGCTGAAAAGATGGATGAGTGGTCAGGAAGTCTGCTACTGAGGGTGATGTCTTGGATGATGGCAGCAGCAGCTGTCTTGTTGCCTTCCTTGGAGCCATCAGTATAGATGGAGGTGTAATTTGAGAGTTGGTCTTTGATTTGGTTGTGGAGATTGATGAAGAGATTAGGGTGAGTTTGAGTTTTGTTATAAGTGGAGAGGTCTAGGTGGACAGAAGGAAGGGGGTGGCCCAAAGGCGGAAAAGTGGGCCAGGAATAGGTGCCAGAGTGGCGGGGTTGATGCCAAGTTAGAAGAGGTCTGATTTAATGTGTAAGCTGAAGGGGGCGATAGGGTTTTAGTCCTATCAAAGAGGGAGGAGAAATTGGGGTACCTAATGAGGTTGTAAACAGGGTTCTGGGTGTTGGTGAGGACTCTAAAAGCATAGGAGAGGCTAAGCTTTTTACATCTAAGTAGGAAGGGGGTTGTTGGCTTCAACATGAAGGCTAGTGATTGGGGAGGTCCTGTAGGCTCCTAGACAAAGCCTGAGGGCTTCATTTTGGATGGTGTTAATGTGGTTGAGGTATGAGTTGTGAGCGACACAGTAAACAATATTGCCATAGTCAAGCTTGGCACGAATGGTGAGCCTGAAAATTTTGAGGAGAGCATAGCGGTTCGCTCCCCAAGTAGTGTTGGAGAGCAGTCGGAGGAGGTTGAGGAGCTATTGCATTTTAGTTTCAGGTTGGTGATGTGTGGCTTGTAGGTGAGCTTGGGGTCTAGACTTAGACCAAGGAACTTTGTGTTTTCAACTTTAGGGATGCGATTCCCATTGAGCACAAAGTTCGGGTTGGGGTGGAGGTTGTTGAAATGACAAAAGTGCATGCAGACTGTCTTGTCTTTGGAGAATCTAAAACCGTTATTGTTGCTCCAGACTTGCAGCTAATTGAGGCTGGTTTGGAGCCTATTTTCAACAATAGGAAAGCTAGGGAGGAGTAGAAGATGGTGAAGTCATCCACGTTGAGGGTACGTTTGATGCTGGGGCCAAGGTCATTCCCGATGTCATTAATGCTCAGGTTGAAGAGAGTGGGGAGAGGATGCTGCCTTGGGGGACGCCCTCTTCTTGGGGTACGGCTTGAGAGGGTGTGGCCAATACGAACTTGGAACTGCCTGGGTGAGAGGAAGTTTTGAATAAAGATGGGGAGGTGGCCTCTGAGGCCAATGGTGTGAAGTTTCCGGTAATGCCGTATTTCCAAGTAGTGTCGAAAGCTTTTCGAGGTCAAAAATATGGCAATGAGGTGTTCCTTTTTGCAAAGGATTCCCGGATAGCGGTGTCGAGCGTAATTAACTGGTCAAAGGGTATTGCGGCGTTTTGGAAGCCGCTTTGGTGAGAGAGAGGATTCTGTTGGTCTCAAGGAACCAGTTTAGTCTCTGATTAATGATCTTTTCCATAATTTTACAGAGACAGCAAGTAAGGGCGATGGGTCGGTAGCTGGTGGGTCGGTGCTATCCTTCCCGGTTTAAGGACGGATGACAATAGCTGTCCTCCAGATAGGGGAAAGGAGTGTGAGGACCAAATGTGGTTGAAGATGGTGAGTAGGGTAGTGGTGGCCTTGATGGGGAGGTGTTTCAGAAACTGATAGGGGATGTTATCTGGGCCCTTGAGGTGCAGCCAGCGTCGCTGATGGCTTGGTTTAATTCAGAAAGGGTGAGAGGGGTGTTGTAGCTTTCGGAGTTGTCAGAGGGAAAAGTGATTCTCCGGGCTTCATCGCAAGCTTTTTTGATTTTGAAAGCATTGGAGTAGTTGGTCGAGGACGAGATGTTGCTGAAAGAGGCGGCCAGGTGGTCAACGATGTCTTTTTTTTGCAGTGAGAAGGTCTCCATTCCAAGAGAGATGGGAGATGGAAGATTTGCCTACTCTGCCGTGGAAGCTGTTAACCATTCTCCAAATCTTCTTAGTGGGGGTGTTGGTGGTGAGAGAAGAGATAAAGTTGTTCCAAGTGTTGGTTTTACTGTCCTTGATAATGCGTCTGGCCTTGGCACGGCTGATGCGAAAGAGGTTAAGGTTATGGGTGGTCGGGTTAGTTTTAAAGTTCCTGAGGGCTCTTTTCCTGTTCTTGATGGCGGTTTTGCAGTCATCTGAGAACCAGGGGTTGGGGGATGATTTGGGGGTTTGGAGGTTTTGGGAATTGAGCAGGTGGCGATGTTGATAAGGATATTACTGAAGTTAGACATGGGATCCCCATCCTCGAGAAGATGGGGGGAGAGGTGTGAGTCACAGTGGGTTTCAAAAAGGGACCAGTCAGCCTTGTCGAGGTTCCAATTGGGGTGTGCTCAGTGGGGATTTGAAGATTGGAGTGTATAAGAAGAGGGTAATGATCACTACCACAGAGGTCAGCAGTGACTCTCCAACTAAAATCAGGGAGGAGGTTAGGGGGGAACAGATAGACAGGTCAATACAGGTGAGAGAGCCTGTGGCAGGATGAAGGTAGGTCGGGGAGTTAGTGTTCAGTAAGGACAGGCTGTGCTGACGGAGAGCGTTTCGATGAACTTGCCTCTAGGGGTGGTGGTATTAGAGCCCCACAGAGGGTTGTGAGCGTTGAAGTCACCAAGAAGGATGAAGGGGTGGGAAGCTGAGAGATGAGGTTGTTAAGGCTGGTTGGTTGAATGTTGGTGTTGGGAGGAGATAGATATTGCAGAGAGTGAAAGTTTTGTGGAGGGAGATAGAAATACAGATGGCCTGAAGATCGGTGTGCACCGAACAGGGCTGTGTGGGATATCGTGTCTAACGAGAATGGAGACGCCACCACAGGCCCTGTCAGCATCCACTTGATGTTTGTGATAGCAAGCAAAGTTGTTAAGGGAGTAATGGTCGGTGGTTTTCAAGAAAGTTTCTTGTAGGCAGAAGACGACCGGGTTGAAGGTGGAGGCCAGAAGGTCGATTTCTTCAGAATTGGCCTTAAGGCTCCTAATGTTCCATTGTATGATGTTGTGGGTGTTATTGTAATTGTTTGTGGTGTATGCCATAAAGGAGGCGGGGGGTTATCTGGAGGAAGATCTGCTGGGTCTGAGTTCGCTTGTTTTTTCTTTGGATTTGTTTCTTTGGGAGCGATTGTTTTTGAAAATTGGACGAGAAGTATGATTGGTGTGTACGGTAATCGAACAATCCATACTCTCTTCAGTGTGGGTTTGGGAGGTGGGTTGTTTGTTGATTGGTTGTTTGTTGATTGGTTGTTTGTTGATTGGTTGTTTGTTGATTGGTTGTTTTTTGGTTGGTTGTTTGTTGGTTGATTTGTTGGTTTGTTGGTTGTTCGCTTGGCTGGTTTTAGCTTGATGTATGAAGGTATTAGTGGAGTTGGTGTAGGGGGCGGTAGGGGCTTTAGAGTAGGAAGGGGGGTTGAGGAGAGAAGTGGTAGTGGAGGTGGTGTGGGTATTGGGTGTGATAGGGTTGTTGGAAATGGTGATGGGCTTAGGACTAGGTAAGAAGAGCCAGGTGAGGTCGGTTTGGGCATGGGAGTTAGTTTTTGTTGTGTTAGTTGTGTTTGGGGGGGCGGAATTAGAGTTAGAGGAGACTACATTTGAGTAGGAAGGCTTGGAGTTAAGGGAAGCGAGGAATTGTTTCCTGGCCTAAGGGTAGGTTATGTTGGGGTTAAGGGTTTTAAGTTTTGTTATTTGTTTTTCCTGAAGCCAGGTGGGACAGTCTTTCGAGAAGGAGGAATGGTTTGCTGGGTGTTTACCGTCACAATTTGTGCAGAGTGGGGTTGGTGCAGGAGGTGTTGTCATGGTCCGGGGCTCGCAGTTACCACAGCAGCGCTTGGCTGTGGCAGGAGTTTTTCCGTGGCCATACCTCTGACAATTATAGCAACGTAAAGGGTTAGGAATATAAGGGGCGACCTGGATTCTCAGGTAGCCGGCAATGATGTGGGAGGAGAGTTGGTGTTGCGAAGGTGAGAAATATGGTGTTGGTGGGAGTTTCGGCTCCGTCTCTCTTTAGAACGAGACGACGGGCTTGGTTACATGTTGGTTAGCTAGTTCTTCTTGGAGGTCGTCATCGGTCATGTACGCAAGATCGCGGGTGCGTATGACGCCTTTGCTGGAGTTTAGGGAACGATGGGGGGTGACTGTGATGTCGATACCAGAGTTGGATAGGGTTTTGGTGGAAAGGAGGGTGGTGGCTTGTGTGTCCCTGGTGCAGTGCACCAGGAGATCACCGGATCTAAGGGTAGAGACTTTGGGGAGGGTACCGACAAGGCCAAAGAGGGCTTTATGGATGAGGAAAGGAGAAACTTTTTTAAAGCTTTCCTGCTTGTTGGTGGCATGGATTATAAGGATTTTTGGGATTGGGGTGCAAGTTCATCAAATGGAACGAAAGATATATGGAGCTAAGACCAACCCAAAGATTCTAGTTCATCAAATGGAACGAAAGATATATGGAGCTAAAACCAACACAAAGATTCTAGTTCATCAAATGGAACGAAAGATATATGGAGCTAAAACCAACACAAAGATTCTAGTTCATCAAATGAAATGAAAAATATATGTTATTAAAACCAACCCAAAGATTCTACTTCATCAAATTAAACGAAAGATATATGGAACTAAAACCAACCCAAAGATTCTAGCTCATCAAATGGAATGAAAGATATACGGAAGTAAAACCAACCCAAAGATTCTAGTTCCTCAAATGGAATGAAAGATTTATGGAATTAAAACCAACCCAAAGATTCTACTTCATCAAATTAAACGAAAGATACATGAAAGTAAAACCAACACAAAGATTCTAGTTCATCAAATGGAACGAAAGATTTATGGAATTAAAACCAACCCAAAGATTCTAGTTCATCAAATTTCACGAAAGATATATGGAACTAAAACCAACCCAAAGACCACTTCAATTTCACAAAAATATGTAAAGATTTTGATTTGCATTCCCAGATGTTCTGAAGGATGAACAAATTTCCTTTCCCCTCTGACCAGTTTCAAGAATCAGATCCAGCTGAGGTGGTATTGACAGCAACACTCGCAACAAATGTTAGGGTACCTATAGTTCTGTCAAAATTGTATTCCTCAAAAATTTATTCAAAGCTGAATATTTCATCCCCAAAATATATAACCTCGCAGACACAAGTCAATGTGTCAATTACATTGCCTTGTGTCTGAGGGGTTATATTTTTTGGGGATAAAATATTCAGTTTTGAATAAATTTTTGAGGAATACAATTTTGACAAAACTATAGGTACCCTAACATTTGTTGCGAGTGTGCTGTCAATACCACCTTGGCCTAGCCAAAGGAAATTCCCACTACTTGTATGAGTTTACTAACTATCGTGATGCCTGAAGGAAAATCCTACAAGAGCCATAGGGGTACTAGCAACTGTAGGCCTAGATGCTTTCAAAATGAAAATATCAGACGTATTAATATTACACTGAAAAATTATCATGACATATTACTAAAGTATCACCATTACAGCTTGAACTAGAATATTAGTACTCTCTAGATTACATACCTCCACACCATTGCAATTCCAACATGCCTAGAATACTGTAAGAGTTCATTTAATCCCCATACCCACTATAATCTACCTCAGAAATCCTAGGCCAATCAAGATTCATCCCCAAGTTTTTATCTGTAATGATCATTTAACATAACATAACAAGATTACGGGCTAAGAAGGGTTAGTCACCCCATAAAAAGCCCAAACTAACACCACCACCACCACAAAAATAAATTAATAAAAATAAAAAAATAAATAAAAAATCAAAGACGCCCAGAGTTAGTAAAGAACTTATCAATGTTGACTTTGGAATTGAGAACAGAATTGGAGCTAACTACCCACTCAACAAACCATTCCAATCATTAACAACTCTTTGCGAATGCCAAATACCTATCCGTGAGAACTCTTTGGTCAACTTCAAACTATTACCACGTGTTACATGAGGATTAGCTGAAACATGCAAGAAATATGGGAAGTCAAAGCATCACTACCAGATAGGAATTTAAAACCTGAATCATATCGCCACATACTCTTCTCAACTCAAGCGTGGTCAAACCAAGAATTCACAATCTAGATTCATAAGAAAATTTCTTACTTCGGGAATAAGTTTAGTGACCCTTGCTGAACCTGCTCCAAAATGAACTTATCCTTTAAAAAGGGACTCTAAGCCTAAGTAGCATACTCAAGGTGAGGCCTGGCTAACTGCTTATACTTATTACGAACAACCCAAGAAAACAAAAATTTCTTTTAATCAAACCAAGCATCCTATTTGCCCTTGCAGCTGCTAAAGCACACTGTTTAGAAGGCCTTAGATTACTAGTAACAACAACACCTAGATCCCTTTCTTGATCAACACAACAAAGATTTGAACCATTCATGCAGTAATCAAAAGCCAAATTGCTCTGATTAAAATGAATAACTTTGCATTGATCAACATTAAATGACATCTGCCATGTTTAGGACCAAGAAACTAACTTATCCAGATCAGTTTGCAAAAGTGAAGAATCCCTAGCATCATTAACAATCCTGTACAGCTTAGTGTCATCAGCAAATTGACAAATCCTGGAGCCAAGAGAAACATCAATATCATTAATGAAGATTAAGGAAAGAAGTGAACCCAATACAGAACCCTAAGGCACACCAATTGTAACCTTTTTCCATGGAGATACTTCACCATTAATAACAACTCTTTGTGACCTATCAATTAACCAAGAATGTATCCAACTGGCACACTTTCCATTCACACCAAGCGCTCTTGTTTTCATCATGAGCCTGCCCAATGGAACCTTATCAAATGCTTTTTGGAAATCTAAATAGATAACATCCACATTATGACCAGAATCAACTTGTTTAGTAACTTTATCAAGAAACTCTAATAAATTAGAAACACAAGACCTCTTAGGTAAGAACCCATGCTGGGACAAATTCAACAAACCATTGACCAGTAAATGATCTAGCACAACATCCTTAACAATGGACTCCATGACCTTCACACGACACTAGTGTAAGACTCACTGGCCTATAGTTACAAGGTAAACTGTGGTCACTCTTTTTTTTAAATAGGAGTGACATTAGCAATTCTCCAATCACTAGGAACAACACCAACATCAAAACACTTTGAAAAGATACATGTAATACTCAGGGGAACAGAAAGAACATCAGAACACTCACGTAAAACAGCAGGATTGTATCGTTGAAAAGGTTGATGCTAGTGTGCAGACTGAGTTTTATGGCTTAGATGTGGGTAGCCAAACATGTGATGTTGATAGTTCTTTGGGTGAGGAATTTAATAAGGGTTCTGTTCAGGTAGATAGTCTTGTTTCTTTGTTTGATGAGGTCTTAACGGCACCACAACAACGAGGGTCAAATTGTGCCTGAGAGGTCAGATCCTTTTAGAGGTAGGAAGGAAAGAAAACAGGGGGAGAAAGTCGTGGATCAGATTCTGTTGACAGGCTTGATGTAGGGTTGTCTGTAGTTGATGATTGTACAGGTACCATTGGTCATGAGGTTGTTGATTCATCTGGTATGTTGCCTGTGGATTCTGTTAGGGATAAGGTGTTATGGATAGGGGATTCAATTGTAAGATACGTTGACACAGAGTTTTTGTGGAGTAGATCGTAGCAGAAGGATTAGGGTGTGTCATTCAGGGGCTAGGGTTGATGATGTTGTTCTCGTGTTGAGATTTTATGTAAGGGTAAAAACACCGTCGAAGTTTCAATTGGTACAAATGATACTTCCAAGGAGAAATGTTAATTCTGTTAGGTGTAGTTTCATGGGTTTGTTATTCAAGTTGAAGGACACAGGTTGTAAGGTTCTAGTTAATGGTCTGTTGCCATGTAGGGGTAGTTTCTTCATGATAGATAAGATGTTGTTGATCAATAGTTGGCTAGAGAATATTTGTCGTCTGTTTGAGTTCAATTTTGTAAATTTCTGGCGTAAGTTTAAATCTCAGGTTAATTGGTTTATAAAAGATGGTTTGCATTTAACTAGGAAAGGTGCTCGTGTTCTTGCTAGGAGTGTCAATAAGGCAATTAAGGATCTGAGTCCTTTAAACTAGTCATGGGGGGGAGAGACTTTAAACCCACCTTTCAGGCATGTTTCTGGGGATAGGGATTTTTCTAGTGGTAGACTTTTATGTTTTCAAATGTTCGTAGCATTTTTAATAAGCGTGATGAGCTTCTGGCTGAAGTTTAAATTAGTAGACCTGATATAAGTGGTATTACTGAGAGTTGGATTTATAGTGAAATAGGTGATTCAGAGGTACATATTCCAGGTTACTCATTTTTTAGACAAGACAAGATTAGATACTCTTCATGATAAATGATAACGAAGTGGTGTTTTATTGTTTGTGAAAGACAAGTTTTAATTGTATAGATAGGACTGCTCAGTTTTATTTGGTTTTCAAATTGCCTATGGTATGAGCTTATTGTTGATGGCGATGTTGGTAGTTCAGTGGTTGTTGGTGTTGTGTATAGATCCCCAAATTCTGGTCCTGACAACAATCAGAAATTGCCTGACTGCTTCAGGAAAGTTGCTTCTAGGAGGATTCTTGTTTTTGGGGACTTTAATTTTCCAGACATTGATTGGAATTTTTGTATTAGTGGTCCACATGGTAAAGATTTTCTGGAAGCTGTATCTGACTGCTTTTTCACCCAGCATGTGTTGTTTCCCACGCGTGGTAGTAATTGTCTTGAATTGATTTTCAGTGGGTGAAGAAAGTATGGTTAGAAATGTGCTAAGTAGCGGTAAGGTAGGGTGTAGTGATCATGACCTCATTAGTTTTGATCTGTATTGTTTCACAAAGGCTTCTCCAGCTAAAAAAGTGATTTTAGATTTTAAGAATGCTGACTTTGCTGCACAGGATAATTTGTCATTCAATTGGACTTCTTTGCTCCATGATTAAGATCCTTCTAAAACATGGGATGTTTTTTGAACTATAGTTTTGGATGGTTTAAATAGGTTGCCCCATTAAAGAAAGTCTGTAGGTGAAATCGGCCAGTGTGGACGTTTTGGGAGGTTTTGCAGGCTGTTCGGAAAAAGAAGAAGTTGTTGCATTGTTATAAACACAGTGGGTGTCCTGCAGGCTCGCTAGGTGTAAGGAGTATGAAAAGTTCACAAAGGGTTTGATAAGAGATACTAAAGTGCTTTTTGAAAAACGTTTGTCCAGAGAGGTTGAGATTAATCCTACTGTAAGTCATTTCATTCTTATGTTCGCTCAAAGCAAAAAACCCAAGGAGGTTGTTGGTCCCCTTCAGGGTATTGATGATGTTACTATGAATAATGGTAAGGATATGGCTGAGGTTTTGAATGACTAGTTTGTGTCTGTAATACTAAGGAGTCCCCTACTGATGATGTTGTGGATTATCTTAGTATGCACTTTCCGGTATTCTCGAGGTCGGACATCCAGGAATGTTGTGGTACATGGCGGCTTAACAATGCTTTTTTGACGATCCCAAACTTCAGTCAAAGGGGAAAACAAACAGTCAGTTATCATTGCAGTCAATGGGCGACAAACATATTTTTTGTCATTTATTAACAAATACTGCACAGAATTTATTTTTCTTCAAATATGTTGTGTATTAGATAATAGTTTACAACATATAGGAGTACCATTAATTTTTGCTGACTGGCTGAGGCAAACCAAGTATTCATAAAAAAATATCCCATTGACTGTAATGATAAAGTTTCCCCTCCAACTTGGCAAAATCGCGATGAGCTCGTACACAGTTACGTGACTCCAACCTCGAGAATCCATTAAGAATATTGATTTTTCAGTTAATGTTGTGTTTAAGAAGTTAAGGGGTTTGAAGTCAAATAAAGCACCTGGTCCAGATGGTTACACAGTAGGCTTTACCACTATACTATGATTTTTCCCTCATGTTTGGAGGTTGCATAGGAAAGCCAGAGTTACTCCGAAAAAGAAAAAAAAAAGTTTGAGATCATCGTTAAGTTTGCACAGACCCTGACAGAAAAGTCAACAACGATTTCCCCGTCTAACTTTAGGCCTAACAACTAACGTTAACATTAAACAGTATAAAAAATTTCTGTATATCCTGGGCCCTAACGTTAAGTTGTTAAGGTTATTTTACACACAGGTGTTCCTAGTGTTATGGTAACCTATATACTTATAGTTAATATATATAAAAAAGTAGGTCACTTTCTAAAGCGACTTTCGAACCGTACATGAAAATTCTTTTTTTTTAACCACTCACGAATCTTATTTACATTTTTTGACTCAACTAACTGAAGTGCTGCTTCTTCATAACGTCATCGCAACGTTTCTTAGCTTTAGTTTGCAGCAAAGTGTTGGGCTTTTACACTGTCATGACTGTAATGTCGGTAGAAAATCCATCGTTTGTACATGTCATCAGAAAAAAGAACAATTACTGTGGCTTATAAACGAAGAACTGAGAAGGGAGTCTCCAGCAAATGTGAGTTGAGTCAAAAAATGTAATTAAGATTCGCGAGTTGTACAAAAAAAAAGGAATTTTCATACACGGTTCGAAAGTCGCGTTAGAAAGTGACCTAGGCTAACTTTTTATATATTAGGCCCTATACCAGGCTAGGCCTAAGTATAAATAAGTTGTCATAACGCTAGGAACACCTGTGATTTTACAAACGTCTAGTAAAATTCATTACCCATTCCATGCCACATCACGACAGGTAGCGGTCCTGATCCTTTGACTACAGCAACTGTGCCATAAATTGTAGCAAATAAAATGCAAAAAAGAGATTTTGTCTCCATTTTTGATAGCTCATGTAACGTTATCTGTCAAGTGTACTGTTACTGTTAGCTGGCTGTGTTAACTTCATAACAAAATGAAAGAAGGTCACGCGACGATCGACAATGTAAGTCAGGTGCCAAGGAATTAGTCATGTGACTCTTTCCATAAAAGAAAAAAAACAAAGTTTTTTTCTTTTTTAAGCCGAGTTGATTACAGAATATATCCTGCAGTTCATGCTGTTGTGTTTGAAATAGCGGACAGATCGAGATTCACGAAAAAGAAGAGGGCATGGGCAGGTGGTAAAGGGCCGGTCGCAATACTTCCAGGTACTGCGCAATCAGGGAGTCTTTCTATGAGTTGAGATTTGGTGCCTGGATGGGAAAAGGGACCTACTTCGGGGCTTTCATTTGGGAAAGTTTACCCACTGCACTACCTCATAGAACCTGACCCCAGTATGATGAAGGGGTGTTCTGCCATGTTGCTATAACTTACCTGAACTAAATGAAGCAGTTGCAGTTGTGGTTTCAAATGATTCTTCTGAAAATATCCAAATGCTGCCTTTGAACTTCATTTACTCAAAAATGTTATTGACAGCTTCTCCTTTAAAAAGAAATTCGACTTAGTACTTTAAACAAAATCATATCTTTAAAATTTTGAAACAAATGTTACCCTAAGTTAAGTTTAAATAAATTAATAGCCAAAAAAAATCAGCCAGGCCTGCCCTGTAGTAATGCACATTTTTTTTTTTACCATTTGGTATTCATTTTAAAAGTGAAATTTGAAGACTGAGAAATCTTTAAAAACTTTGCCCTTTCAAATAAACTTTTCCTATAATATTATAATTTGTCTAGTCTTATAATTGATGAAAATAATTTCGTCTGACAAAATTCTTTCATACATTTAAAATATTTTTCCCACCCATGCTCCTTGCCAAAGATGCTAATGCAAACAAACATTTTTTATTACCACATGGTGATTTGGGCAAATTTCCCAAAATGTACTAGGATTTTGAAATTTTGCTTTAAAGTGGGCCTGTCCCCTCGGAGATTACAGCCCTGATTTCCATACAGAGATTGCATGAAGAAACTAAATTAAGATTAAGATAAAATATCAAAATGGCAAGAAATTAAAAATGGCAAAAACCATCAAAACAAAATTGGCAAAAAATTAAAAATGGCAAAAACCATCAAAACAAAATTGATTTTAAATGTACTTAATTTAAAAAGGCAATCGAAAAAACGTCTATAAATAGCTACAAGAAAATACAATTGTTCTCTACCACAAAGAACATAGAAGTCTCAAGTCTTAAAAGTGTATCTAGTTTTTGAGTAATGGTTGATCAGCTTTTTAGATATAAAAAGAATTTGTAGCAGATACTTGTACAAAATTGTTATTTTCATTTCAGAGAAGTTTGTGTTCTTGTAATCAGAAGAAGCATCCTGAACAGAAACATAAAATAAGATAGCTTTGAAACCATGACAGTGTGTCATCCTGTACTCCATACATGCTGCTTAAAGTCTTCAAGAGAATGGCATGGTCCATGTCAAATGCCGCGGACAGATTGAGACCAACAAGTGCTATAACTTTTTGATTTTCTATGGCTGCCAATATGTCACAATGTATTTTCATAAGTGCCGTCTCTGTACTATAATTGCTGCGGTAAGCACTTTGATATGACGGTAAAAGGTCACTATTTGAGAGATGATCATTGAACTGTAGAAGTGCCCATTTTTTAACTGCCTTTGACACATATGTGAGATTGTAACTATTCGGTCTAATGCTCCTAACCGATTTTGAAGATGATTTTGCTTTCTTTGTTTTTAATGGATTTTAAATTAATTGAGCAATGTTGCTTCTACCTGTCCATATACCTCTCTGCATGCAACATCTACAGATATTCTGCTTCTGTATTAAACAAAGCTTTTCTCATCAGCCACTATCCTATATCAGCCAGCTCGTTGGCACTGTGTCAGAAGAGGCCTTGCCCCATGATTTGGGGACTCCCATCAGGTACAAGGAGATGCATTGCCCCCTGATGTGTGGACTCCCATAAGGTGCAGGGAAATGCCTTGCCCCCTAATGTGTGGACTCCAATCAGGTGCAGGGAGATGCCTTGCCCCCTGATGTGTGGACTCCCATCAGGTACAAGGAGATACCTTGCTCCCTGATGTGTGGACTCCCATCAGGTGCAGGGAAATGCCTTGCCCCCTAATGTGTGGACTCCAATCAGGTACAAGGAGATACCTTGCCCCATGATTTGGGGACTCCCATCAGGTACAAGGAGATGCATTGCCCCCTGATGTGTGGACTCCCATAAGGTGCAGGGAGATGCCTTGCACCTAATGTGTGGACTCCCATTAGGTGCAGGGAGATGCCTTGCCCCCTGATGTGTGGACTCCCATCAGGTGCAAGATGCCTTGCCCCCTGATGTGTGGACTCCCATCAGGTGCATGGAGATGCCTTGCCCCTGATGTGTGGACTCCAATCAGGTGCAGGGAAATGCCTTGCCCCCTAATGTGTGGACTCCAATCAGGTGCAGGGAGATGCCTTGCCCCCTGATGTGTGGACTCCCATCAGGTACAAGGAGATACCTTGCTCCCTGATGTGTGGACTCCCATCAGGTTCAGGGAGATGCCTTGCCCTCTGATGTGTGGACTCCCATCAGGTGCAGGGAGATGCCTTGCCCCCTGATGTGAGGACTTTATCAGGTGCAAGGATATCTATGGTTGTTCCTGTGCAAGATGGATTGACAGCTTAAGAAAATGTAGAGGGCAGATGTGGTGCTGCAACATGCAGACATGTTAGACTCAATCCACAACCGAGCACAACTTACCATCATGCAATGGGAATTTTACCATCATGCTAGGCTTGGGCAATGAATTTAAGGAACTCAAGAAGCCTCTAGGCTTGTGGCAATGAATGAATGAGTAAGAAATCGTCAAGGAGCCTCTAGCTTTGTGGCAATGAATAAATAAGTAAGGAATCCGTCAAGGAGCCTCTAGGCTTGTGGCAATGAATGAATGAGACCAAAGTGGGAGACACATCATAGCCTTCATTAACAATGGTAGAAAGAAAACAGCAAAGATTGTTTTTTAAATTTCTAAATGTATATCTATATTTTCTCTTTTCAAAATTGAGTTATAATTTACAAGATATCTAAAATGAGGTCTCTTTAACTTGTAGCATTAAATATGAAGTGCAGTACATTAAACCTGGCAAGAAAGTACACAAAAACCATCTTCTTGCGTTCTTCTTATTGCTTTGTACAAAAGCTGAGAGTTGACACCAGCTTATGTTCTGCACAAACTTAAAACAATAATAATAAAATGAATGCCATATATGTGGACAGCATGAACAAGTTTTTTTTTTCTTTTCAAAAAGCATTCTGTAATGAAAATAAAATATCAAACCTTGCCAAAAAAATAATTTAAAGGTTTATTTCAGTTTTAAATTTAACATATCAATTTAATAAATAAAATCTATTTAAAAAACCATAAATTAACAATCAGAATAAAAGGAAATTTACATGATTTTTCCTAATTTCAAATGTGTCAATATAAAATGCTCAAATAATGATTATTTTAAGATAGGTAAAACGATAACAGTCCATTTAAAAGTGAATCAAGCATTCAGAGATATGTCTTAAAATTGAAAGGTGTGAAAGATAACCATAATATCTCTTTACTGATACTTACTTTCAAGGACTAAAACATACAGAGTTGAATAACCAAATCGAAATAACCAATTAGAAATAACCAATTAGAAATAACCAATTAGAAATAACCAATTAGAAATAACCAATTCGAAATAACCAATTAGAAATAACCAATTAGAAATAAGTAATTAGAAATAACGAATTAGAAATAACCAATTCGAAATAAGTAATTCGATATAACCAATTAGAAATAACCAATTAAAAATTACCAATTAGAAATAACCAATTAGAAATAACCAATTAGAAAGTTTTATATTTTGTGTGTGACAAGTCTTTTGTATTTTAGACACATTATAATGTTTTAAAAGTTTTAAAATGAGATAGGTGTTATATCATTACAAGTTGACAGATAGTGATTTCATATCCACCAGGAAACTAAAATGACAAAAAATAACTCATTTTCATAATTTTTCTCACTGGCCTTAACACCTTTAACTCAAATGCTCACTTCAAAAAAGAAAAAAAGACCCTTGAAAAAGTAATCACAAATGCTAGTAGCAAATCCCATACAAAAATCTCCTACATTGTATTTCCATTAAATTCTCAAAATAACTTAAATTCTACTATGAATTACAATGAAAAAAATTGAAAAGAATTAGTTCACATCTATTTTGCCAATGGTATGTTACACAATTGCTAAAATGATGAATACAAAAATGACTGCCCTGCAAGAACCTAAACGAAATATTGAATATATGAATCATACACATACTTTTCCTTATCTAAAGAAATATTTGATGGATATTTTGCAAAAATGCTTAGACCTAAAAAAAAAATCAATTTAACTAACCCCAATGAATATAATATGTGCAACATTCAGATACACTTCTAAACTGCTGACAAAAATATACCAAAAAGCTATGCCAGGTGAACATGAAGTTGGACTGCAAGATTTCAGAACCAATTTTCAAGTTGTTTTTCTTTCAAGGCTTAAAAAAAGGTGGCGAAGATGATTCATTTTTTAAGAATTCCTTGTAAGTCTAAGATGTGCTGTAAATGTTAAGAGGATAGGCTTAGTGGTCAAGCATGTCTATGCTGTATAGAGAACTGTAACGCACACACCACACCGAAGAACCTAGTTAGGTATCTTGCTCTGTACAGTAGAAACAAAAGATTTATAAATATATCTCACATTTGTTTGAAAATGCTAGGTGAACAATTTCTGTGTAAGGCATGCAAAATCACACAATCTCTTAAGAAATGATGGTGTATTGTTTAAAATGAACTAATTCTACATATTGTAGATATCTTTTGCACAATATCTTGATTGCTTCAACACTCTTTTTTAAAAAGCTGCTTTAATATCTGTATATCAATAAAATATTTCAATGCGAGGCTGAGATGTCACTTCTACATCAGTCTTCTACAAATATTAGTCTCTTAAGTTCAATATCTCTGTGTCGACAAATTGTTTTAAAACACTTTCTTCTCCATTTTGTACCTTTTATTTTCATATTTTTTATTTTCCAAGTTCATGACATTAACTTCCTTGATCACTACATAAATCCATTGCAGGATAAAAATGGCAAGAAATTTATTAAATAAAATCAACATAAAAGTTTTTAACCCAAACAATTGTCATAAGTTTTTAACCCAAACAGTTGTCAGTTTTTAACCCAAAAAGTTGTTAACTCAAGCACTTGTCATTAATTTTCAATCCAAATAGTTGTCATAAGTTTTCAATTGAAACAGTTGTCATAAGTTTTTAAACCCACGCAATTGTCATAGGTTTTATCTCAAACAGTTGACATCAATTTTTAAGCTAAACAGATTTCATAAGCTTTAAACAAAACAGTTGTCATAAGTTTTGAATGTTTTTTTCTACATTGTATACTCGCGGGTATCTTCTTTACAGAGAAAGTAAAAGCAACAAAATAGCCGTGCCATAATGGAATACCAAATTGAAATACTGGTTAATACCCTGTTGCAAACAACATCCATAATCTGTATGTCACATCACATGTTCATTAATATTACTCACAAACATTGGCGAGAACAAATGAACATTATATCATGTAATAATCATACATTAAAACACATAGACTCAAAATACATCACACTGTACACCAATGAAAAGAATGAAGCATGGAAGCTAAAATACATGTCAAGGACAATGAAATTTGTGATTAAACGAAGGTAAACCACTCAGCATAAATTTGCATCATCCATTTTAAAACTTTATTTACAGATTTACATGACTTTGGAATCGGAAAATAATGTAAAAGATGTTAAGGGTAGTAGAAGTATAATATTAATACAAAGGCACTGGCTTCAATTGGTCAAAATGTTGTCATGTAAACTTGTAAAACAAAACAATTGATGTGATTCTGATCATGGCGGACATAAGTCAAGATATTCCTTATCAACCAACTGTTTTAGTAGACTTGAATCAGCAGTTTTGAAAGTACTCTCATCAGAGCAGTCTTTTTATATGTTTATCACTATTTCTTTAACATATAAGCAAGGACGCTGCACAGCATGCAAAAACTTTAAATAACCATAAGAGTGTATCTAACATTTACATATAAAGATTTTCAATCCTAAGGCTTACATATTAAGATTTCCAAACCTAAGGCTTACATATTAAGATTTCCAAACCTAAGGCTTACATATTAAGATTTCCAATCCTAAGGTCTAAAAAGTAGTTTATCTTAGTATGGATGCACTTCCAGATACCACTTTTGAAGGAAATACAATCCCCATGGTTCCAAAGCATTACAAGAGATCTATATGTGATAAATGTAATTCATATACAATCCACATGGTTCCAAAGAGTTACAAGAGATCTATATGTGATAAATGTAATTCATATACAATCCACATGGCTCCAAAGAGTTACAAGAGATCTATATGTAATAAATGTAATTCATATTTAACTAACATATTCTTCTAAGGATGTGAAAATTGTAATCTTCTAAAAATTTGTGACAATAAATTTTAAGGGTTGTTGGCTTTTCGTTTCCGCACTTAGTAAGAATGTACAACAACAACAAAAACGACAGTGAAAAACACACCTTTTGTTTATTATTACTTCAAATTGGGTGTTGAATATTGCAGGGACCCACAAAAAAGCACACCCTCATATTTCCGCTGAGTCCTCCTTTAATAGTTAAAGTCTGGTATTGATATCTACCAAACCAGAGCATGATACCAAACACATTAAGTCATCCTGGATCATTTGACCATCTTTCCTTACTTTGATACTACCAGTAATTGAAATCACTGGAAACACACGTAGATGGTAGGTTTGGTATTTGACATCCCCCTTTCAACAGCTATGTAGAGACATCCACGGTTGTTTGATAAACCAGTTGTGAAGCACTGGTGAATAAAGACCAACCGAGGGATTGAACCAGTTGTGAAGCACTGGTGAATAAAGACCAACCGGGGGATTGAACCAGGAACCTCTAGCTTGTCAAGTTGATGCAGACTGCTTGACCAGGAAAGTTATAACTTGATATGCTTAAAACTCTTCGCAAAAATTAGGCTTACTTCACTCCACAAGAGATTTCAGTCCATTCAATCAACGGAGTTCTTATAGACAGCGATCCCTCGCACCTCACCAAAACCAGTCCAGAACAGAGATAACTTAAGATAAACAACGATTCAGATAAGCAAATAATTCAGATAAGTCAATGAACATCTTTAAAACGAGATTGTCTTTGTAATAAAAATAATCTGATATTCCACCAAAATTGATTCTAAAGAGCATTAAAAGTAATAACTGCTATGCGACACAATAAAAATTACTTATAGAAGTTCAAAAGAAACTCAGAAATGCATATTTTCTACAGCAGTCACAAGTGTACTGTCCAATCAATTTATAGGGGAAAGAGTGTTTTAAGAATGCATATTCTTGCAAAATATTGCCAGAATAGTAAACCAAGTTATTCTGATGATATACTTTGGCTTTTCACAACCTTTTGTACTTTTCACTCTCATTTTCCCCCAAATTAATTCAATAATTTTTGCCAAATCACTTTACACTTGAGGGTATTTGCTGCCCTGTTTCATACGTTTGTGGCAGCAGCTATCGACAATTAGAATCAATCAGATCAATGACCATATCTGTAGGTGTGATTAGTGCCATTTACTGCATGTTCTTTGGCTATTCCATATGTGATTGGTGCCATTTACTGCATGTTCTTTGGCTATTCCATATGTGATTGGTGCCACTTACTGCATCTTCTTTGGCTATTCCATATGTGATTGGTGCCATTTATTGCATGTTTTTTGGCTATTCCATATGTGATTGGTGCCACTTACTGCATCTTCTTTGGCTATTCCATATGTGATTGGAGCCATTTACTGCATGTTCTTTGGCTTTTCAATATGTGATTGGAGCCATTTACTGCATGTTCTTTGGCTATTCCATGTGTGATTGGAGCCATTTACTGCATCTTCTTTGGCTATTCCATATGTGATTGGTGCCATTTACTGCATGTTCTTTGGCTTTTCAATATGGGATTGGTGCCATTTACTGCATGTTCTTTGGCTATTCCATGTGTGATTGGAGCCATTTACTGCATGTTCTTTGGCTATTCCATATGTGATTAGTGCCATTTACTGCATGTTCTTTGGCTTTTCAATATGGGATTGGTGCCATTTACTGCATGTTCTTTGGCTTTTCAATATGGGATTGGTGCCATTTACTGCATGTTCTTTGGCTTTTCAATATGGGATTGGTGCCATTTACTGCATGTTCTTTGGCTTTTCAATATGGGATTGGTGCCATTTACTGCATGTTCTTTGGCTTTTCAATATGGGATTGGTGCCATTTACTGCATGTTCTTTGGCTTTTCAATATGGGATTGGTGCCATTTACTGCATGTTCTTTGGCTTTTCAATATGGGATTGGTGCCATTTACTGCATGTTCTTTGGCTATTCCATATGTGATTAGTGCCATTTACTGCATGTTCTTTGGCTTTTCAATATGGGATTGGTGCCATTTACTGCATGTTCTTTGGCTTTTCAATATGGGATTGGTGCCATTTACTGCATGTTCTTTGGCTTTTCAATATGGGATTGGTGCCATTTACTGCATGTTCTTTGGCTTTTCAATATGGGATTGGTGCCATTTACTGCATGTTCTTTGGCTATTCCATGTGTGATTGGAGCCATTTACTGCATGTTCTTTGGCTTTTCAATATGGGATTGGTGCCATTTACTGCATGTTCTTTGGCTTTTCAATATGGGATTGGTGCCATTTACTGCATGTTCTTTGGCTATTCCATGTGTGATTGGTGCCATTTACTGCATGTTCTTTGGCTTTTCAATATGTGATTGGTGCCATTTACTGCATGTTCTTTGGCTTTTACAATATTTTACAATATTTATAGCTGTACATTATTTACATAGACACCAGACAGAGGCTTTTCTCTTGGCCTGCTAAGTTTGGATTGTAAATGTCACTATTTCCTCAATAATGATTAACCAGAAAACCAAAATGTTCAGTGGTTCCGATGCATTCTTTCAGAGTTGGTTGATTTGTAAGTTATATCGCTTATCATGAAATATGCTAAATAACATATTCATAAGCCATGCATATCAATAAAACAGAACCTGTTGACAACACTTGTATAATGGAAACCAATGACACCATGTAAATGGTTGCACATTTATCACTGTTTTAATTTGTGTACATAAAGCCCCACCTACAGAACATCACTACCAAAGCAATAAAGCCCCACCTACATGACATCACTACCAAACCAATAGGTCACACATATGGACTATAGCTTGTCACCACATATGACATGTGTGTGATGTGTTTACAAGTTTTTTGGAAGCATGCATATTAGAAATAGAACCTGCTAACAACATAGGCATGATCACAATAACAGATAAATAACATGAAAGTATGATGCAAACAGACATATGCTTGCTATAAATTTATCACTTTTCCACTTACCAATATGCATATGACATCACCACCATAGGGTGCACAAACAGACAATGGGTTACCTGTGTACCACATATGTACTGTATCCAATGTGTTGTCCTTGAGATACCATGTTAACAAGCTCTTTTCAACAAAATCATGTTAAGCCCTGCCCACTATGCATATTGATGAATTTCAGCGTTTTTATACCATGAACACATACACACTAGCTAACATCATAATTATATTCAATATGAAACAAAACAGGATTGTGAATGTCAAAATATGAGCATTTAAAGATTTTTACATTAAGCCCCACCTACTCACTAATATGCAAGACATCATCACCAAAAACAATTGGGCACATCTACTGATCATGGGCTATTTATGTACCACATATGACATGAATCTAGAGTATAATTCTTGAGATATCGTGTTAACAAGTTTGTCGTTACAGACACATGACTGCATAGGTTTCTTATGCTATTAGCATCAAAACCAAAAACCACAAAACAGTGAATACTTTTGAATCTAACAACTTATTTTCTGCCCATATCTCACTTTCGACACAGAATCCTAAGTATCAACGTGAGTAACAAACAGTTGAGTTGACAAAAATTTGAAAGAAAACTACTCCGCATTCTTTGAGTTGTAATATGATTGCAAGGAAACACATGTCTGTTCTGTCCTAAACGAGATGCTAATATATCCATTAATTTATAAAACATTTATCTCATAAAACTGTTATACCAAGCCAAACTCTATGTCATGGGCTACTTTTTGCTATATGTAATATAACTTAAACATATTCAACAATTCACAAAAAACCTCATTCTTTTTCGACAGATCTTCTGAAAAATGCCCAGCACTTGATCAACTCATTCTGTCAGTCACATCAGATATTTAACCCACTCCTTAACTTCTTTGGATAATTAACTCCTTCTTTCAGTTCCCATCAAAATTTAATCCATTTTTTAACACTTCCCTCAGTATAAGAATATACAGGTTGGGGTTGGGAAGGCTGGGGCTAAAAATGAATGTGAAGAAAACTAAAGTTATGTTAGTGATTAGATCAGCTGAAGAAAAGGGGTAAGCATATATGTAGATGGGCAGAAATTAGAGCAAGAGAAAAAGTTGAAGTATCTGGGACAGCAGATTACTGATGATGGTAGAGTAACACTGAGATCAGAGCAAGAATCGAGATAGCAAGAAGCTTTTTCTTAAGTATGAGAGATGTTCTGGCAAGCAAGAAGCTTAAACTAGCCACAAGGAAGAGAATGGTCAGATGTTATGTCCTCTCCACCCTACCGTAGCTTACACTAGCCACAAGGAAGAGAATGGTCGGGTGTTATGTCCTCTCCACCCTACTGTAGCTTACACTAGCCACAAGGAAGAGAATAGTCAGGTGTTATGTCCTCTCCACCCTACTGTAGCTTAAACTAGCCACAAGGAAGAGAATGGTCAGGTGTTATGTCCTCTCCACCCTACTGTAGCTTAAACTAGCCACAAGGAAGAGAATGGTCAGGTGTTATGTCCTCTCCACCCTACTGTAGCTTAAACTAGCCACAAGGAAGAGAATGGTCAGGTGGTATGTCCTCTCCACCCTACTGTAGCTTACACTAGCCACAAGGAAGAGAATGGTCAGGCGTTATGTCCTCTCCACCCCACTGTAGGTTACACTAGCCACAAGGAAGAGAATAGTCAGGTGTTATGTCCTCTCCACCCTACTGTAGCTTAAACTAGCCACAAGGAAGAGAATGGTCAGGTGTTATGTCCTCTCCACCCTACTGTAGCTTAAACTAGCCACAAGGAAGAGAATGGTCAGGTGTTATGTCCTCTCCACCCTACTGTAGCTTAAACTAGCCACAAGGAAGAGAATGGTCGGGTGTTATGTCCTCTCAACCCTACTGTAGCTTACACTAGCCACAAGGAAGAGAATGGTCAGGCGTTAGGTCCTCTCCACCCTACTGTAGCTTAATCTAGCCACAAGGAAGAGAATGGTCAGGTATTATGTCCTCTCAACCCTACTGTAGCTTAAACTAGCCACAAGGAAGAGAATGGTCGGGTGTTATGTCCTCTCAACCCTACTGTAGCTTAAACTAGACACAAGGAGGAGAATAGTCAGGTGTTATGTCCTCTCCACCCTACTGTAGCTTAAACTAGCCACAAGAAAGAGAATGGTCAGGTGTTATGTCCTCTCCACCCTACTGTAGCTTAAACTAGCCACAAGGAAGAGAATAGTCAGGTGTTATGTCCTCTCCACCCTACTGTAGCTTAAACTAGCCACAAGGAAGAAAATGGTCGGGTGTTATGTCCTCTCAACCCTACTGTAGCTTACACTAGCCACAAGGAAGAGAATGGTCAGGCGTTAGGTCCTCTCCACCCTACTGTAGCTTAATCTAGCCACAAGGAAGAGAATGGTCAGGTATTATGTCCTCTCAACCCTACTGTAGCTTAAACTAGCCACAAGGAAGAGAATGGTCGGGTGTTATGTCCTCTCAACCCTACTGTAGCTTAAACTAGACACAAGGAGGAGAATTGTCAGGTGTTATGTCCTCTCCACCCTACTGTAGCTTACACTAGCCACAAGGAAGAGAATAGTCAGGTGTTATGTCCTCTCCACCCTACTGTAGCTTAAACTAGCCACAAGGAGGAGAATAGTCAGGTGTTATGTCCTCTCCACCCTACTGTAGCTTAAACTAGCCACAAGGAAGAGAATAGTCAGGTGTTATGTCCTCTCCACCCTACTGTAGCTTAAACTAGCCACAAGGAAGAGAATGGTCAGGTGTTATGTCCTCTCCACCCTACTGTAGCTTAAACTAGCCACAAGGAGGAGAATAGTCAGGTGTTATGTCCTCTCCACCCTACTGTAGCTTAAACTAGCCACAAGGAAGAGAATAGTCAGGTGTTATGTCCTCTCCACCCTACTGTAGCTTAAACTAGCCACAAGGAAGAGAATGGTCAGGTGTTATGTCCTCTCCACCCTACTGTAGCTTACACTAACCACAAGGAAGAGAATGGTCAGGTGTTATGTCCTCTCCACCCTACTGTAGCTTAAACTAGCCACAAGGAAGAGAATGGTCAGATGTTATGTCCTCTCCACCCTACTGTAGCTTACACTAGCCACAAGGAAGAGAATGGTCAGGTGTTATGTCCTCTCCACCCTACTGTAGCTTAAACTAGCCACAAGGAAGAGAATGGTCAGGTGTTATGTCCTCTCCACCCTACTGTAGCTTACACTAACCACAAGGAAGAGAATGGTCAGGTGTTATGTCCTCCCCACCCTACTGTAGCTTAAACTAGCCACAAGGAAGAGAATGGTCAGGTGTTATGTCCTCTCCACCCTACTGTAGCTTAAACTAGCCACAAGGAAGAGAATGGTCGGGTGTTATGTCCTCTCCACCCTACTGTATGCCTGCCTTTGAATATTGGACCTTATCTCAAGAAATGGAAGATAAGCTGCAGGCTTTTGAAATGTGGCTGTACAGAAACGTGTTAAGGGTTTCTTATGCAGATAAGATCAGCAATGTTCGGGTTCTTGTTAGAGTGAATGAGAGAGCCTTCATGTCTGAAATCAAAAGCAGGAAGATGCAGTTCATGGGTCACATGATCCGAGGAAAGAGGTTCCAACGGCAGCTGTCAGGACAGAAGGAATGAGAAAGAGGTAGACCAAGAAGATCATGGTATGGAGAGATCAAGAGATGGGGTGGGGCTTAGTACAGCGTGACCATGACAGCCAGAGCCTCAATAGGACATAGCACCTAATAGGATAGAAAGAATATACAAATAACTATAACCCAAAACTTCATGTTCCACATCATCCTGAAACACTATTATCATTTCTAGCAAAGTTTGGGGAACCCCCTTTACATATAAATATGCTATAAATAGAACATTTAAAGAGACTACTTTCTGCTCTTTTATTCACACACTACATAGATGTGCTACAAGTACCAAGAAGAAAAAAAGATGCCGGATTTTCATCTTACTTCATATTAGCTATGCTGATAATTTCAAACCATAATCCCTATTAAGTAACTTGTGTTTCAATAGAAGCGATTTTATGCACAGAAAATTTATTTCTATCAAAGTTATTGATATCCATTATTAACTACAAAAATGCTGATGAATACAATTAACTCCTTAATCAATTAGGGGTTCGTATTAAAGAATCAACTGATCTGAAGAAAATTATTATCAATTATAAATATTAGAAAATGATCAATTTATAAGATTTCCAATATCATATCGCTAATACATCAATTGAAACTGTCATTTTGTTAGATGTTTAAACCAATTTTATCTTCACCCTGCTGAATGCTGGAATCTACTCTCAATTACAATGTCCAAAACAGATTTAAAAAAATGCATGAATGATAATTCAGAGAACCATGAATAATTGAGAGAACCATGAATAATTAGGAGACCATGAATAATTCAGAGAATTCATGAATAATTTAGAGACCATGAATAATTCAGAGACCATGAATAATTCAGAGAACCATGAATAATTCCAAGAATTCAGTAGTGAGCCAGGATCTACTAAAGAAACTATAATTTACCAGAATTCAGAAAGAAAACAAATCCAATTAATTTTTTTGAATTGAATAAATAAATTCACACTTGTTGGGAAAGTGGGGTTAAAGGAGCAGTAGAATTCCCAAGCAAGTCCTTCAATAAGAACTTTAAATTTGTAGATCTTCTAATGAAATAGAGCCAGAGAGATTAATTAAGAACTACAGGGGGTCACAGCAAATATTAGTATGAGTTGTGTGTGTTTGAAATAACATAAGCACCATGGAAATCACAAAATTAAAACAAAACTGCCCCATCTGGGTAAAATTACAACAAAGATGTAACGAAAAGACATTGCATGTATTTCTTCTTAGGCAAAGAATTTTCCATTCTGAGTTCACACATCAAAGCTACTAAGGATATTCCACACCATCACACAGGATATCTGAGGTAGATCATTATCAAGATATCATTTCTGCATAATTTTCACCCAAAAAAGTTTCCCTATGAAATTTTCATTTTATAGTTGAGAGAGATTTTTATAAAGGAAGGAATCTTATGAATGGCTTCAACAACTTCTTAGGTACGTACATTTGCATTTTGATGAAGTAAATGTAAACAAAACACAACATTCAATCACGAACCTTCCTATCCTTAAAATATACTTATTTAAATTTGAGCTATACCAATTCGACACCCTGAAAATTGACTTTACTTTTGAAAACACAACGTTAATTTGACTATCTTTCAGTCCTCTCTTCATTCTCTACAGATTCACTGGTCACTGACTTATACACACCTTGATATTTCATATTCATTACAAGGTGCTATACGACATTAGGAACATCAAGTTTCCAGACTACCAAAACTCATAACCATGAAAACTCAAAAATTTTGCACTAAAAAAAATCAACTGAAAAAGATGGTTGTATGCTTCATTCAAGGTAGATTTACATATTTTCTGAGAGATTTAGATCTTTTATGGTATTATTAATAAAACACTGAATATTCATTAAAATGAATATTCAATAAAATGAATATTCATTGGATTAAATATTCATCGACTGAATATTCAGTGCAATCCTCAATAAATTAAACAGGTCTTCAAGCAACACCTGAGCATCATTTGATTTGTTGTTAAAATCACCTCCACAGACAAGTGCTTATAACTTCTCTTCAAGAAGGAACTGATGATTCTGATAACTTCTTGAAGCAAAATACATTTAGCTTAGTCATCCAGGTCTGTCGGTGGAACGTAAGTGAATCCAGCAAAGGCATTGTCTACATCCTGCACGCTAGCACTAATATCAACCGATTTCCCGACTGACTGAGGCACAGGCTCCCTTACAAACTCTGGGTCAATGTTCTTGAAGTCCATGACGCCATTCTGCAAAGAAAAAAATATTCAAAATGGGAACAAATTTGAGAAGTGAAATAATTATCCCACTAACATAGCATACTAACCTTTATGGTTGTCATTAAAATATATATACATAAAAAAATATATAAACAAATAAATACGTTTAAAAAAATTATGTGCAAAGTACATCAAGTACTCATTCCTTTGAAAATTGATATTTACAGTTCATGACGAAGGTCAAACTGTGACGATATGAACAAATTTGCATTTTCCCTTTTGCCATGCTCAAAAACATTCCATAGTGATACATCAAGAAAAAGACATTTTTTACAACATTTGAAAATGATCTGAAAGATTCCACAGCAAATTCCTACAAAATAATTTTAAATTATCTTTTACTTCTTGGATCACATTTTATTACAAATGAATCAAAAAGATTGCATGTAGCCTTAAACCTATTTGCAATTGTGAAAGTTGAGAAGGACAAGCCAAATATCTATGCATTACATACCAGACTAGGATTATATGGTGGAGTGATTTTCTTATTATCTAGGTCGTCCCAGTTTATAGATCTGAAAAACTCATGTTCTCTTAAAGATCGGAAATCTTTTTCTCCAGCTCCCAGTCTTTTAATTCTATCCTTCTGCAGGAGCTGAAATACAAAAGATAAAAGATAAATGGCATAAAAAAGGTACAAAGAACTTCATCAGAATTAGCAAAAACAGAATGGCACACAGGCATGACATTAAACAACTAGAACTGTCGGAAGGACAGTATGCTCAACTATTCAAAGCTAGTATAGAGAATGGACTTATAGAGGGAAGTATATACAGAAATAGGGTCGCAGGGGCAGATGATTTCAAATAACTTGAGCTTTGAAAGATGCACTTACATTTTTATTTGCACTACAAGCTTCAAAATATCTTTGAGTTTTCCCAGATATTTTAAGACAAAAAAGGCAACTCAGAAAACATGTAAAACGTAGCAGTCTCTATAACTACAACACCTCTTTTAGTTCTATCAATTGAATAACAAGGAAAGGAGAGACCCTAGCTGACTTGCCAATGTCAATGAAAGAATGCCATTCAACCCCCTTTCCAACCTGTACCCTCCCCCCAGCCCCTACACATTCCCAGAACTACATCCTGGATTGTAATACGACTTCCAATTTAAGAAACTATGTGTGTCAAGCAAAGTCAAGCAGCATGAAAAATGTACAATAACATTAAAGTAAAATTATGCAAAACAATATTGCTTAACGTATGACAAACTAGACATTGGAAACGATTTAAGTCCCCTCTCCCTAAATAATGCATATTCCAGACTGTTCCACATTCCATCCCAACCTGTCCCAAATGTCATCCCACGTCTATACTCCATGTAATCACAGCTGAAAATTAGATACTGTATGTCATTCCACCACTTGCATAACCCACATGACATCAGAACTGAAATCTAGATGACATCCCACTACATGCCATTCCGCCCTGCCCCACATGTCGACCCACCCTCTTCCACATGCCAACCCACCCTGTTCCACATGCCAACCCATCCTGTTCCACATGCCAACCCATCCTGTTCCACATGCCAACCCACCCTGTTCTATATGCCAATAAACCCTGTCTAACATGCCAACACATCCTGACCAACATCCCACCGCACCCTGCCCTACATACAATTCCACCCTGTCCCACATGACCTCATCCTAATTCCTTTAGCTACTTTATCATCATGTCATCTTCTACCACACATTCTGCTTATTGTTTATATTTCCCAAACCCCTAATTTAACATTCTTTAGAAGTGAGGAAACTTTTATTTGCTTCTTTATTCATGGCAAGACAAACAATTTGTATTGCTATTCATGTCAGGAATGTCAATATCATAACAAAACTAGAAATGTGAAGTTAGTAAGTCATAAGCCATATATTTTTTATCTCAGGGCAAACATATTGCAGCAAATGCACACTATGCCTCACCATTAAGGGTGAACAATGCTCTTCACATATACTGTATGATCATTCATTAAAACAAAATCATCATACCCACTTTATTTCAAGAGACACCACACCACATACACAAATATTTCCACTGAATCAAATATAGCAAGTTATTATCTCAGGATAAATATTTTATGCAAAAGTCTATTGTTATGCAAATAACCTACTTAATATGCACACTACACCTAACAATTGAGTGTAGACAATGGTCTTCACATATATGATCATTTATATAAAACAAAATCTCCACTCCCACTTTACTTCAAGAGATATCATAGATACAAATATTTTCATTGTTATGCAAATAAGCTAATTAGTATGCACACACAACCCCAAATCATGCCCATTTGAACAGTACCCATGTCCTCTACCCCTGTAACAAATTAATATTTGAGGTTAAATATTTTATGCGAAAGTATATTGTTATGCAAATAACCTAATTAGTATGCACAATACACCTCACCATTAAGTGTAGACAATGGCCTTCACATATATTTTTGCAAACAAAATCCCCACTCCCACTTTAATTTAAGAGATATCATAGATACAAAACTTTAATTGTTCTGCAAATAAGCTAATAAGTATGCACACACAACCCCCCAATTATGCTCATTTGAACAGTACCCATGTCCTCTACCCCTATGCCAAGTCACATGAATGTACACATTCATAAGTTATGAAAACTTTAACCAAAACTTTCTTTACCGGACGCCGATGCCGAAACCCCGACGCTGGGAGTAGTAAAATAGCTATTCTTTGAATAGTCGAGATCAAAAGGAGAATTGTCCCTGTTGCATCACGAATTTGATAATCTTGCACAAAATTAGGTTCCACAAGCAAACTGCAGCAGATTTTGCTGCATATCAAGATTTGTTTTTCATTTAATGAATTTTTACCCATTCCTGGTATCTATGACAAATTCTAACTTGCATGAAGCAACCAAGTTTTCCCCCTTGAATGTTGGACAAAGAAGTCACAATAACTGAAACATTTAAATGGCAGTAGGGGGTAAAAAACAAGATCAAGTCAGTCACATTAACTGAAAGATTTGAATAGCAGTAGGGGGTAAAAAACAAGATCAAGTCTTCTGAAATTCATGGCAGGAACATCTTGTGTCAAACGTTTTATAAAGATTGTAGGCATTTCTTCTACTTGTTCTTTGGCGTTCTCACTTATCTCTGAATCATGATCCCCCGACACTCAATGATTGTATACAAACATGTCATGTTTTCTCACGATCAGACCCACTGCAGGGGATCTGGTCGCGGGGCATGAGTGAACCGCAAGTCCAAAAAGTGGTTTATTGAAAAACCTGCAAAATAAAGGACCGAGCTAAATAAAGGACCGAACTAAATAAAGGACGGAGCTAAATAAAGGACCGAGCTAAATAAAGGACCAAGCTAAATAAAGGACCGAGCTAAATAAAGGACCGAGCTAAATTAAGGACCGAGCTAAATTAAGGACCAAGCTAAATAATGGACCAAGCTAAATAAAGGACCGAGCTAAATAAAGGACCGAGCTAAACTGTTTACAAGAAATAAACAAGTTATAACAGGATGTTGCATTTAACGCAGGTCACTGACCTATGTTCACGCAGGTCACTGACCTATGTTCACGCAGGTCACTGACCTATGTTCACACATGTTCACACATGTTTTTTGACAATCTCATCAATGGATCTGATCGTCTGCTCCAAATCATGATCCTCTCTCGCCTAGGATCAAAATAAAGTCACTGTGATCAGATTTGGTGAGCGTTCTGACAGTAAAAAATCGGCACCTGCAATGGCACTGATTTTGGGCTCATACTCAGGTGAAAACGAGTTATACATCTATCTCATTCACTCAGGATCAATGATGCTAAAGCCAATGGCATGTGAAATTCCTCAAAATAGAGACGAAATGACATGTTTACTAACCCCATCAAGGACATTCTTTGCTGATGGTGAGAAGTTATGCCTCATTTTGAGAGGTTTGTTGAGGATGTTGTCGTACATTTCAGCTGTATCTCTACTGTAAAAAGGAGGCTGTGGAGGAAGATGATCAACAAAAGTGTTTATTTACACAAACATTCAGCAAATTCATGTTATAAAAGTTCATCATTAACATCTCTTTGCAATGTCAAATAATTCAAAAGTAACATACATTAAGCCAAAAAAGCAGTTAATATATACACTTGATAAAAATAAAAAATAAACTTACTCTGAGATTAAAAGAACAAGTTGATTCTCACTTACCAGCCCTGAGAGCATTTCATATAAAACAGCACCTAAACACCACCAGTCTACACTCCGATCATATTCGTGCTTGCGTAAAACCTCTGGTGCCAAATACTGCAAAACAAGATCAAAAACAGAAAATAAGGGCACATGGCAATCACACAGTTATCATCAATATTGGTCAGTGATGTGTTCACCCACTTCCTGGCTATGCTGATGAACAAGATGTGTAATACCTGAGGTTGAGGTCCTCATGCGTAATATGGATTACAAAATTATATTTGTAAAATTAAGTTTATTACAGAAAAACCAAGTATATATCAGTATTTACAACAATGAATTGCATGTTGGTTAATAAAATTTTAAATGAAAAATAATTTTATAAAACGCACATACAAGGTCTTTTCAGCATAACCACATAAAGCCCTTCCCACCATACATACTAAAGAAATTCAATGATTTGATAATATAATTTTACTAAATATGAAAGAGAACAGACACAAGGTTGTTAAAAAATGAGTCCTTTTTGGCTACGGTGATTAACGATGTAATTACATGTTTTACCTACCCACAATTGTAAATTTGTTGCAAAATAATGTGTAGGCATCTGGCAGACGGAGAAAATATTCCTACCACTTTATATTTTTTTTTGCCTGTGTTGGAAAACCTTGCTAACTATCCAAAATTGGTTCAGGGAAAATTTACAATCTCAAAGTGAAATCATTATAGCATATGATTCAGAATGTTTATTCAAACTTTTAGTAAATAAATCCCTCTTGAGTAAACCAGGAAATTTTGAGGGCTCCTCATTCCTCAACTAATATGTTCTGCCTGTTTTAGGGGTCAATGCAAAGGCAGGAGAAGCCATGTTGGCTATACAAATACCAGAGGAAGAAAAGTTCCCAGTTTTTCATGTTTGTGGAAAGGCCATAAAGATTTTTTAAGCCTGGCTGAACTATCACACTTTGAAACTATTCCCACACATCAAAAGAAACTTTTCAGAGATTTGTATCATATTTCAAACTGTTCTTCCTGGAACTTATAAGGACTATATCTTATAATGGAATTAACATATGTCCAATTTTGACTTCCTGTGTATGTTTAATTATCAAGTTTATGGAGAAAGAAAATTGTTATTTCCTTCAAGGTTTGAACAGAAACAGCAATGTTTTTCACTTCAATATATTGGTATTCACATAACTGTACACTTCAATATATTGGTATTCACATAACTGTACACTTCAATATATTGGTATTCACATAACTGTACACTGTTTTTGTTAGTTTCCTATCTTAAACCAAGTTGTATTCATTTTTGTGCCAATATGCATCTACATTCCATTAATTCAACATCCCTTTCAATACACCCTTAATGTCAATATCATCTCTTTCTTTTAAAAATTCCTTTGCTCTGCATCTTTGGAACCTTTTTCTCCTTCTCCTTTGTTCCCTTCTTTTCTTTTTTGAACAACCACCTCCACCTATTCTCCCTTTTCAATTCCAAATTTTCAATTTATATCCTCAACCAAATGATTATCATTTCATCCCATCTCCTGCACCTTCCATTCTGTATGCCAGAGAGAGCCTTCCCTGCTTCCAATTTCATCCTCAACCACCCACTTCTTTTCAAAACAAACAAAACATAAAGAAATGTTGATATGTGACTTGAGGCACAAATTACGATACAAAATGAATTACTTTTCAGCAACATCATCTCATACCGTTGAAGAATATGAGATATTCCCATAATCTAGAAAGAAATCTTCAACCAAAATAAAATAAATAATACATGAACTGATTATCAAACAGGATAATCTATCAGTCACAAACATATCTGGAGCATGGAAATGCCAATGTGCATGTACCATATGTATAACAGAGTGCCAACTTTTGAATGCAGCTTCGAAGGCATATGTGCAGTGGCTATATCTTATCTGGATGCGTAGAGGTAAAATCGGCTAAATTGCTTCAAAATCTATTTATAACCATGAAAGTAGCACAAAATGCCATTAAAATCAGTTAAGAATTATTGACCAGTTTGTAGCTAATTTGAATTCTCTGGCATCTATAAGCAAATCTTTGTGCAAATATGCAAAAGTTGTGATGTATGAAAACAAAAAAAATCTTAAGTGTAATTATTAAAAAATCTGAGACGTCAAGTCTGGTACAATCCTTATTGACGTCAAGTCTGGTACAATCCTTATTGACTTCAAGTCTGCTACAATCCTTATTGACGTCAAGTCTGGTACAATACTTATTGATGTCAAGTCTGGTACAATCCTTATTGACGTCAAGTCTGGTACAATCCTTATTGACTTCAAGTCTGCTACAATCCTTATTGACGTCAAGTCTGCTACAATCCTTATTGACGTCAAGTCTGGTACAATACTTATTGACTTCAAGTCTGCTACAATCCTTATTGACGTCAAGTCTGGTACAATCCTTATTGATGTCAAGTCTGGTACAATCCTTATTGACTTCAAGTCTGCTACAATCCTTATTGACGTCAAGTCTGCTACAATCCTTATTGACGTCAAGTCTGCTACAATACTTATTGATGTCAAGTCTGGTGCAATCCTTATTGATGTCAAGTCTGGTACAATCCTTATTGACGTCAAGTCTGGTACAACCTTATTGACGTCAAGTCTGGTACAATCCTTAATGACGTCAAGTCTGGTACAATCCTTGTTGACGTCAAGTCTGGTACAATCCTTGTTGACGTCAAGTCTGGTACAACCTTATTGACGTCAAGTCTGGTACAATCCTAATGACGCCAAGTCTGGTACAATCCTTGTTGACGCAAGTCTGGTACAACTTTATTGACGTCAAGTCTGGTACAACCTTAATGACGCCAAGTCTGGTACAATCCTTATTGACGCCAAGTCTGGCACGATCCTTAATGCATCAAGTCTGCTACAATCCTTATTGATGTCAAGTCTGGTACAATACTTATTGACGTCAAGTCTGGTACAATCCTTGTTGACAAGTCTGGTACAACCTTATTGACGTCAAGTCTGGTACAATCCTTAATGACGCTCAAGTCTGGTACAATCCTTGTTGACGCCAAGTCTGGTACAATCCTTGTTGACGCCAAGTCTGGTACAATCCTTATTGACGCCAAGTCTGGTACAATCCCTTAATGACGCCAAGTCTGGTACAATCCTTATTGACGCCAAGTCTGGTACGATCCTTAATGCATCAAGTCTGGTACAATCCTTATTGACGCCAAGTCTGGTACAATCCTTGTTGACGCCAAGTCTGGTACAATCCTTAATGACGTCAAGTCTGCTACAATCCTTATTGATGTCAAGTCTGGTACAATCCTTGTTGACGTCAAGTCTGGTACAATCCTTGTTGACGCCAAGTCTGGTACAATCCTTATTGACGTCAAGTCTGGTACAATCCTTAATGACGTCAAGTCTGGTACAATACTTATTGATGTCAAGTCTGGTACAATCCTTATTGATGTCAAGTCTGGTACAATCCTTAATGACGTCAAGTCTGGTACAATACTTATTGATGTCAAGTCTGGTACAATCCTTATTGATGTCAAGTCTGGTACAATCCTTATTGACTTCAAGTCTGCTACAATCCTTATTGACGTCAAGTCTGGTACAATCCTTATTGATGTCAAGTCTGGTACAATCCTTATTGATGTCAAGTCTGCTACAATCCTTATTGACGTCAAGTCTGCTACAATCCTTATTGACGTCAAGTCTGCTACAATACTTATTGATGTCAAGTCTGGTACAACCTTATTGATGTCAAGTCTGGTACAATCCTTATTGACGTCAAGTCTGGTACAACCTTATTGACGTCAAGTCTGGTACAATCCTTAATGACGTCAAGTCTGGTACAATCCTTGTTGACGTCAAGTCTGGTACAATCCTTGTTGACGTCAAGTCTGGTACAACCTTATTGACGTCAAGTCTGGTACAATCCTTAATGACGTCAAGTCTGGTACAATCCTTGTTGACGTCAAGTCTGGTACAATCCTTGTTGACGTCAAGTCTGGTACAATCCTTATTGACGTCAAGTCTGGTACAATCCTTAATGACGTCAAGTCTGGTACAATCCTTATTGACGTCAAGTCTGGTACGATCCTTAATGCATCAAGTCTGCTACAATCCTTATTGACGTCAAGTCTGGTACAATACTTATTGATGTCAAGTCTGGTACAATACTTATTGATGTCAAGTCTGGTACAATCCTTATTGATGTCAAGTCTGGTACAATCCTTATTGATGTCAAGTCTGGTACAATCCTTATTGATGTCAAGTCTGGTACAATCCTTATTGATGTCAAGTCTGGTACAATACTTATTGATGTCAAGTCTGGTACAATCCTTATTGATGTCAAGTCTGGTACAATCCTTATTGACGTCAAGTCTGGTACAACCTTATTGACGTCAAGTCTGGTACAATCCTTAATGACGTCAAGTCTGGTACAATCCTTGTTGACGTCAAGTCTGGTACAATCCTTGTTGACGTCAAGTCTGGTACAACCTTATTGACGTCAAGTCTGGTACAATCCTTAATGACGTCAAGTCTGGTA
Organism: Chiridota heheva; assembly: GCA_020152595.1. Taxonomy (NCBI): domain Eukaryota; kingdom Metazoa; phylum Echinodermata; class Holothuroidea; order Apodida; family Chiridotidae; genus Chiridota; species Chiridota heheva. The sequence goes on from JAIGNY010001449.1 coordinate 1,937,656, forward strand.
CAATCCTTGTTGACGCAAGTCTGGTACAATCCTTGTTGACGCCAAGTCTGGTACAATCCTTATTGACGCCAAGTCTGGTACAATCCTTAATGACGTCAAGTCTGGTACAATCCTTATTGACGTCAAGTCTGGTACGATCCTTAATGCATCAAGTCTGGTACAATCCTTATTGACGTCAAGTCTGGTACAATCCTTGTTGACGTCAAGTCTGGTACAATCCTTAATGACGTCAAGTCTGCTACAATCCTTATTGATGTCAAGTCTGGTACAATCCTTGTTGACGTCAAGTCTGGTACAATCCTTGTTGACGTCAAGTCTGGTACAATCCTTATTGACGTCAAGTCTGGTACAATCCTTAATGACGTCAAGTCTGGTACAATCCTTATTGACGTCAAGTCTGGTACAATCCTTGTTGACGTCAAGTCTGGTACAATCCTTAATGACGTCAAGTCTGGTACAATCCTTAATGACGTCAAGTCTGGTACAATCCTTATTGACGTCAAGTCTGGTACAATCCTTGTTGACGTCAAGTCTGGTACGATCCTTAATGCATCAAGTCTGGTACAATCCTTATTGACGTCAAGTCTGGTACAATCCTTGTTGACGTCAAGTCTGGTACAATCCTTAATGACGTCAAGTCTGGTACAATCCTTATTGACATCAAGTCTGGTACAATCCTTATTGACATCAAGTCTGGTACGTCTGAAACTTACGTAAGAAGAACAACATGTAAGAAGCAACTGAAAGTCGCTCTGTATTTTCTGTCTTTTTTTCTGTGTATGGAATAATAAATTTAATTGCGGGACTATGCAAATGTTGTGGTTGGTATGAGGACCATGCATTGGACCCAAATGTGTTAATATGGGACCATCAAAGAAGAGCAAATCAAGAAATTCTCCTAATCACACCAACGACGCAATGCAAGCCGATATAAGATACGCCCTACTTAACACATCCAGGTTCCAATGCAGAAGATATACCAAAAGCTAGGGCCAATTGTTCAAGTCATCCGAGCAGAAGATAGAGGAGAAGCTTAACCTGATTATTTCACAGCAGCAAAAATGTCTGAAGAACAGATGGAGATCAAAAGCAACTGAATGCTTTAAGTACAATCCCTACTCAACTGAACTCGCTAAAAGTAAGTTTAGACTCTGTTAATTCTAAAATAACGGACATTGAAAATTCTGTAGACATGTTAAATCACGAAGTAGAGGTTTGCAAAGATGAACTTAAGCACAAAGCTAACACAGATGAATTTTCACAACTGAAAACAAAATTTGAGCAACTGTCATTAAAATATGACAAAAAGATAGATGACCTAGAGAACCGTTCGAGAAGGAATAATGTGGTGATATACAATGTTCCAGAGAACAGTGAAGGCACAGGCTGGAATAACTGTGAAAACTTTGTAAAAAAGGAAATTTTCAAAAGCCTCTTGAAAATTGAAAATGCTGAGGATATAGCCATTGTGAGGGCCCACTGCACTCGGGAATTCTTACTGCCGGCAGAACTGCCTCCAACCATACAAAACCACGCCCTATTCACATCATGTTCAGAGATTACAAGGATCGTGAAATGGTTTTAAGACTCGCACCGAAGATGCTGAAAGATAAACTCCTCCAAGATAATAAATTGTTTATAAGTGATGACGTCTCAGCCGTGGTACGGGATGAGAGGAAACGCCTGAGATTGTTACTTCCCGAGATAAGACGACGGCCAGGGTGAATTACGCCTATGTCCCACTCAGAATCCCCCTTGCATCATGGCGGTTCGTGACGACGGTAGACGAGAAAAATAGATCTCCCGCGATCATTGATGAATCAGTGAAACCCGAATCCTCGTTCACATTCATAAAGTTTGACTAGATTTTTTTTTTTTACTCATACTGACATGAAAAAGTCCATACACAGATGGTTTTTGTTTTGTTTAACTTGTTGAAATTTGATGCAGTTCGGACGACGCACCATTCATACAGTGCATAGTACCTTACCATGATTGGTTGCGCTATCAAGCGTTTGCAACTATTTGTAAAAACATTACTTCCATTTTTAAAATACAATTTTTTTTTTATGCAACAGTTCAAAAAAAAAAAACATTGTATTTATATCATTTATGAAGTTTTTTATTACGAAAATTCAAAGCTTAAGTTCGTGTATAATGCTTTATACAGTTGTAGTAAAGTTTTTTATATATTCATACTATTTTTTGCATGGGTTTGATGAATAATGATATCAAGATCTGTACCCTAAATGTTAGGGGCATCCAGAACAAAATTAAGAGAAGACAATGCTTTGCCTGGCTCCATAATAATAAATTCGATTTTATATTTCTACAAGAAACTCACAGCTCTGTAAGCTGTGAGAAATATTGGCGAAGTGAATGGGGAGGACCTGTCTTCTATTCGCATGGTACCACCTCAAGTCGTGGGGTTTGCATTTTGTGCAACCCCAAGCGTGCATTTGATTTGCACAACCAGTACACAGGTATTGATGGTAGAGTTCTAATTCTCGATATTGAGTTTGATGAACTACGTTTCACTTTTTTAAACATCTATGCCCCCAATAATGACGATCCAAATTTTTTTCACAATGTTCATATAACTTTGAATAAGTATCACAATGATTATATGATTGTTGGTGGTGATTTTAATTTGGTTTTTGATTTAGAACTTGACAAATCAGGGGGTAATAATACTGCTACTCATTTTAATGCTCGTAAAGTACTGTTAGATATAATGTTTGATCTTGACCTTGTTGATATTTTTAGAGAACGTTCTCCTTATAAGAAGTCTTTTACTTGGTTTTCAAACAGCAGTAGTAATATACTTTGTCGTTTAGATTTTTTCCTTACCAGTCGCAATATCCTTTGCACGACTAACGATATTTTTACCCTTCCTAGCCTCAATTCTGATCATTCAGCCGCCATCTTCTGCTTCAGTCCGAATAATGAGTCTCGTGGAAGGGGGTATTGGAAATTTAATGTTTCGCTTCTAACTGACGCAAGCTATGTGACGATGATCAAAAATGTCATTCAGCATACTTTGCATACTTACAGACACCTTAATCCCAATGCTGTTTTGAGTTAATCAAATATCGAGTAAGGTCTGAGACTATGAGTTATTCAAGCGTGAAAGCCCGTCAACATAGAATTGATGAAAAAAATAATGAATGATATTGTTCTTTTAGAGGAAAATTATATCCAAAATCCTATCCCTGATACTAAAGCTAATCTTGATAAAGCAAAACAGGAACTCAAAGATATATATGACAAGAAAATCAAGGGTATCATAATCCGTTCTCGAGCAAGGTGGTCGGAAGAAGGTGAGCGGAATACTAGCTATTTCTTAAACCTAGAAAATCGTAATCGAAAGTATAATGTTATTCGTAAATTAGATCGTGGTAATGGCCAATTCATTACCAGTACTAAGGATATATTAAAACTAGAGAAAGATTATTTCAGTAATATTTACAAGTCTTCTTTTGTGGACAATTCGAAATATGTGTTTTTATCTTCTTATTTTAATGATTTACCGCCTCCGTAAAACTAAGTGATAACGAGCGTGACTCTTGTGAAGGCTTTCTTACATATGAGGAATGTAAAAAGCGGTTTTTTTCTATGAAACTAAATAAATCTCCTGGTACCGATGGGCTACCAATTGAATTTTATCAAACTTTTGGGATGATATTGGTAGTATGGTAGTACAGTCGCTAAATTTTGCTTTTTCTGTGGTCATTTAACTCATGAGCAAGGTAGAAGTGTTATTTCATTAATTCCCAAACCCGATAAAGATTCAACGAAACTAGAAAATTGGAGACCTATCTCACTGCTTAACGTGGATTACAAAATCGCAGCCAAGTGCATCGCTGAGCGTATGAAAAATGTTTTAGATGTTATAGTGAATCATGATCAAACCGGTTTTCTTAAAAACCGGTATATAGGGGAAAACGTTCAGTATCATTCTTGACATTATAGATTGTACCAATGAAAATAATATTCCAGGCTTTCTTCTTTTTAGACTTTCGTAAAGCTTTTGATACCCTTGAATGGCCATTCTTGTTTAAAACTCTGGATTATTTTCACTTTGGTAATGACATTAAACGCTGGATCAAAACCCTTTATTCTATTCCTACTTCTTGTGCTTTGAACAATGGACATTCCTCAGGTTTCTTTAAAATAACTCGTGGTGTAAGGCAAGGGTGTCCATTGAGTCCATACTTGTTTATCCTTTGTATAGAGATTATGTCTATTGTATTACGTCATAACGATGATTTTATTGGTATACATGTTTACAATACTGAACTTAAGTTAACTCAATATCACGGATGATACAACTTTGATTTTAAATGACAACATATCTTCTTTAAAAGCTGTTTTAGAAATGCTTCATAATTTCGCCCAGGTTTCTGGGCTCACTATCAATTCATCTAAATCTAATTTATTTCCATTAGGACCGTTTGTTAAGAATGTCCCACCTCATTTTCAAAATTACGGTTTTAAGATAACACATAGGCCATTAAGATACCTAGGTATTAATATAACCCATCAGAAAGCTGATCTTTATAGTCTCAATTATCTACCCAAGTTGTCTCGTCTCAAAACTCAGCTCAACCTTTGGTCTCAACGAGATCTCACCCCTTTGGGGAAGATTACATTAATTAAAACTTTTGGGATATCCCAACTTGTTTATCTTATTTCTGTTCTACCTAACCCAAATATCAGTTTTGTTAAAGAAGTAAATACTTTTCTTTTCAAGTTTATATGGTCGGGAAAACCAGACAAAGTACGTCGTGTGACTATGTGCCTCCCTTATAACCAGGGAGGTTTGAATATGATTGATCTGTCTAATTTTATTCATGCCATTAAATTATCGTGGGTGAAGAGGTATATTGATACTATGTTTAAGCCATGGAAATTATTTTTTGACTTATATCTCAGTAAATTTGGCAAAGATTTTATATTCAGATGCAATTTCAGTGAATTTGATGTTGTTAAGATTCCTAATCAATTTGTGAAAGATGTGTGTATCTCATGGAGTAAATTAAGTCATGTCAAACCTACCTGTAATTTTAACTCCAAATTATTTGGAACAATCATTCTATTCGTATTGGCAATTCTACAGTTTTTAGTAATAATTATGTCTCAAAGGGTGTTAAATATGTTTCAGATCTATACTCCGGCGCTGGTCATATCTATAATTTTAAATCTTTTAATGATGTTTATGATATAAATTCCAAGAATTTTACATTTTTCTATGGGTTGATCTCTGCCATTCCTAAGCAATGGAAATCTGATATTTGTACTTTTCAGAGGAAAATACCTTCTTATCAAGAAAACGTTTTAAGTAACATTGTACGGGTTAATAAAGTCACAAAGTGGAGTTATAATCATTTATGTCATTCAAACAGGGCGACACATATTACTAAATATTACTGGGATCGTTTTTGATATAAATGACAAAGAATGGCAGGTTATTTTTTCTAATTGTTTTATAGCAGTCCCCAAACAAAAATCCATTATTTCCAATTTAAATTCATTCACAAAATACTTCCTGTAAATAGCTACCTCCACAAGTTAAAAATACTAGATAATGACCTTTGTTCCTTTTGTGGTAATGACAGTGAAACCCTCAAGCATCTATTTTGGTCATGTAATATTTCATCTAAGTTTTGGAATGACGTTTTTGTTGATACTTTAAGTGATGTAACTTTAAGTTTGAATTATAAAGTTATTGCTTTTGGTTATACTGATGAAAACTATTATAAATACAATTACATTATTTTTCACGCTAAATATTTTATTTTCACATGTAAATATACCAATACCATACCTACTCTTTATAGATTTAAAACAGTTATGAAGATGATGCTCGAGATGGAAAGAAACTTTTATGTTAAAAAAGAAGTTATGATTATTTTTCATTGTTTAAAGATACATTTTTGAAAGTAACAGTAATTCATAATTTCCTTTTTTTTTTTTCTTCTATATTTTCTTTGAAATTGTTTACTTTGTAAAACCTTCACTTTTTTTGTATATTTCTTGAGCTGTTGATTGTTATTGTTTTTGGAAGTTGAATAAATATGTTTAAAAAAAAAAAAAAAAAAAGTCTGGTACAATCCTTATTGACTTCCAGTCTGGTACAATACTTATTGATGTCAAGTCTGGTACAATCCTTATTGATGTCAAGTCTGGTACAACCTTATTGACGTCAAGTCTGGTACAATCCTTATTGATGTCAAGTCTGGTACAATCCTTGTTGACGTGAAGTCTGGTACAATCCTTGTTGACGTCAAGTCTGGTACAATCCTTGTTGACGTGAAGTCTGGTACAATCCTTGTTGACGTCAAGTCTGGTACAATCCTTAATGAAGTGAAGTCTGGTACAATCCTTGTTGACGTCAAGTCTGGTACAATCCTTATTGATGTCAAGTCTGGTACAATCCTTATTGACGTCAAGTCTGGTACAATACTTATTGACGTCAAGTCTGGTACAATCCTTATTGATGTCAAGTCTGGTACAATCCTTATTGATGTCAAGTCTGGTACAATCCTTGTTGACGTGAAGTCTGGTACAATCCTTGTTGACGTCAAGTCTGGTACAATCCTTATTGATGTCAAGTCTGGTACAATCCTTATTGATGTCAAGTCTGGTACAATCCTTGTTGACGTGAAGTCTGGTACAATCCTTGTTGACGTCAAGTCTGGTACAATCCTTGTTGACGTCAAGTCTGGTACAATCCTTATTGATGTCAAGTCTGGTACAATCCTTATTGATGTCAAGTCTGGTACAATACTTATTGACGTCAAGTCTGGTACAATCCTTATTGACGTCAAGTCTGGTACAATCCTTATTGACGTCAAGTCTGGTACAATCCTTCTTGATGTCAAGTCTGGTACAATCCTTGTTGACGTGAAGTCTGGTACAATCCTTGTTGACGTCAAGTCTGGTACAATCCTTATTGATGTCAAGTCTGGTACAATCCTTATTGACGTCAAGTCTGGTACAATACTTATTGACGTCAAGTCTGGTACAATACTTATTGACGTCAAGTCTGGTACAATCCTTAATGACGTCAAGTCTGGTACAATCCTTAATGACGTCAAGTCTGGTACAATCCTTAATGACGTCAAGTCTGGTACAATACTTATTGACGTCAAGTCTGGTACAATACTTAATGACGTCAAGTCTGGTACAATCCTTATTGATGTCAAGTCTGGTACAATCCTTGTTGACGTGAAGTCTGGTACAATCCTTGTTGACGTCAAGTCTGGTACAATCCTTATTGATGTCAAGTCTGGTACAATCCTTATTGACGTCAAGTCTGGTACAATCCTTATTGACGTCAAGTCTGGTACAATCCTTATTGATGTCAAGTCTGGTACAATCCTTGTTGACGTGAAGTCTGGTACAATCCTTGTTGACGTCAAGTCTGGTACAATCCTTATTGATGTCAAGTCTGGTACAATCCTTATTGATGTCAAGTCTGGTACAATACTTATTGACGTCAAGTCTGGTACAATCCTTATTGACGTCAAGTCTGGTACAATCCTTATTGACGTCAAGTCTGGTACAATCCTTATTGATGTCAAGTCTGGTACAATCCTTGTTGACGTGAAGTCTGGTACAATCCTTGTTGACGTCAAGTCTGGTACAATCCTTATTGATGTCAAGTCTGGTACAATCCTTATTGACTTCAAGTCTGGTACAATACTTATTGACGTCAAGTCTGGTACAATCCTTATTGATGTCAAGTCTGGTACAATCCTTGTTGACGTGAAGTCTGGTACAATCCTTATTGATGTCAAGTCTGGTACAATCCTTGTTGACTTCAAGTCTGGTACAATACTTATTGATGTCAAGTCTGGTACAATACTTATTGACGTCAAGTCTGGTACAATCCTTATTGACGTCAAGTCTGGTACAATCCTTATTGATGTCAAGTCTGGTACAATCCTTGTTGACGTGAAGTCTGGTACAATCCTTGTTGACGTCAAGTCTGGTACAATCCTTATTGATGTCAAGTCTGGTACAATCCTTATTGACTTCAAGTCTGGTACAATACTTATTGACGTCAAGTCTGGTACAATCCTTATTGATGTCAAGTCTGGTACAATCCTTGTTGACGTGAAGTCTGGTACAATCCTTGTTGACGTCAAGTCTGGTACAATCCTTATTGATGTCAAGTCTGGTACAATCCTTAATGACGTCAAGTCTGGTACAATCCTTATTGACGTCAAGTCTGCTACAATCCTTAATGACGTCAAGTCTGGTACAATACTTATTGACGTCAAGTCTGGTACAATACTTATTGACGTCAAGTCTGGTACAATACTTATTGACGTCAAGTCTGGTACAATCCTTATTGATGTCAAGTCTGGTACAATCCTTGTTGACGTGAAGTCTGGTACAATCCTTGTTGACGTCAAGTCTGGTACAATCCTTATTGATGTCAAGTCTGCTACAATCCTTATTGATGTCAAGTCTGGTACAATCCTTATTGACGTCAAGTCTGGTACAATCCTTATTGACGTCAAGTCTGGTACAATCCTTATTGACGTCAAGTCTGGTACAATCCTTGTTGACGTCAAGTCTGGTACAATCCTTATTGATGTCAAGTCTGGTACAATCCTTATTGACTTCAAGTCTGGTACAATCCTTATTGACGTGAAGTCTGGTACAATCCTTGTTGACGTCAAGTCTGGTACAATCCTTATTGATGTCAAGTCTGCTACAATCCTTATTGATGTCAAGTCTGGTACAATCCTTATTGACGTCAAGTCTGGTACAATCCTTGTTGACGTCAAGTCTGGTACAATCCTTATTGACTTCAAGTCTGCTACAATCCTTATTGATGTCAAGTCTGGTACAATCCTTATTGACGTCAAGTCTGGTACGATCCTTAATGACGTCAAGTCTGGTACAATACTTATTGACGTCAAGTCTGGTACAATCCTTATTGATGTCAAGTCTGGTACAATCCTTATTGACGTCAAGTCTGGTACAATCCTTATTGACTTCAAGTCTGGTACAATACTTATTGATGTCAAGTCTGGTACAATACTTATTGACGTCAAGTCTGGTACAATCCTTATTGATGTCAAGTCTGGTACAATCCTTATTGACGTCAAGTCTGCTACAATCCTTATTGATGTCAAGTCTGCTACAATCCTTGTTGACTTCAAGTCTGGTACAATACTTATTGATGTCAAGTCTGGTACAATACTTATTGACGTCAAGTCTGGTACAATCCTTGTTGACGTCAAGTCTGGTACAATACTTATTGATGTCAAGTCTGGTACAATACTTATTGACGTCAAGTCTGGTACAATCCTTATTGATGTCAAGTCTGGTACAATCCTTATTGACGTCAAGTCTGCTACAATCCTTATTGATGTCAAGTCTGCTACAATCCTTGTTGACTTCAAGTCTGGTACAATACTTATTGATGTCAAGTCTGGTACAATACTTATTGATGTCAAGTCTGGTACAATCCTTGTTGACGTCAAGTCTGGTACAATCCTTATTGACTTCAAGTCTGCTACAATCCTTATTGATGTCAAGTCTGGTACAATCCTTATTGACGTCAAGTCTGGTACGATCCTTATTGACGTCAAGTCTGGTACGATCCTTATTGACTTCAAGTCTGCTACAATCCTTATTGACGTCAAGTCTGGTACGATCCTTATTGACGTCAAGTCTGGTACGATCCTTATTGACGTCAAGTCTGGTACAATCCTTATTGACTTCAAGTCTGCTACAATCCTTATTGATGTCAAGTCTGGTACGATCCTTATTGACGTCAAGTCTGGTACAATCCTTATTGACTTCAAGTCTGCTACAATCCTTATTGATGTCAAGTCTGGTACGATCCTTATTGACGTCAAGTCTGGTACGATCCTTATTGACGTCAAGTCTGGTACAATCCTTATTGACTTCAAGTCTGCTACAATCCTTATTGACGTCAAGTCTGGTACAATACTTATTGACGTCAAGTCTGGTACAATCCTTATTGACGTCAAGTCTGGTACAATACTTATTGATGTCAAGTCTGGTACAATCCTTATTGATGTCAAGTCTGGTACAATCCTTATTGACGTCAAGTCTGGTACAATACTTATTGATGTCAAGTCTGGTACAATACTTATTGACGTCAAGTCTGGTACAATCCTTGTTGACGTCAAGTCTGGTACAATCCTTATTGACTTCAAGTCTGCTACAATCCTTATTGATGTCAAGTCTGGTACAATCCTTATTGACGTCAAGTCTGGTACGATCCTTAATGACGTCAAGTCTGGTACAATACTTATTGATGTCAAGTCTGGTACAATACTTATTGACGTCAAGTCTGGTACAATCCTTGTTGACGTCAAGTCTGGTACAATCCTTATTGACTTCAAGTCTGCTACAATCCTTATTGATGTCAAGTCTGCTACAATCCTTATTGATGTCAAGTCTGGTACGATCCTTAATGACGTCAAGTCTGGTACAATACTTATTGACGTCAAGTCTGGTACAATCCTTATTGATGTCAAGTCTGGTACAATCCTTATTGACGTCAAGTCTGGTACAATCCTTATTGACTTCAAGTCTGGTACAATCCTTATTGATGTCAAGTCTGGTACAATCCTTATTGACGTCAAGTCTGGTACGATCCTTAATGACGTCAAGTCTGGTACAATCCTTATTGACTTCAAGTCTGGTACAATCCTTATTGATGTCAAGTCTGGTACAATCCTTATTGATGTCAAGTCTGGTACAATCCTTATTGACTTCAAGTCTGGTACAATCCTTAATGACGTCAAGTCTGGTACAATCCTTAATGACGTCAAGTCTGGTACAATCCTTAATGACGTCAAGTCTGGTACAATCCTTGTTGACGTCAAGTCTGGTACAATCCTTAATGACGTCAAGTCTGGTACAATACTTATTGACGTCAAGTCTGGTACAATCCTTATTGATGTCAGGTTTGGTACAATACTTATTGACGTCAAGTCTGGTACAATCCTTATTGATGTCAAGTCTGGTACAATCCTTATTGATGTCAAGTCTGGTACAATCCTTAATGATGTCAAGTCTGGTACAATCCTTAATGAAGTCAAGTCTGGTACAATCCTTATTGACGTCAAGTCTGGTACAATCCTTGTTGACGTCAAGTCTGGTACAATCCTTATTGACGTCAAGTCTGCTACAATCCTTATTGACGTCAAGTCTGCTACAATCCTTATTGATGTCAAGTCTGGTACAATACTTATTGACGTCAAGTCTGCTACAATCCTTATTGACGTCAAATCTGCTACAATCCTTATTTCGTATGATAGAGGATTAAAATCCACACCAACAATCAAAAACGGCAAGTCAAAAATCTTATTCCTATCTCAAAGTATTCATGTTTACGGTCAAAAGATAGACGCGGCCATTTTGTCTAAGTTTGTGTGAATTAATGCAAATGATGACATAATTTGCCTTACCTTATGTACTAACTAGCACACATTATGTATTTCTTAAAAATCTCTATGAAATTTTCATCATTAATATCACATACAAATAAAAATTCATAGACCCTGCACGCAAAGGAAATATTAAATCTTAGAAGGTAGAAAATTTGACATTCGATAATCAGGAAATACGTTAATATTCTAATCTGTACTGGGTGAATGACATAATTTTTTAGGTGTATGAAAAAGTGGCCGCTCCCATGTAAATTTATATTGAAAGAATTAATGTTTTAAAACATTATGAAATACATGCTAAATTGTTTTGTACAATGTGCAATCCCTTCAGATGACTTATAATTATTATTTCTATCATATTAAATAACAAAAAGGCCAGACTATGTCTCCTTTAAATTCAGTCACTGAACTGTTTCCTCCTACTACATTTTGATTAAGGGTATGATGGAGATTCAAAATGTAAAGCACTGGTGAATGAAGACCACAGAGAATTGAAGCTGCGACCTTGAGCTTTCCAAGCTGATGGAGATTCAAAATGTAAAGCACTGGTGAATGAAGACCACAGAGAATTGAAGCTGCGACCTTGAGCTTTCCAAGCTGATGGAGATTCAAAATGTAAAGCACTGGTGAATGAAGACCCACAGAGAATTGAGGCTGGGACCTCAAGCTTGCCAAGCTGATGGAAATTCAAAAATGTGAAGCACTGGTGAATAAAGACCCACAGGGAATTAAAGCTGGGACCTCAAGCTTACCAAGCTGATGGAAATTCAAAAATGTGAAGCACTGGTGAATGAAGACCCACAGGAAATTGAAGCTGGGACCTCAAGCTTGCCAAGCTGATAGAGATTCAAAATGGTAAAGCACTGGTGAATGAAGACCCACAGGGAATTGAAGCCAGGACCTCAAGCTTGCCAGGCTGATGGAGATTCAAAATGGTAAAGCACTAGTGAATGAAGACCCACAGGGAATTCAAGCCGGGACCTCAAGCTTGCCAAGCTGATGGAGATTCAAAAATGTAAAGCACTGGTGAATAAAGACCCACAGGGAATTCAAGCCGGGACCTCAAGCTTGCCAAGCTAATGTTTTGACTGCTAAATCACAAAGGTCTTATGTTAACATAAGTAAATTAATAGTTTTTGTCTTTGTGATTTCCCAAGTGTACACACAAATTTGCAGAATTTGTCTTACACTACAAAATGCAGTAAAATGGTAAATTTCAACTGATTTTGATATAACTGCTATTTTCATGGCTTAAGGTATATCCAAAAAGCTCACTCTTTGCTATTTTCATGGCTTAAAGCATATCTAATAAAGCTCACTGTTTACTATTTTCATGGCTTAAAGCATATCCAATAAAGCTCACTGTTTGATATTTGTATGGCTTGAGGCATATCCAATAAAGCTCACTGTTTGCTATTTTCATGGCTTAAAGCATATTCAATAAAGCTCACTCTTTGCTATTTTCATGGCTTAAGGCATATCCAATAAAGCTCACTGTTTACTATTTTCATGGCTTAAGGCATATCCAATAAATCTCAATATTTACTATTTTCATGGCTTAAGGCATATCCAATAAAGCTCACTGTTTGCTATTTTCATGGCTTAAGGCATATCCAATAAAGCTCACTGTTTACTATTTCATGGCTTAAAGCATATCCAATAAAGCTCACTCTTTGATATTTTCATGGCCTAAGGCATATCCGATAAATCTCAATATTGACTATTTTCATGGCTTAAGGCATATCCAATAAAGCTCACTGTTTGCTATTTTCATGGCTTAAGGCATATCCAATAAAGCTCACTGTTTACTATTTTCATGGCTCAAGGCATATCCAATCAATCTCAATATTTACTATTTTCATGGCTTAAGGCATATCCAATAAAGCTCAGTTTACTATTTTCATGGCTTAAGGCATATCCAATGAAGCTCACTGTTTGCTATTTTCAAGGCTTAAGGCATATCCAATAAAGTTCACTGTTTGATATTTTCATGGCTTAGGGCATATCCAATAAAGCTCGCTGTTTACTATTTTCATGGCTTAAGGCATATCCAATAAAGCTCACTGTTTGCTATTTTCATGGCTTAAGGCATATCCAATAAAGCTCACTGTTTACTATTTTCATGGCTGAAAGCATATCCCAAAAAAGCTCACTAATTGCTATTTTCATTGCTTAAAGCATATCCAATAAAGCTCACTGTTTGCTATTTTCATGGCTTAAGGCATATCCAATAAAGCTCACTAATTGCTATTTTCATGGCTAAAGGCATATCCAATAAAGCTCACTGTTTACTATTTTCAAGGCTTAAGGCATATCCAAAAAAAGCTCACTAATTGCTATTTTCATGGCTTAAAGCATATACAATAAAGCTCACTGTTTGCTATTTTCATGGTTTAAGGCATATCCAATAAAGCTCAGGCTGTTGCTGCCTGTCTTTAGATTTTTGATAAAAACACAAGAAACTTTTCTTGTACTCAATTCAACTCAATTCTGCAGTGCTCCTTCGGCAAATGCCACTGCAATCTCTTCTATCCAACTATACATGTCTTCGTAAGCAACACACGTCTACTCATAAAGAAGCTCTTGTACGGTTTTTGTTTCTGCCTGTGTAAAAACTTAATCTCTAATCAGGCAAAAGGATCAATGAGTGAAACTTAATCACACAAGTCTTCACTGCTTCAACACAGAATACAGTGCAATCAAACTTGGGAGAGACATACATGATCAGGAAATGAAATCAATCTTTAAAGGTATATGCAAGCTTAGAGATTTTATTTCCACCACAAAGAGTTCTAAATTATGAACAGAATAGTCTTTAAATTATGTATAAGCACATGTAGTGTCTGAGTTACAGCAGCATAAAGAAATTGATATGTATTATTAATGTAATGTCTCAACATTTCAGTAACATTTTCATACTTTACTATAATAAGGCCTGAAAATTCAAAATGCTCTGAAAAGGCCAACTTTTAACCAATTAAGATCAATTGTTTGACTATTTTATTGTCCATAGCATATTTTCTTTCTTAAGTTGTTGCTACCATATCCATGGAGGAGATCAGCTAATGCTGACCAAGAGCTTTAAATCTTAAACATACCCCCCCCCATAAAAATCAAACTCACATAATCTACTGTAATAATACATTATTTTCAAGGGCTCAGATTCAGAAAATAAATTTGAGGAGCTTCAAAAAAAAAATTGAGTTAGTCTTCCTACTCAATTACCACAAATTTTACATACATTGGAAACCCCTTCATTTTCAGTCAACAATCTCAGAAACTGAAAACGCTCATTTTTGAATTTTAATAATTTGATTTAGCCTTGCTCAATTAGCTTAGTATTTTTCCATAACCTGTTGACGTTTCCCTGATCTTTAACTAACTTTTCAATCTTTAAATATAATTTCCTTACTCCAACGTTTTTCATTTTCTGTACGTTCACAATATCCTTAAAGGCTCCATCTAAGTTTTGCCATGTATCAAATTGCACACAGGATTAATATTAAAATAGATAACAGGCCTTGTATACAATATAATCATTACATTTCACATAAGCCAAAATCTTACAAGCTTTCCAGTAGTTGCCAATTTTGATGTTTTTATCACCAAGCCTTCAATATCAGTCCTATGATGAATACAAAATGCAAAACATAATATCATGCTTTTCATACAATCATTTCACTTTGTTTCATAGAAGGAAAGAAAGAAAGAAATTTGAATATATTATTTCCAAAACATTTATACTCAAAACCTTTTTTCATTTAAAAAAATTTGTTTAATTTCATTTACAACATTTCTTTCCAAATAAAGTCTATTCAATGCTACGAAGGAATAATCTTGACTGATTTGCTTCACAAAAGGTAACCTTTTCTACACAAGGTCTGATTTGAAACCAAGATCTTCATAAGCATTAATAATTTTGTCACAAACGTAATCTTTACGACAGGCAGAAAAGATAAAAGCAGTGTGTGGGTGTAGATAAAAGCTTAAAAAACACTGGATATTTGGCAAAACCTGATATCACCTCAAGTTGAAACAGACCTGATTACATTAGTATGACATTTTGCAAATGACAAAAACCTCAAATAGATTTGTCCATGTTTCAATATATCTTCTTGTTTCAGTTCAAGCCATGACGCACTTGTTCTACAAAAATTACTTTTTGCTGCCCCAATTTTAATACAATTTTTGTTTTTAATGATATTTCCGAATCTTTAAACTTTGCTTTACACAATTCTCAGGGTCAGTCATCTACGTACTATTCTTGTGATGTAAGAAGGTGAAAAAATAGTAAAAAGTCTCAAAATATATGAATTCCTGAAATTGTCAACTTCAGTGATTAAAAAAAAGAAGACTTTTTGCAACTCCCTCTTAAATAAAGACAATTCATAATAATGTCATAGGTATGAATCACAGTAAAACCACACACAAACACAAACAGCCATCAAGCAAGTTTATATACAAGCTATCAAACCAACAAGCAACTGTATAAGAATATAAATTTTGATTTTGTCTTTCTTGTTATTATCAAAAATTGTCTACAAATACAAGGAAAACATTACCTATAGTTTTAAAATGGCATATACTGCAGTCATACATTGTAGATTAGAATAAAACTTTGCCTATTAAGGAACATTTAAAATGCTGTAAAGTAGTTAATTTCTAACAAATTTTTTTATATGTTATGCAACCTTTGTTTTTTTTTTTATAGATTTTGAAGCATTTTAGTAAATTTTGCTTCTTCAACTTCTATGGAAAATATGGCATTTCATGTTGATAGTAATCTGTAAACTGTTATTGCATAAAGTATGGGCAATTTACAAAGAGCTTATCTGGAGCACAAACAATACCTTCTTTGATTGCTAAATAGAAATAAATTACATAAAAGGCAGCACAATTTTCAATTTTGTGCAAATCTTAATCAGTTTTTGAGTCACACAGCTGATCAAAGTTTTAGATTATTTCAGAACATGTGAAACTTCTGGTTTCATGGGTAAAAGGGAACTTAAGATTTTCATTTTTTTAAAAAGCTGGATGCTGAAAAGTAAAGGTGTATTTTTATTGAGTCTCAAGAATATTTGGGCACACTTTTCATGCACGTGATGGTACTGAAAACCTTTGAGATGAATGTGATGGTACTAAAAACCTTTGATATGCAAGTGATGGTACTGAAAACCTTAGATATGCACGTGATGGTACTGAAAACCTTTGATATGCACGTGATGGTACTGAAAACCTTTGATATGAATGTAATGGTACTGAAAACCTTTGATATGCACGTGATGGTACTGAAAACCTTTGATATGCACATGATGGTATTGAAAACCTTTCATATGAACGTGATGGTACTGAAAACCTTAGATATGCACATGATGGTACTGAAAACCTTTGATATGCACGTGATGGTACTGAAAACCTTTGATATGAACGTGATGGTATTGAAAACCTTTCATATGAACGTGATGGTACTGAAAACCTTTCATATGAACGTGATGGTACTGAAAACCTTTCATATGAGCGTGATGGTACTGAAAACCTTTGATATGCACGTGATGGTACTGAAAACCTTTGATATGAACGTGATGGTACTGAAAACCTTCAATGTAAACGTGATGGTACTGAAAACCTTTCATATGAACGTGATGGAATTGAAAACCTTTGATATGCACGTGATGGTACTGAAAACCTTTGATATGAACGTGATGGTACTGAAAACCTTTGATATGCACATGATGGTACTGAAAACCTTTGATATGCACGTGATGGTACTGAAAACCTTTGATATGCACGTGATGGTACTAAAAACCTTTGATATGCACGTGATGGTACTGAAAACCTTTCATATAAACGTGATGGTACTAAAAACCTTTGATATGCACGTGATGGTACTGAAAACCTTTGATATGCACGTGATGGTACTGAAAACCTTTGATATGAATGTAATGGTACTGAAAACCTTTGATATGCACGTGATGGTACTGAAAACCTTTGATGTGCACGTCATGGTACTGAAAACTTTTGATATGAGTGTGATGGTACTAAAAATCTTTCATATGAACGTGATGGTACTGAAAACCTTTGATATGAACGTGATGGTACTGAAAACCTTTGATTTGCATGTGATGGTACTAAAAATCTTTGATATGCCTGTGATGGTATTGAAAACCTATCATATGAACGTGATGGTACTATAAACCTTTCATATGAACGTGATGGTACTGAAAACCTTTCATATGAATGTGATGGTACTGAAAACCTTACATATGAATATGATGGTACTGAAAACCTTTGATATGAACGTGATGGTACTGAAAACCTTTCATATGAACATGATGGTACTGAAAACCTTTCATATGAACATGATGGTACTGAAAACCTTTCATATGAATGTGATGGTACTGAAAACCTTTCATATGAACGTGATGATACTGAAAACCTTACATATGAACGTGATGGTACTGAAAACCTTTCATATGAACGTGATGGTACTGAAAACCTTTCATATGAACGTGATGGTACTGAAAACCTTTCATATGAACATGATGGTACTGAAAACCTTTGATATGAACGTGATGGTACTGAAAACCTTTCATATGAACACGATGGTACTGAAAACCTTTCATATAAACGTGATGGTACTAAAAACCTTTGATATGAACGTGATGGTATTGAAAACCTTTCATATGAACGTGATGGTACTGAAAACCTTTGATATGAACATGATGGTGCTGAAAACCTTTGATATGCACGTGATGGTACTGAAAACCTTTAATATGCACGTGATGGTACTGAAAACCTTTGATATGAATGTAATGGTACTGAAAACCTTTCATATGATCGTGATGGTACTGAAAACCTTTGATATGAACGCAATGGTACTGAAAACCTTTGATATGAACGTGATGGTACTGAAAACCTTTGATATGCACGTGATGGTACTGAAAAACTCCCAAAATATATGACCTCACTTTTTGACCAAGAGCGCCTTGATCGTGAAACATAGATTTCAGTCACTGCTGACCTGATGAACATAGATTTCAGTCACTGCTGACCTGACAAAGATAGATTTCAGTCACTGCTGACCTGTCGAATGTAGATTTCAGTCACTGCTGGCCTGACATATGTAGACTTCAGTTACTGCTGACCTGACAAATGTAAATTTCAATCACTCCTGACCTGATGAATGTAACCTTCAGTCACTGCTGACCTGGCAATTGTAGACTTGACCAACGTAGATTTCAGTCACTGCTGACCTGACGAATGTAGATTTCAGTCACTACTGACCTGACGAATGTAGATTACAGTCACCGCCGACCTGACGAATGTAGATTTCAGTCACTGCTGACCTGAAGAACGTAGACTTTAGTCACTGCTGACCTGACGAACGTAGATTTCAGTCACTGCTGACCTGACGAACGTAAATTTCAGTCACTGCTGACCTGACAAACATAGACTTCAGTGACTGCTGACCTGATGAACATAGATTTCAGTTACTGCTGACCTGACAAACATAGACTTCAATTACTGCTGACCTGACAAATGAAGACTTCAGTCACTGCTGACCTGGTGAATATAGATTTCAGTCACTGCTGACCTGACGAATGTAGATTTCAGTCACTGCTGACCTGACAAACCTAGATTTCAGTCACTGCTGACCTGACGAATGTAGATTTTAGTCACTGCTGACCTGACAAACATAGATTTTAGTCACTGCTGACCTAACGAATGTAGATTTTAGTCACTGCTGACCTGACGAAGATAGACTTCAGTCACTCCTGACCTGACATGAATGTAGACTTCAGTCAGATCTTGAATGGAGGTATGACCAAATATTTGTCAGTCAGATACCTCCTTTCAAACTATTAGTGTGGGGTAGTAAAAATTGGATGGATGATGACAGCAAACGGAGAGCTGTTCAACTTATGATATCACAAATTTGGCAAATTTCTATTCTTGAATAACTAGACCTAAAATTTCACAATGCAGAGAACCAGTTACTTGTCAACCAATGTGGGTAGAATTTTATTCTATTTTCACGTTTTCCAATCAATTTGAATACATTCGAGCAGCTGGTGCCTCAAGTCATTTGCGCTTAATCAGGACATAAATTACAAGTTCTTGGACGTCCAGAGTTAAAAGAAAGAGTTTCAGTTTTTGGTAAAAATCAGAAATTGCTCTTTTAGTTTCTGAGTCATATGAATATGCAGAATTTGTCATGTACAGTATGACTGGCAGGACAGCTTCAAATCTTTGTAATTATTTCACATCTTCTTTCCTATACATCAGTCCCTGAAAATTATGAGAAAGTATATTCCCCAAATTGATTGGGGTATAGAGACCCAAAAACTCTTGGCCAGATTTTGCTGCACCTCTTTGCAAAATACCACAATAGACAACAATTTAAAACCATCTAGAATTTACATAAATACCAAGGGTGCCCAATCACAACTGTTTTCACTACTGTCATTGCTTTTAAAGGAATATTCCCATGGATTTTCATTTTTTCATATATGATAGAGAATGTTGTTAGAAACAAAGTGGTGAAAAAACTATGTTAATATCTTATTCCGTTTAGAAGTTATGGAATTTTAAAGTGTTTTTGAATTTGGACAAAAGTGACTGACTGATTGGCAACATCTGTGATGTCCTAGAGGCAATTTCAACAAAACGTCTTTTGTATTTCTTTAAAAAAAATAGATTTTTTTCTCATTAAAAATGTGATGTACACCAAGAAAAAAACAATATTTTGTTGTAAATTATATATTCCACCCTATCTCTATAATGAACCAAAAATGCTGTTCAATAATGTAAAAATATGGTGTGATTAAATTCATAAGAAATACATAAGAACTGTGCTGAAATTGCCTTGATGACATCACCAAGCTGAAGGACATATACTATACAAGGTGTTTTTAAGAACATTTTTCCACTCTTTAAATTGTTATAACTTCTAAATGGAATAAGATATTAACATAGTTTTTTTACCACTTTGTTTCTATAAATTTTCTCTATCATATATGAAAAAATGAAAATCCAATTAATGGATACAGATTTCAAAACATTTTTGCTAATGTTGCCTCTACGTGATAGACCTTTGGACAAGTGTGATGTAAACAAGGAGAAATACATTATTGTTGCATAAAATGTGACATCAACACCATTCCAAGTTCTTCCCTCTACTTTTAACTTAACAGAATTAAAAATTAATCATAGATGCTCTCAAATATAAATATTCTATGAACAGTATAAGACTCCCTTGAACCAATATTTTACCAGGTTATTTTTGTGTATAAACATTGTATAAGACATTCATAATACTGTAAGAAATAATTGAAATTCCACATATTGCATGAAGACCTGAGATACCCCAAACCTTGGATTTATCAATACTTCCATTACAAGTGCAGATCAAATCACCACATAATGTACACTTACTGCAATATAATCATATCAAAGGTGCTATTACGAAAAAGGTATTTATATCAATTCAGTCCACTTGTTGCCCCAGGAGAGTCATAATATTAACTAAAAGACTAATAATAGTACCTGTACCATGACATCCAACCCTGTCCCATTGCCATCCCACCCTGTCCCACATGACATCCTACCCTCATGATCCTCATCCCATTTCCTCCACGTACCAATCATCAAGACATCTTCTACCCAACATTCCAGATGACATCCCACCACATGACATTCTACCATATGTCTTTTAAAATAATGCTTAATATTTTGTCTTTTAAAATAATGCTTGATATCTTCCAGAAAAATCCGATAGTGATACCTGTCTACCATATAAAGTTTCTCTATCTATTCAAGCCAACATTTGTTAATGATATTTCTTTCACGGATTTTTCAATAAAAATACTTATTAAATCCATTAGGAAAAAAATGGATGTGAAAATTGAATCAAGATGTAATATGTTTTTTTTGACTTTTCTTTTATGCCAGAATTTAATTGCTATGTCTGTAATGTCAGTATATAAAACAAAAAAGTACTCCAAAAATTTAAACCAAACAAACAAACTTCTCCAAAACCCGAATAATCTTCCCCTCCCGAATAATCTTCCCCTTCCGAATAATCTTCCCCCTTCCCGAATAATCTTCCCCCTTCCCGAATAATCTTCCCCTTCCCGAATAATCTTCCCCCTTCCGAATAATCTTCCCCTTCCGAATAATCTTCCCCTTCCCGAATAATCTTCCCCCGAATAATCTTCCCCCTTCGAATAATCTTCCCCCTTCGAATAATCTTCCTCTTCGAATAATCCCCCTTCCGAATAATGTTCAAAGCAATGGTTTTCAAATTGGTCTTGTGTTAATTATAAAAGCAATGGTTTTCAAATTGGTCTTGTGTTATTTATCCACAACAAAATTAATTGACAACATTAATTCCCCCTTCCCCTCCTCCTCTCACCTGCCATATGAAACCTGTGTCAGGGGCCCTGAATATTGGTTTGATCATATTTATGTAGATCCTATTTTTAAAATATGATACAGGACTTAGGTTTTGATAGGATTTTCTCCACAGATGACCCGATGGTGGTAAAAGGTGAAGCCTGGTCCAATTCATAATTATCATTTTACCTGCTTACTTTTTTTTTTTTACCCAATGTCTTGTTTTTAAAATAATTATATTCAGCAAAAGTTATTTTCTGTCGGAACTTACCTCCACTCTTGACTAACTGACTTGGTTTTACTTCACTTCATTTCAAATGTTTCGATCGATGCTTCTTTGTGAAGTGGTACGAGAAAATTTAAACGAATATTTTCCCTGCCATCGGGTAATATACAGTACAACATCCCGTCACAGACCTGGTTATAACAGAGTTTACCTCAGCAGGTACAAGTGTTGCTGCCGCATAAGATTTCACATTTCCAGGAATCAAAAACAGAAGATTTCCATCATGCCTAATTGAGCATCTTAACATTTTCTTAAAAATTTGGCAGATATATTCTATCATGCTTGTTCGGCATAACGACACATTAAAGGAGGCATAAAGTCTGATACAATCATTATTTCATATGATAGAGAATACAAGATCTTAACCAACTGCCAAAAACATCAGAGTCAAATTCCTATCTCAAGTTATTCATGTTTGAAATGCGACACAGGGGCTGCCATTTTGTTCAATTCTGTATTGAAATATTGTGCATGATGACATAGATTCCCCAATAGGGACATAAAGATTATAATGTAATTCTTTACATATGTGATTAAAGTCTTTTATTTCAAAATGATGTGACACAAAGTTATATCAGCATGTTTTGATTTTCAATTTCATGAATACACAAAATTTTCCTTCACCCCTTACAAAATAAAAACACTTGTTCATAAGCTAGAAAACTTGAGGTACATTTTAAAGAAATACAAAGCATTCCAAGATCCTGCTGGGCGATGACATAATCTGCATGTTTTGCAATCAAAATGGCAGCTACCATGGTACTATAAAGTAGTAGCATTAAAGTTTTTAACAATTAAACAAAAAATATGTTAGATTGCTTCGGAAGTTATGGAACTTGGTCAGAAAATTAGTTATTTTCAATTCTATTATATGAAATAAAGAATTATGTCAGACTGTGCCTCCTTTAACAGTGAAGTCATTTGTGCCAAAAAGAGGTTATATATGAATGATTATTGCTTTAGATTGACTAACATTTAACATTATGTAATGTTTTAATCAGCAAACTATATATTCCAGCTTATAAATACCTCTGCTTTTAAATGCAATTGATGGTGAAACTCATATTGAGTATAGTTCAAAGCGACCATTTTAACAGCTGTGGTTATGATACACATCCCTCAGTATGGTTGGCATTGGGATTGTGGAAGCAAGTTGTTAAGAACAAATAAACTAATAGTCGTTAAGAACAAATGGGACTCACCACGAAATACAATAATTATTTCCATATAATTCCCTCAAGAAAGAGGGATCCCTTCCTGCAGTACTTTAATGATGAAGTAAGGAATTGTAAATGAAGGCCCAAGCAGTACTCAGGCATGTGAGAGACACTTGATAAAAAAGCTGAAAGTAGCTTATTAAAAATAAATGTTGAAAAATTGAAAGCAGTTTATTGCTGCCAAAGCGCCAGCAGCAACACTTTTAGCGTGGGGCCAGGGGCCCTTAAGGGCCCCTGGTGTGGGGTCCAAGGAAACAGAAAATTTGATTTTCTATGACTAGGAAAAGGTCTCCTGAAAGAAAATTTTTATTTTAAAAAGCTGATTTTCTTAATAAATCACCCCACCTTCAAAAAAAAAAAGAAGGAATTTCTATCAACTTTTCATTCAGAGCAGAATATAGTCAGGCATGTCAGCAGCATTGAAAAAAGTCATTAATGACATGATCTGGCGTTATGTTTTGATGTTTATAAATCAGTGGAAAATGAAATTAACTGCATCACAATTGCCACAAACCCCATTAGCAATATCATGGCACCCTTGAGGGTAGAGTTGGTTCTCTATTCCCTTCTACCATAGCACCACAGTGGACATAGGTTGGGCCAAGTCCGGGGTGACATAATGGCGGGGCCACTCCATAAATGTTGCCAATAAGGGTTTAAGGAACCATTAACTGACATCCATGTACCAATATTCCATTTTCACAAGTACATAGTCGGGCCGAAGCCAACAGTCGGGGAAATGGCAGTGACAAGTTAAATGCTTTTTAACAATTATCTCAACTTTTCATTCTTATTGTGAGTTAAGTCTTCACACTTCTCTCAAAAATTTCCAGTAAATTCTTGCATTTGCATTTCCAAAAGGGGCTGAAATTTACTTAAAATGAATGATTCATCTTATTGATACATCTCATTGACAGCAATTAACGTTTTTAAAACTATTTTCGATCAAATTTAACCTCTGGGCTGTCTCTATGAATTATCACGGTTAGGCTAACATTAGGCCTTTCACCCAGTTTTACTATCACGATGGCAACTAGCCTAACATACTGTACGTTCAAACTTGAAGGAATAAAGAAAAGTCTGGCGAAATCGTATTAACGTTAGACTCTTGTCTAATAAATTACAGTCTCAAAGTATGTGAGAAATCTCACGCTACACACAGGTTTACGGCAGAATTTGTTTTGTTTATCTATAAAGAAGACAAAAGTTTCGCTTAAATAAATTTATAAAACACTCGTGCTAAGTGCAGTGATGCATGTACACAGATTGGGATCACACTCAGTGCAGTTCGTTCGTATGCGCTAACAAGCTTAAGCGCAATGAGGCGTTTACTCCTGTAATACTATTACGCGCTAACCTCTTTGAGGGGAGGAGCAGATTAAAATGGGATTATCGGACGCCGCTTAGCGCAGAGTTGGGGCAAGTGCCGTCGGTGCATGAAAGACACGAATACAATGGCGGCGGTAAGGGCATTAATCGCGGTAAATAATCCGCGCTAACTGCGATATCGGTACGCCCATTCCCGACTGTACTGTACCTGTCTACCATATAAAGTTTCTCTATCTATTCAAGCCAACATTTGTTAATGATATTTCTTTCACAAGATGTAATATTTGACTTTTCTTTTATGCCAGAATTTAATTGCTATGTCTGTAATGTCAGGATATAAAACAAAAAAAGTACTCCAAAAATTTAAACCAAACAAACAAACTTCTCCAAAATCTTTAAAAAAAAAAAAAAACTCATCCAAAAAATCGGGCACTGACATCGACGCCAATATCAGGGGTAGTAAAACAGGGTATGTTCTAGACTTAGAAGGCTTGTAAATGAATAATAGCATCTTTAATCATTTTCTAAAGCTTATATTAAGGTAGCACTTAAACTCTATGAATATAGACCATTTCCCTTCAACTTCCTCCCCCCATAAAAAGAAATATATACAAATATCTTACCTCTGGTGTTCCACAAAATGTAGATGTTGTACCTTTTGCTTTGATACCCTCTTTGCAGAGCCCAAAATCTGTCAGGACAACGTGACCCTGGTAATCCAGTAATATATTTTCTGGTTTCAAATCCCTATAAGAAGAAAATGAAGAAAGAAAGAAACAATAGTGTCCATAAACTTAAACAAAAATGAATAATTATCAGAACAATGGACTTCATTTGATTTTGAGCTTGTAACTTGTAACTCATTTATGTTTCAAAGTTTTCTTCAAGAGATGGGATCCAACTCAAAACATTTGAAAAAGGCATTACAAAAATACTTTAAGGAAAAGGAGGAAAGAGGGGTAGCAGTCCATTAGCTGGGAATTCTTGGCCATCTGCCCAAGTCATGCATCACTTTTGATAACAGGAAAATCATTGTATCTGATTCAGGCTATCAAAAAAGGCATTTCCAAATCAGAATCATCAATTTCTGGGAAACTAATTAAAATGTTACATGACCGAAATTCACGTGTCCATAATGGATAAATCGTATCATTCTGAAGTGTGGGAATCTTATCACCCAATAAAATACTGGGGGAAACCTATTAATGGCAATAAGAATGGAGATAAAGCTGCAAGACCTTTATCTACAATGAAGTCATCAAAACCAAAACATGACCCAATACAAAATTCACTTATTATATTTGCTGCTTGATCTACAAAAAAGGGCACTTATGTGAATTTCTTGTGAAAATTCTCTCATCCACTCACTAATCTATCATTACATAAACAGGTGTTGGCCTATAAAATAGATTACATCAAAGTCTATACAACCGAAAGTAATTGTTTCAAGTCATGGATGCGACTTTTGTAAATGTCTCATTGCCATGCAGAGTGTGGTAATTAAATAGTGCTTGTCTGTAAGTGTACTTAAAAACACCACTACTTTTTGTGCAACTGCTTTATGAAGTACAAAGCTTCTCAAGTCCCTGAGGACTCTACTATACCAAGCAATCAGTCTTGATCAGCTAAAGCTCTTCCAGTAGAATCAACTGACATGTGACTTGATTTAGAAATTAACTGGTATTTGTCTTTCAAATCCATGTTGTTTAAACCACTTGAATGCAAAAAGTCACTTTGTACAAGAGATAATAGAAATCAAGATTTTGTAATGGGTACAACTATAGGGATGTCATTTTTGCCTTGTCCAATTTTGTGCACCTCTATTGAAACAATTCTAAATCCCTTCTCCACTCTAAAAGATGCATCATATTACTGCCATCGTCCAAAGTATGAAAGAATACAAGCAGTAAAAACTACAAAAAACTAGAACCCCACGTGTACCTGCATATGACAACAGCACCACCGGCTCCCTTACCAACAGAGATGGAACATACCTATCACTGTATTTTGTTACTGGTACACCATATTGCCATATGAAGTGGAGTACCACCAGTATTTCACCCAACCAGCTTTATCCAGATACAAAAGTATCAAGTAAATTGAATCCTAGTTTCTACCATGACCTTTTGTGTTCTTTGATTTCAACCAATGGCAGATCTTTATTTCTTATCTAGCAGAATTCCACACCAGGTTTTAGACAAGGGCTGTCCTTACTTTAGTATCAGTGGTTAAAACATAAATTTCTTCACTACTGTTCAACAGAACAGTGCTTTCTCAAAAATAGTGTTCTGAATCATGATTTCAGCGTTCCAACCTTTTCATTGTTAAATGTCCAAATTCACTTATACTTCCTTAGCCTTGGGCACTTTCTTATCTATTTTCTGTTTCTTCACTAAGAAAATATTTTGTTTGAAAATATGTATTCTGAGCAGAAATCAAATTATTGGTGCAGCATGTTTGTTGAAAAGTACAACAATGTTCCACGGGAATAGTAGTTGATAGATATGTAAAATTTCACTGTCCCTACTTAAAATGCACTGTTCTCGGAACAGCGACAGTTGGTATTTTGACCCCTGAGAATTAACACCAGATGAAGCATGATAAAAACAATACATCATTACATAAAGCATTACAATCACAAAATTACCTCACCTGTATATAATATCCTTGGAATGAAGGTAACCTATAGCACTTGCCATTTCTGCTGTATAAAATTTGGCTCTGTTCTCTGGAAATGATCTTTCCCTTTGTAAATGAAAAAAGAGTTCGCCACCATTGACATAATCCAAAACAAAATACAGTTTATCTGGTGTTTGAAATGAATAATGTATCCCCACCAGGAATGGATGCTTGATGTTCTTCATTAAGACACTCCTCTCTGCCATTATGTGTTTGGTCTGAAGAGAAAACATGAAAGAAAATATTCAAATTATATTCCCACTGAATTTTGTAATGGAAAATAAAAGACTTTATTCAAAAAGATATAAGTCATGATTATCAGACCAGCGTGGATAATTACCTAGGATAATATTATCGCAAATCAATAATATGAATTATTAATCAAGTTTTATCAAAAGAATTTCCTTTAACCATTTTACAATTCTGAAAAATACAAGAGATTAAAAATGAAAATGATGATATCTGCACCTCCACACCATCCTTGTAATGATATCTGCTACCTATCCTTGTAATGATACCTGCACCTATCCTTGTAATGATACCTGCACCTATCCTATTGTAATGATACCTGCACCTGCACCTATCCTTGTAATGATATACCTGCACCTATCCTTGTAATGATACCTGCACCTATCCTTGTAATGATACCTGCACCTATCCTTGTTGATACCTGCACCTATCCTTGTAATGATACCTGCACCTATCCTTGTAATGATGATACCTATCCATCCTATTAATGTAATGATATCCTTGTAATGATGCACCTATCCTTGTAATGATCCTTGTAATGATACCTGCACCTATCCTTGTAATGATACCTGCACCTATCCTTGTAATCCTTGTAATGATACCTGCACCTATCCTTGTAATGATGCACACCTATCCTTGTAATGATACCTGCACCTATCCTTGTAATGATACCTGCACCTATGCACCTATCCTTGTAATGATACCTGCACCTATCCTTGTAATGATACCTGCACCTATCCTTGTAATGATACCTGCACCTATCCTTGTAATGATACCTGCACCTATCCTTGTAATGATACCTGTAATGATACCTGCACCTATCCTTGTAATGATACCTGCACCTATCCTTGTAATGATATCCTGCACCTATCCTGCACCTATCCTTGTAATGTAATGATACCTGCACCTATCCTTGTAATGATACCTGCACCTATCCTTGTAATGATACCTGCACCTATCCTTGTAATGATACCTGCACCTATCCTTGTAATGATACCTGCACCTATCCTTGTAATGATACCTGCACCTATCCTTGTAATGATGATACCTGCACCTATCAGTGTAATGATGCACCTATCCTGCACCTATCCTTGTAATGATATCCTGCACCTATCCTTGTAATGATACCTGCACCTATCCTTGTAATGATACCTCCACCTATCCTTGTAATGATACCTCCACCTATCCTTGTAATGATACCTCCACCTATCCTTGTAATGATACCTCCACCTATCCTTGTAATGAAATAGATGTAAAAACAAGGTCATGTTTTCCTACCTCATTTCGTTTCACGATGGCTGATTTCTGAAGCACCTTTACTGCATATGTTTTACCATCTATTTTGTGTTTGGCCAGTAATACTTTACCGAAACTTCCTTTACCAATAACCTTTAAGAAATCAAAATCTGATGGCCTTGCTCTGTTCAAAAGAGATAAAGAGGATATAAAAAGTTTGGTAAAACTTTCATACAACATTTTAACACTTGAAACTAAAGATGAAATATACAATCATCATCAGTCCTGTATGAGTTAATTCGGTTTTCGTGCATGAAGTTCTTTGCATAAATTAAAGCGGTTTGCAGGTATGCATACAATTAGATGTTCCATCATGGGGTGGGGGATATGCACTACATACTTGACATGAAATAATGGCGAGCGTGTATTTGTTGTAACTTTCTTTTCATTCTTGTCCTTAAGCATCAGCTAGAACTCAACTGTGCATTGAGGTTCTGATAAAGCATAAAGACTATGATAGCAATCTTATTCTAAGATAGAAGAAAAAGTAGTACAAATTCCTATTACCAAATTTTTGTAGTTGTATGACTGTACTAAGCATCATTCGGTAATTACCCTTGACACAGTCACTCAAATATTTAGCATGGCAGTAATGACTACCCAAGTGTTTATTTTATCATATAAAGTCTTTTGATGGCATGGTGAAAAATGTGTTTATGCATAACTATGGTTTGATTCCCTGGTTTGACCTGATATCATTGCAAAGAAAATCAATCTGCATGCTGATATTCAAAAGAAATAAATCTATGAGACTTAGAAGTTTAACCCTACCCTACATTATAATATGACAGAGCTTATCTTTCCAGGAAAGATGATGTGCCTGTGCAGATTGAAGGCTACGGTATCATGGAGGATAATACGTCCCTTGCAAGGGTGTAAAAGATGCAAAATAATAATGACATCTATTTTGGGTAAGTTATCAGTACTTGAGCTATATATCTGCCGGCATAAGCTCAGTCTTTCCAGCAATGTATGTTGTGATAAACCCAATATTTCTTCCAAACATAAAAGCTTCACTTCAGACCTTGAATGTATATGTACTCCTCAAATGAAGGAAATAACTCATGACTGCAATCACTCTCATACCCATTGTCTCATCTGGGCAATATATCATCCACCCTTCCAGAGTCTGATCATGGAAGTGGTACCTCCATGGTCTGATTATTGTCCATTGAAACGGCATGACTTATGACACTGGGTTTTGACCTAGGAAAACAAACTTCTTTCAAGGTATATGGGCTGGTAAAGTTTTTATATGTGCCAGAAAGAGCTTTCCTTTCTCAACAGAATAGTCTTGAAAGGATTAGTTCAGTGGTCAAGCAAGTTATATGAAAGAGGACTGTAAAAGAAACAAAATGGTGAAAAACAGTTGTAAAATCTTATTCTGTTAAGGAGATATCAAAGCTTTAAGGTCTTGACTTATCATTGTAGAAGTAACTGGTGTAGTAAGTCTACTATGGAAGGTTGGGGCCTTGGGGCACTTATCCTCACATTCTTAACAATTGTTAATGTATGTTTCAATTATTTTCCCTCTAACATTCTTCAGGTTATCCTTACAATTATCCCCACAAGATTCTGTTTTACTACTTTCTCGACATATCCAACGGTTTTAAAACCATAAATTTACAGGATAAAATATGATAGAACATAAAAAGACTTTTAAGGAATCTGAGGCTATGACATCACAAGTAGTCTGATTTCAGTCGCTTTCTTCACAAATGATACCAAACTTCAAATTTAAATAAATGCTTTCGGCACCGTTTTGTTTCTTTTGAAGTCTTCTTTCATACCAGATGGACTTGCTTTACCCCTGAAGTAATCGTTTAAGGTATATCAAAAGCATAATTCATAACTCCATGCATGCAAAAGTACAGCTCAAAATGTTTAATGTAATTCCTTATATTTCTGTCCTAAATTTCACTCATTAAAAATCAGACTGTTTTCTCCTGCTAAAGTTTGGTTGAGGCTATATGGTAGAGATTCAAAACCTTTGCATATATTTTTTTCCGATTCATAAAATATTGGTGGTGGAGGATTGAAAAACAGTAAGTTTACATAAGGAAATTTATAGGTTTTTTGTTGTGATGTCACAAACTTTAAAACAAATTTGCATAATTTACTATAATAAAGGTCTCAAAATTAGAAATGCTGTAAAATGGTAAATTGTAACTGATTTTGATAAACCTCTTGTTATTTTCATGGTTTATACCATATTTTTATGGTTTATAGCATATGTTCATGGTTTATAGCCTATTTTTATGGTTTATAGCATATTTTCATGGTTTATATATTTTCATATTTCCATGGTTTATAGCATATTTTCATGGTTTATAGCATGGTTTATATTTTTATGGTTTATAGCACATTTCCATGGTTTATAGCCTATTTTCATGGTTTATAGCCTATTTTCATGGTTTATAGCCAATTTTCATGGTTTATAGCCTATTTTCATGGTTCATAGCCTATTTTCATGGTTTATAGCCTATTTTCATGGTTTATAGCCTATTTTCATGATTTATAACCTATTTTCATGGTTTATAGCCTATTTACATGGTTTATAACCTATTTTCATGGTTTATAGCCTATTTTCATGGTTTATAGCCTATTTTTATGGTTTATAGCATATTTTCTGTCCAATTAAGTTGACATTGTGGTTACCTGTCCATAGAATCTTCAGGGAAAAAATAATAAAATATTTTCCAAAAGCTTTATTTGACCATGTTTTATATTTCAAGCATATTATATTGAGTTGGTAAATCACAACACAACACACAAATAAAAAAATTGCCTTGGGTGAGAGCACAACATATCTAAACCGCCGTCCAGGGGGCCTGTTGGGTATGTCATAGGGCTGGGCTATCTTGTAGGATTGCCTTGGGTGAGAGCACAACATATCTGACCGCCGTCCAGGGGGCCTGTTGGGTATGTCATAGGGCTGGGCTATCTTGTAGGATTGCCTTGGGTGAGAGCACAACATATCTAAA
This sequence comes from Chiridota heheva, assembly GCA_020152595.1. Lineage (NCBI taxonomy): Eukaryota > Metazoa > Echinodermata > Holothuroidea > Apodida > Chiridotidae > Chiridota > Chiridota heheva. Next base: position 1,969,538 of record JAIGNY010001449.1, read on the forward strand.
CCGTCCAGGGGCCTCTTGGGTATGTCATAGGGCTGGGCTATCTTGTAGGATTGCCTTGGGTGAGAGCACAACATATCTGACCGCCATCCAGGGGCCTAATGGGTATGTCATAGGGCTGGGCTATCTTGTAGGATTGCCTTGGGTGAGAGCACAACATATCTAAACCGCCGTCCAAGGGGCCTCTTGGGTATGTCATAGGGCTAGGCTATCTTGTAGGATTGCCTTGGGTGAGAGCACAACATATCTAACCGCCGTCCAGGGGGCCTGTTGGGTATGTCATAGGGCTGGGCTATCTTGTAGGATTGCCTTGGGTGAGAGCACAACATATCTAACCGCCGTCCAGGGGCCTGTTGGGTATGTCATAGGGCTGGGCTATCTTGTAGGATTGCCTTGGGTGAGCACACAACATATCTGACCGCCGTCCAGGGGCCTGTTGGGTATGTCATAGGGCTGGGCTATCTTGTAGGATTGCCTTGGGTGAGAGCACAACATATCTAAACCGCCGTCCAGGGGGCCTCTTGGGTATGTCATAGGGCTGGGCTATCTTGTAGGATTGCCTTGGGTGAGAGCACAACATATCTGACCGCCGTCCAGGGGGCCTAATGGGTATGTCATAGGGCTGGGCTATCTTGTAGGATTGCCTTGGGTGAGAGCACAACATATTTGACCGCCGTCCAGGGGGCCTCTTGGGTATGTCATAGGGCTGGGCTATCTTGTAGGATTGCCTTGGGTGAGAGCACAACATATCTGACCGCCGTCCAGGGGGCCTGTTGGGTATGTCATAGGGCTGGGCTATCTTGTAGGATTGCCTTGTGTGAGAGCACAACATATCTAAACCGCCGTCCAAGGGGCCTCTTGGGTATGTCATAGGGCTAGGCTATCTTGTAGGATTGCCTTGGGTGAGAGCACAACATATCTAAACCGCCGTCCAAGGGGCCTCTTGGGTATGTCATAGGGCTAGGCTATCTTGTAGGATTGCCTTGGGTGAGAGCACAACATATCTAACCGCCGTCCAGGGGGCCTGTTGGGTACGTCATAGGGCTGGGCTATCTTGTAGGATTGCCTTGGGTGAGAGCACAACATATCTGACCGCCGTCCAGGGGGCCTAATGGGTATGTCATAGGGCTGGGCTATCTTGTAGGATTGCCTTGGGTGAGAGCACAACATATCTGACCGTCCAGGGGCCTGTTGGGATGCGTCATAGGGCTGGGCTATCTTGTAGGATTGCCTTGGGTGAGAGAACAACATATCTGACCGCCATCCAGGGGGCCTGTTGGGTACGTCATAGGGCTGGGCTATCGTGTAGGATTTCCTTGGGTGAGAGCACAACATATCTGACCGCCCGCCCAGGGGGCCTCTTGGGTATGTCATATGGCTGAATGCTGTACTGTTTTACTACAAAATTTAAGCAGTTTTTAAATTAAAGATTGCATCCTCAACAGACAAAAATGTAGATAATTACATTAAAAATTCTTAATTTTACACTAGATTATTCTTATGCATTGACATGCAGATTAAAGGAGTTTTGTGGTGTTTTCAGTTCCATAACTTAACATTATTTTGAACATTTAAATTGAAATTTGAAGGTCCTACATAAAATAAAAAAGAACACTGCAATTATAACACATCAATTCCTTATCTACAAGTTACATGGGGCACTGTAGCTTAAGCTATTTCTGGATGGAAAAAAAAAAAAAAAAAACAGCTTCAAATCTTTAAATAAATTATAATCTTTATGTTATTTTATACACTGCAAATATATTTTGTTGCTTAATGAACTTGGCTCAATGTTGGTAATCTAAAATAACCTGTTTAAATTGCAGATAGATGATAATTACAATTTAATGACTTTTTAAAATTCATTTGATGTAAAAATAGATATAATACGAGATAAACAATTTCCTAATAAATACAAAATATACAAAAAACACCTTTCACAAGCATGATTATAATAATGACAATAAGAACAGCAGTTTGTTAAAAAACTTAACATCAATCTTGAATCTTAAAGGAAAGGTATCGTCCCATAAATAGAATTTAGAAATTAACGCCGCCGTGCTGGCAAAGTCACTTCCAGTTTTCAATTTCCTCCACTGATCGCAAAAAATCTGCCATGTTATCAATCACACATCCGCAGGACTGCACATAGCGCCCTCTATTTGTTATCAGTAACTTCACAGATTTCTCGCAATCAATACGGAAAATTGGAACCCAGAAGTGACATTACTAGCTCAGCAGTGTTCGCTTTTGAATGTATTTATGGGAAAATACTAGATTATATTTTGGAACTATTCATTCATCCAATGAATATAATTCTGACTTTCTAGATCCCAAGTCCATCTGCATGGAAAACACATTAATGAGCATGGCATTCAAAGTCATGAGTGGCTTGCTTAGTCATATGATGTACTTCTTTAAAATTTCTCTTACATTTCTAACATTGATAATCAATATTATTCATTCTAGTGCTATTTCTAGACTCAAGAAATCCGGGTTAAAAGTATGAAGTTTACTGCATTCATAATTTGCTTGTATCAATTCAATACAGCAACAGTTAAGTCAAGTTTGTTCTTACAATGGCAATAAAGGAAGCGATTAATTCTTGGTTTGTACGAGCAGGCTGAGGTAAAATGGAAGGGGAAATGAATTTGAATTTTGCTTGAACCCTTGTTACTGAGAATTTCAGCTGTTGTAGCACATCACTTGACCCAAGTCAATATTCTATTCATTGCTCATAATGGTAGTGATAACCTTTGAAATGAATGTTCTAATCATTTGTATTAAATACAACAACACTTGCATCAAGAACAGTCCTGGGACTTAAGAAAGTTTTCAGTTTGTGAGATGATGATGGTGCATAAGAATTCAGCTCTTTGAGGCCTTCAAAAGCGCTATGTAGTTGATTCTGGTCATAATGTGGATGTTATTAATTTAGATTTCCAAAAAGCATTTGATAAGGTTCCATTAGGCAGGCTCATGATGAAAACAAGAGCACTTGGTGTGGAGGGAAAGTGTGCCAGTTGGATATATTCTTGGTTAGTCGACAGGTCACAAAGAGTTGTTTTGTTGTTAATGGTGAAATATCTCCATGGAAGAAGGTTACAAGTGGTGTTCCTCAGGGTTCAGTATTGGGACCGCTTCTTTTCTTAATCTTCATTAATGATATTGATGTTTTCCTTGGTTCCAGGATTTGTAAATTTGCTGATGACACTAAGCTGTACAGGAATGTTGATGATGCTAGGGATTCTTCAATTTTGCAAACTGATCTGGATAAGTTAGTTTCTTGGTCCCAAACATGGCAGATATCATTCAATGTTGATAAATGCAAAGTTATTCATTTTGGTCAGAACAATTTGGCTTTTGATTACTGCATGAATGGTTCAAATATTGGTTGTGTTGATCAAGAAAGGGATCTAGGTGTTGTCATTACCAGCAATCTGAAGCCCTCTAAACAGTGTGTTTTAGCAGCTGCAAGAGCAAATAGGATGCTTGGTTTGATTAAAAGAAATTTTTGTTTTCTTGGTAGAGAGGTTGTTCTTAATTTGTCTAAGCAGTTACTCAGGCCTCACCTTGAGTATGCTATTTAGGCTTGGAGTCCCTTTTATGAGAAGGATAAGTCCATTTTGGAGCAGGTTCAGCGAAGAGCCACTAGACTTATTCCTAAAGTAAGGAATCTCTCTTATGAATCTAGGTTGCAAATTCTTGGTTTGACCACGCTTGAGTTGAGAAGAGTACGAGGCGATATGATTCAGGTTTTTAAATTCCTATATGGTAGTGATGCTTTCGACTTCCTGTTATTTCTTGCATGTTTCAGCTAATCCTCATGTGACCATTTGAAGTTGACCAAAGAGTTCTCACGGATAGATATTTGGCATTTTAGCTTTTTGCAAAGAATTGTTAATGAGTGGAATGGTTTGCCTGGGGAGTTAGCTCCAATTCTGTTTATAATTTCAAAGTCAACATTGATAAGTTCTTTACTAACTCTGGGCGTCTTTTTTTTTTTTTTTTTTGTGGTGGTGGTGTTAGTTTGGGCTTTTTATGGGGTGACACCTTTCTTAGCCCATAATCTTGTTATGTTATGTTATGTAAATCAATGTATTTTTTTGAATTCTCTTACAGTATTTTAAAATTCCCATAAAGTAGCAAAAATGGTGCCTTACTTTGCGAATGAAATTCCTACATTTATGGCTGGGGGACACATTTCTCTGTTCAAGGCCCACATACAGCTGGGAGTATATCCCCCTGTCCTACCTGAGCATGAGGGAATGCTACATTTGATCAATATCAACATCATGTCACAAATGTACTATTAGATGCTTTCTTGCTAGAAAGACGATCAGATTGAAAGGAGTACTTGGCCCAAAAGGAGGGGTGATTGGGGGAGTGAGAACATTCCGCGTTCAATAAAATATTCAAAATTTGTCTTGCACACAACTGTACTGACTACCTCAATGGTGAGTTTAATATTGGACTCGATGGAAACTATGAAAGAATTTACACATCAGGGAGTGTGTGTGAGAGTGGTAGGAACAAATATGTGTATGGTAAACTAATGTAATCATACTAAGAGGTATCTTAAATTTTGAAGAAACGTACTGAATTATCTACTAAGTGATTGCATTGAGTTGTCATTTGGTAATTACATCAATTGTAATTTTTCACATTTCTGATTAAAGAGGTGCATCTCAATTCCATGACAACAGGACATTGCATGCGCTACTAGACGATCAGCCTAAATTGAATTATCCTCACTATCAATACTTTTGCTCCGACAAAATAATTAAATTACATATCTCAAATCATCACCCAAACTTTAAAACCCATAACCAAAAAAGTATATGAAAACGTGTCTATAACACTCCCTGCATTCATTCTGCACGGAAACATTAATCAGCTGATTACCTGGAGGCCACATATTCAGGACTGAGATAATGAGTGATCATCAAGAGTGGATGGTTATTGCACATCAAGACCACACATGCGAATCCACATCAATGCTTTAAGTGTCTTCATGACTATGCTTCAAGAGCAGGAGGCAAAGTTAGGCAAAGCATGGTTTGAATTCTACGTACATGAATCATAAGTCCTTTGAAAATGTTAAACATCTTTGTCTATTATAGACATACAAAATGAAAAAAAGAAGGTATGTTGGCATCACTTGGTAAATAAAATTTAACTGCATCGGAGAAAAGTATTTGAAGTGAATAATGAGAGCTTTAGGCTTAAAAAAGCAAACTTGCTTTTTGAAACACTCATTTATGATTATAATAACATACAAAACTAGAATATTAGCACTCTCTAGAGCGCATACTGTACCGATACGAGCAGTTTGCCACCGGGGAGTTTTTTTCAGCGTTTTACCGGCGTTTTTTTTACCAGCGCTTTACAAACGAGTTTGAAAATGACAAAATCGGGAGATTTTTGTTCAGTTTCACAAGCCATAGTCACTGCGAAACAATTTAAATTAAAGAACAAGTACCCATAATGTCGTTATAACATAAAATTATTGTCATGCCCATTCAGTTAAGTAATGAATGAAATGTCTAAAATGAGTGAAAATGTTCGACAATATTGAAACCCAATGGGAGTTTGAACATCATATGGAAGTATTATTAAGGCCTACATCAATAGTATGTGATCACATCGGAAAAATTCACATCGGAATATTTACATCAGAATAGTATTAGATCATCACATAGAATACTATTTAAATTCATTCATGAATTTGATAACGACAAGTCGTAACTGATTATAATTTGGAATTATAAAACAAGCTTAATCAAACTGAAATTATAACAATCCCCTATGGATATAAAGTTTTTACTTTCCTTCCATTTTAGTGTTTTCCTTTTAAATGTGCAGATTATTTTTAGTCGCTAGTGCAATATTGTTAGTACTTTTTTCCTTTTCTGTTCTTTTTAATTCCAACACTTTGTAGCGTACATTTATGTATGTAAATTCAATCTCAGTGAAATCGATATATGTATAACCAATAATTTTGAGCAAACAATTTTTGCCATATAATTGAGCTTTGGCCGTTTAGAAAAAGTGCAGTACGGCTGTATTTTGTGTTCTATAAATTTTTTTTAGTGTATGGCCATTATAACACGGCCCAAAATTGTGTGATTTTCTTAATTCATTTCTCAATTGCTCACGATAACCCATGGAATATTTTGAAAGCATGTCAAGTTAAAAGGCTAGCAAAACTGTTTTCCAACCTCAAAAGACACGATTCCTTAGACAAGACAGAAAAGCTGCGCAATGTTTATTGCAGTGATCGGCAAGTTGTTAGGACTTTCAAATTATGGGAAAATATGTACAAAGCGCACTTGAAAAAAGTATGGGAGAATACACAACAAAATTAACAACATCATCTTACTCGGATCTCAGATATTATTCTGAATATTAAGTCCTGATCCAAAAAAAAAAATTTTTTAAATGTTAACAAAACACGTTTCCAAAGATAAAGAAAATTTTGTTGAAACTTCTCCATCAAAGAAAATAAAAGAAAACAAAAACTTTAAAAACTTTAAAACTGCAAACAAATGCTATTTCCTTGTTTTGAAAACGTATGTTCTACTTCCATCTTTGCAAATAACAAAGAATGGAAAAACTTTTCATGAACCAGTGGTACATTCCTTCCAAGCAGGGAGCTGTCACCCCAGTAAATGGCCGCCAAGCTAATGTATAGCAACTTATGACCACATGGGACATCGCATCAGTTTAAATTCCATCATGTGAAATTTCTACTTTTTAACACAAAATGATTAGTGTCAGAAAAACAACAACAAAATATATCCTTCATTGATATGCCGCCCGCATCCCCCTTCACATGTCCAACTTCTAGGTGGTTTATAACCTGGTGACAGGTTTCCACGAACTACTCGGCCACTTGGCACTTACTTATTGAAAGACATGTTAAACTGCATGCATGACACTTTTATGTAAACATTCAAAATGTAAGAAAGCCATAAAAAAGACGAATACCAAAACCAGGAGGGGGAGGGGGAGTGGACAACTAGCATTTTATGAAGTGAGAAATATGAGGATATTTACTGAGTAGGGGAGAGGGATGATGGAAGCATCGCCTGATCTTCATTCGGGGAAACAAATCATGAAAATGGGGAGAGGAAGGGACAACATCATATACCAAATATGTTTCCACAGTAAAGAGAATCCCCCCACCTCAAATTCATTGTTTGGCGATCCAATTTGCCGTTTAAAACCTGCAAACGGAACAGGGAGATCTTAAGACAGAACACGGCACTGCCGCCCCTACCCCACCCCTTCTTCCTATTCCTAATACTTCCATTTTTTTTTTGGAGAAATTTAAGAAAATTGGAGAGGGGACGAGATAATCTACCAAATTATGATTTTATAAAGGAGGATGCCCCACCCTAAATTGGATAGCCTGATAATATTAAATTAAACATGTAGAAGAAGGAATCACTCTGGAGTACCCTTCCAAATTGCTTTTAGCCACTGTGATCCCCCATCTATTACCCATAACCACCAAACTTAAGTTTGTGTCTTCAGACTTCAAATATTTGAAAGACAACATGAGAATCTGGAGGGGCATATACCTTTGTAAGTATTTCCCTTTAAATATGCCATCTTAATTAATTGGACCACGCTAGGCCAAAGTGCAGACGCAGCTGAGTCAATTTGTAAACAAATCAAAGGTGCCTGGGAATGGGGCAGAGGCATTATTTATTATTCTTTAGAAGTTTGTTGTGTTTTTGCGGTATGTATTTCAGAGAGAAATGTTATTAGAATTTAATGTTCGTAAGTTTCGGATAAAAATTATAATATTTCTGTTGGATGGAAAGACATTTTCGCACGATCTAATTTATAAAGAAATAATTCCTCTGCACCTGAGCTTATCAAATAGTTAGAACAAGATGTATGTTTCTGTTTACTTATGTCGCTGATTTAAAACTTTTAGAAATGGATTTTGATGCGTTCTTTTCAACATTGGAAGTCCGTTACAAACACTGAGCGAAGAGTGCTTACTTCAGAGATTTATTTGTTCTCATTTTATTATTTTTTCTATTCTTTTCTTTCGTGTTTCACTTTTACTGTATATTGAACTACATATTACAAAGCTTTTGACAATTCTTAATATTTTGGGGGAAATATTTCGGGAGTTAAAATTTTACCTGACTGTTTGGAATACTATATATTTTGGAATAAAACATGGAAATCTCAGTGAGTTAAACTTGTTTATTTTCATTTTGCCGATCCTTTTTATTTCGCTTATCATTCTAGTTTTAGTTTATATTAATTTATTCAATTTTCATTTGATGATTTATCGAAAATGGCCGTGCCCTCCCCGATAGTGCAGACGCAAGTTGCGTTGGGGCCATGGTTCCTTACTTTTCAGGTTGTAAGTTTTCGTTGAACTTCTTGCAAATAAATAATGATCGTAAATCTCTGTGGTACACTCTGCTTTGTCGCTACCAATTTATTGTGGGCTGATCTGTGTCCTTTAAAAAGACACAGGAAATGTAATAATTAATTTTTCTTAAAGCGACAATTTGCATCAGCTTAAGTATTATCTGAACTAAAGACATTGAGTGAAATTTGCAGGTTCGGTATGGGTGCAGATGTTAAATATTACACACAGTAGACCGAGGACTTTCCTCACTGAAAGAAATGAGAGTTGTGATTGGAAAATAATGCTCGATAGAATCTTTGTATTTGAAAACTAAATCGCAAGTTACATGAAAACCACTACCACGTTTTTGGCTTCGAGAATGGCTTTTTTCTTCTTCAGCGGTTTTATAGTCACATATATTGTGACTATATACATTAGTTATGCAGGTACTCTAGAATCGTTACAAATGTGGTTTTTGCCGTATTGTGTCAATATATACATCAGTTATGCAGGAACTCTAGAATCATTACAAATGTGGTTTTTGCCGTATTGTGACTATATACAATAGTTATGCAGATACTCTAGAATCGTTACAAATGTGGTTTTTGCCATATTGTGACTACATACATTAGTTATGCAGGTACTCTTGAATCATTACAAATGTGGTTTTTGCTATAATGTGACTACATACATTAGTTGTGCAGGTACTCTAGAATCGTTACAAATGTGGTTTTTGCCGTATTGTGTCAATATATACATTAGTTATGCAGATACTCTAGAATCGTTACAAACGTGGTTTTTGCCGTATTGTGACTACATACATTAGTTATGCAGGAACTCTAGAATCGTTACAAATGTGGTTTATGCCGTATTATGACAATATACATTAGTTATGCAGATACTCTAGAATCGTTACAAATGTGGTTTTTGCCGTATTGTGACTATATACATTAGTTGTGCAGGTACTCTAGAATCGTTACAAATGTGGTTTTTGCCGTATTATGACAATATACATTAGTTATGCAGATACTCTAGAATCGTTACAAATGTGGTTTTTGCCGTATTGTGACTATATACATTAGTTATGCAGGTACTCTAGAATCGTTACAAAAGTGGTTTTTGCCGTATTATGACAAGATACATCAGTTAAGCAGATACTCTAGAATCGTTACAAATGTGGTTTTTGCCGTATTGTGACTATATACATTAGTTATGCAGGTATTCTAGAATCGTTACAAATGTGTGATGTGCATAAAAAGTTTTATTTCCACACGAGCCCATAAAAGACTCATAATAATGCAATTCATAGAAAAATTAATTCGCTAGTTCATCCATGCTTTATATCCGCAACACCAAGTAAAAGTCACAGTATAATGCATAAGAAATGAGTTAATGAAAAATTCAATAATTGGAACTGTAGAACTGTAGAAATCACATTGGAATGTACACACATGACAACTGCAATATATATTGCAAGAAAATCTTCAGAAAATTCCAGACAGGGGATTAAGCATTAACCCTTAAATGCTCGATCGACATGATTTTTGTCAATTTGGAAGTGCAATTTTTAATAAATAATTTCTGGACCATACCAGACTGATACGGAGGTAATTTGTATATCACTCATATTTCATATTCTCAACAATTTTTGATGGAGGTCATATTGAGATTTTCAGTGTAAAATAGAGCCAAACATGATTAATTTTCATATTTTTATCAAAATTTTCAAAAAAGATCAATATTCACGAAGAACTTAAAAAAAGTTTAACTTTATTTTGGGTGGAAGTCATTCATGAATTACTGTAATTCTAATTGAATTTCACCAAAACCAATCTCAAATTTGATTTTTTTTTGGCATTTCACACTGTAATTTACCATTTTTGGTCCATTTTGAAGCTACATTTAAAAACAAATCTAGCTCTAGAATGGAAAATCAGAACGGAATGTTTTTTCTGCCATCTTATAGACCTTGAAGTCAGCTTTCAAATGGGCTACTATGTTGATGCATAGCCCCCTCACATAAAAAGAAAATACCATTGTAACTTACAGAAGACACACAACTTTCGAAGATTTTAATTGACGGAAAGACTTTACCGTAAAGACACTTTTTTTTACTAAAGTAGAACAGTAAATACCTTCATGGTTCGCATGCCCATGCAAATTTGCACTCATACCATATGACCCAGCCAATTATAAAAATGACATCTCACACTAAGTCCCCCATGGCATCCCATGTCCCACTTGGCATCCCACCCCATGTCCCACATGACATCCCATCCCATCCCATGTCCCACATGGCATTCCACCAAATCTCCCACATGGCATCCCACCCCATGTCCCACATGACATCCCATCCCAACCCTTGTGCCACATGGCATTCCACCATATGTCCCACATGGCATTCCACCATATCTCCCACATGGCATTCCACTATACAGTATGTCTCACATGGCATTCCACAATATGTCCTATATGGCATTCCACCATATGTCCCACATGGAATCCCACCCTATGACCCACATGGCATCCCACCCTATGTCCCATATGGATCCCATCCTACATGTAAGTCACACATAAATCCAACCATATGTACCACATGACATCCCTCCTTATGTCCCATATGGCATCCCTCCCTGTGTCCCACATGGCATCTCTCCATATGTCCCCATGGCATCCCACCATATGTCCCGCATCAGTGGCTTCCCACCTGATGTCCCACATGCATCCCACTTTATGTCCCACATTGGATCTCACCATATGTTCCACATGGTATCTCTCCCAATGTCCCAATGACACTCTAATTTATGTCCCACATGGCAACACATCCCATGTCCACATGATCTCCTACCCTATGTCCCACATAGCCTCCTATCCTATGCCACACATGCCATCCCAACTTGTGTCACACTCTTGTGTTACTCGTGGCATCCCACCCCCATGTCCCACATGGCATTCCACCCTGTTCCACATGGCATCCCACCCCATGTCTCACATGGCATCCCACCCCATGTGCCACATGACATCCCATAGGCTCCATAAGAATCTCATCCAAGCTATCACAGTCCATGATTGAGCATACTATGTATGAAAGTGTCAGTTCATATAATAACTTATATGCAAATGAACTTGTCGAATAAGAAGAGGGAAAAAAAGCACAGTCAAATAATTATGCCTAATATAGCTCTTGGTGTATACCACATGGTATATTTTATATCATGTCCCACATGGCTCCCATCCATGTCCCACATGGTCCCCATCCATGTCCCACATGGCATTCCTCCCTATGTCCATACGCAGACACATCCTGTCACACTCCCTGACTGAGCATACTAAATACAAAAGTCTGGTCAGGTAATATACTGTAGCAACTTTATGCAAATGACTACAATAATAAAAGCGGAGTTTAATAATCATGCCTGATACAACTGTTGGTGCCCAAATATTTTGAAGAAATTTAAAGATTTTAAATCTCCAGTGATACGAGAGAGACGCTGGAGGATCTCTGGAAATTTGAATATTGGAAAATTATCTCATTTTACAGTTATCTTTTAAGGAAATATCAAATGTTTTGTAGACTTTTTAAGGAAACTAGTCTTCAATCTGTCAGAAGTGTCGCTGAAAAACTTTAACATTTTGTAAGGAAATTCTAACCGTCCATAAGGAAATCTAAAGAAACCAACTTTTTCTGAGGAACTCTAAAGAAGCTTTAACATTTTCTGAGGAATTCTGAAAAAAACTAACATTTTTCAGACGAACAGCTGGACAGACGAAATCGCCATTACATAAGTTCGCGTTAGGCTTCGCATGCTCACCAAAAAATCGCGTAAAAATTGTAATTGAAGATCTACATGTAGGGTATATGATGAATTAGTTTGAAAGAGGTGAACACTGAAGGAGGCAGTCTCAAGTAAAGGTAAATCCGTAGGTTTTTGTTATTCTTTTTACTTGACTGGTATGTGTAAATTCCCTATACCCGTTGCGCGAAATCATGACCATATACAGCATTTTACACATTTCTACAGTAAATAATAGAGTACATTTTACTTATTTTACAAATAAATTGACCATCTTTGGTGAGAATATGTACTGTTTAGAATGAAAAGTTTATCTCGGTCATGAAACTAGTTTTTGTAAAAAAATGAGTAATAGTTGGGATGATATTTGCATTTTCTCAACCATGAAATCATTCTTATATCTAATTTCATTCTTTATTTTAAGGTAATTTGCATAATAATTGGTATGCAAAATATAATAAACAACTTTATAAATATCATACAATTGATTTCCAACATTTTTTAAAAGCCCACAAATAAGAAACTTCATTTTCAGGTTATAGCTTTCCACAATATTCTAAACATTGATAATAATGGGTCATGATATAGGTCAAAATGTGACATTATGAACTAATTTGCATATTCCAATTGTTCCTACTTCCAAAAACATTGTGAGTTGTATCATTCAAAAAACCTTTTCATTAACATTTAATAAATTCTATCAAAATTGCCACAAGTGCTTACCACAAGAGAGTACATAAACACAAAATTAGGCAGTTTTGTTCACTGGGCATGCATATCAAATGAGCTAATTTGCATATATTTGCATATTCCAGTGTAAAATTATCTTGGTCATTGTTAATATCGAAGTATTACATTTCAGTTAACACCTACTTGTAATAATAGCAAAGGAAAGGAAAATGTGGAATACGGCATAACCTATCAACTTTCCCCAAAATACAGATTCTAAATGGGAGGTTCAATCCTGTTGAGGGTTAATGATGATTCTTGTCCGTTGGTTTGCCATATATGGGCTTTTCAATACTGTTTGAACAAATTGTACAAAAGTAGGTTGGCGTAAAACCTACTGTGGAAAAGTCAAAATGAACAAAAGGATGATTATTACAGAAAACAAAGGTATCAACACAACTACTGAGCAACTTAACGAGCTATTCAATCTAGCAGATTTTCATTTGAATCATCTTTCATCCAAGAAAATGTATCTTTTACATATTATTATGGACTGGCCTGGTTACATATATTAAAGAACACCTCATTTGAAGTTATACAGATCCTCAACATATACAGTATGCAAGAAATCTGACATACTAACTTGAAGCCGTGATTTGTTATCTAAATATCAAATCCCAGGTTGAAGGCAAGCCAAGATTTGCATGTAATTTAATCATGTTTGCTCTTCACTTGTGTCACCATGGCAACTTATAGAACATCCTTTGCATCAAAATGCTGATTGCGGGTATGACCAAGTATTGAGAAAATCGCAAATCAGCTAGGCCCCTATAAACTATTGTAGCAAAATTGCAAATCAGCTACGTCCCTCCAAACTACTGCAACAGATTATTTTGTAAAGTTTTTAGACTGGTGACATCACAAATTTGCTTTTGTATATGCCTGAAAATTCCTGTTTGGATTTGTTACACTTGCTTAAAAGAACCATTTCTATACTGTACAGTAGCTATCAATGTTGTGTACCAATGATGGAATGTCTTTCCTAAAATGTTACTTTAGCTCATCTATTAATTCAAACTTTAAAAAATTCAAAACTTGAAACGGAAAGACTAGGATTAGACTTAGACAATAAGTGAACTCGGTGGGGAACAATTAAACATGCTTATAAGTATGCATTCTTCTCTGATGCTGCAAAAGGTGACTCAGACTCAACCTGAGTTCTACACTCATAAGTCCAAGCCATCAACAAATTTCTGCTATTCCCAATGCAATTCACACACGTTCATAATTGCAGGCTCACATATTTTGATGTTGATTTTGGTGTATAATTGTGTTCAGTAGAACTCAGGGAACAGAAAGCAATTTAATTAGTTACAAAGACACCTTTGCATACATCGTTTGAAATAGCTACATTACAAACCAGTCAATAATTATTCTTGCAGTAATATTAAGTATACTAAAAACAAGCAATTTCTGCCCTACAGCCGTACTACAGTATCTATTTGTTAGTAAATTGAAATGCACTATACATACATATAATTCAGAAAATTAAGCTTTTACAGATTTAGAGATTTCGTCATTTAAGGCGTTAATAGAAAAAAACAATGACTATATGAAGATGTACCAGATATCAGATTAATTGGTTTGCTTCCACAAAAACTGTAGAAAGTTTGTATTTAAGTCAACTACATTTAACAGCTGTATTTAAAAAAAAAAGCAGAAACATCACCAGAGTTTTTGGGTGAGGATAGGGGTAAAAAAGGTGGGTGGGGTACATAAACCTACATGCAGTAAGAGAAAATTAAAGTTGATATCTTAGTTGAGGAACATGTAAAGGGGGATATAAGAATTGTTGGGAATATGTGGAAGACCTTTCGGACTCATAAATGATAAGTGCTATTTTCTCTTTCTTTTTTCATGCAGAAAGTGCAATTATCAATAAAGTTTTGCTGTGAAATTCTTTAGAAGTGCTGACCTTCATAAATGTTCCCATAAAAAAGATCATCCCAACCCTAAATCTTTTGAAATATCATCTCTAACTTAGGTCTTTTCTTTTTACCACACTCGCTTCTTTTGTCTCTTTTCCTCAGTTTATCTTTTCTCACCTCTCCCCATCAAGTCCTCACCCATCTCATTTATAACTCGTCCTCACCTATCTACATTTATAACTCATCTCTCTCACCCTTACCTCACCCCGACATTCACAAACTGTACTTATCCCTGACAGTTTGTTCCTCTTTCCCAGACATAAATAAAATCACACCATCTTCATGCAACAACACCAAATTGATCTCCTTGGATATCTTCAAATATGACTGCTTTTTATTGCTTTTGTCAAATATTAACAGTATCCAGCACTAGCTTCATCTCAATAAGCTCTCCAAATTGATCCGCTCTTCTGGGACCACTGACATTACAGTTTACAAGATCACATCAACTTCAAGAGGCCAATGTTACATCTGCGATGGAAGGCGACCATAAACAAAATGCCTTTATCACTATGGTGCATTTATGTTTAACAAGAATGTATCGGTGCCAGTTTACTAAAGGAATGTCAAAAATTATTCAGATCGTTATGAAGTCATGAAGTATTCAAAGATATATCACAAGAAAGTCAGATCCAATTTCACTAACTTATGCAGCTACTCAGCAACTTGTCTCTGATCACTATGCAATATAGAATGAGTTCTACACTTTAAGTCTATGCCATCAACAAAATTCTGCTCTTCCCAATGCAATTCACACACGTTCATATGCAGGCTCACATATTTTGATGTTGATTTTGGTGTATAATTGTGTTCAGTAGAACTCAGGGAACAAAAAGCAATTTAATTAGTTATAAAGACACCTTTGCATACATCGTTTGAAATAGCTACATTACAAACCAGTCAATAAGAACTAGAAAAACTATCTTACACAATTGAAAAGGCTATAAGCAGAAAAATTGTTAACATTGATATAAACAACTTTAGACGTCAATTACAATCGCACCTTGTTTCTGTGGATACCACCAATGACTTAGATGAATCAGTGAAGATGTACAACACCTCACTGAGCTCTACCCTTGATAAGTTTGCACCAATCAAAGAAAGACAAGTTACAGTGAGACCATCCCTGCCTTGGTTTACTAATAAGCACTGCGAGTATAAGCGTGAGACCAACCCTTCCTTGTTTTACTAATAAGCACTGCGATTATAAGCGTGAGACCAACCCTTCCTTGGTTTACTAATAAGCACTGCGGGTATAAGCGAAAACTAAGGAAAACAGAGAAGGTATACAAAAGAATACCCTCAGAAGTGAATCTTGACTTGTTAGAAACAATTGAGAAATAAATATATTTTCAAACTGAACAAAGCTTAGGAACCATACTACAATGAAAAGATAAAATCAGCTGGTAAAAATCAAAAGGAACTGTGTGCAATAGTTAATGGCCTTAAATAGACATAAAGCAAACCCTCTTCCAGATTTTGAAAGTCCATGCTCCTTTGCAGACTCATTCATTCTTTTTTTGTGGGCAAAATTATTAAAATACGTGAGAAACTGGATGGCGTTGTCGTCGTTGATTCAGTTGCCATTGATAATACCAAGGAAACACCAGGTCTTTATGCTTTTAAACCTCTGAATGAGAAGGAACTCAGTCAACTTTTTACAGGGGCCAAGCCAAAGCATTGTTCATTGGATCCAGCTCCAACTACTATAGTTAAACAATGTTCTGATGTCTTAATGCCAGTAATTACACAAATAGTAAACACCTCAATTACAGAAGGAAGATTTACACATAATTGGAAAACATCAGTGATAACACCACTCCTTAAAAAAGAAGGCCTGCCAACACTTTTCAAAATTACAGACCAGTCAACAATCTGCCATTCTTATCAAAAATCACAGAGAAGGCAGTAATTGTCCAATTGAATAGACACCTTGATAAGAATGATATGCTGTCTAATTACCAATCAGCCTAAAGGGCACAAACAGCTCTTGTCCGGTTTAAGTCAGTTCTGTTGATGGTTATGGACAATGGAATGATATCATTAGTGGTGATGCTAGACTTCAGTGCAGCTTTTAATATGGTGGATCACCCAACCATGCTGACAGTGCTCCAGTCACAGTTTGGAATAACCCATGTGGCACTTAAATGGTTTGAATCTTACTTATCAAATCGGAAGCAGAAAGTTATTGTGAATGCAGAATTTTCCAGTGCGTCACCCATAGATTTCTCAGTTCCTCAAGGTTGCTACTGTGGCCCTGTGCTTTTTACCATATATGCTTCATCAATTTTCAGCATTGTACAAAAGCATGCTCCAAAAGAGATAAGGGCCATTGAGACAATGGAACGATGCTTGGAACATGTAAGAGAATGGATGGTACTGAACAAACTAAAAATGAACGATGAGAGGTTATTTTCTTTGGCACATGTCAACAGCTCAGAAAACTAACTAGTAGGACTGTCAGTGTTGGTGGTGCATCAGTAAAAGCTGTTAACTTTGTGCGTGACTTAGGTGTTTGGTTTAATTATAACTTAAATATGAAAATCCATGTAATGAAAAATTGTAGATCAGCATTTATCAATCTTTACAATATTAACAGAATAAGGCCTATGCTACCTAACGAATCAGCTGCATCCCTTGTACATGCATTAGACCATTCCCACATTGACTATTGTAACTGCCTCCTTGCTGGTATGCCAAGTAACTTAATTCAATCCATTCAACGAATTCAAAATTTTGCTGCACGGATAGTAACAAAGGCTGATATGACCATATAACTCACATTCTCTATTCTCTGCATTGGCTCCCAATTACTCTGAGAATTAGATTTAAGATTTTAGTAGTAGTTTTTAAATGTATTCACTATAAAGTACCAAACTATCTTTAAGAACTCATATTTTCTAAACATTCCAAATATGATACTCGTAATAGAAATGCTGTTTGGCTTTATGTACCAACCCTAAAGCACACAAGACTTGGTGGGAGGGCATTTTCTAGAGTGCACAACCACTTGCTATACCAGTTAAAATCAGAAAAAACGAAGATCAATCCACGTTTAAAAAAGTTCTTAAAACTCATCTTTTCAAAGCTTATTTCAATATTTAATTTAGTTATTTTTCATCAGCATTTTATGGGGTGAGGGGTAGTTTCAGTTATTGTTTTCATTGTAAAGCATTTGTGAATATGATTGTATACATAAAACGCTATAAAAATTAATTATTATCATTATGCTTTGAGAGTACTAGAAATTACTTCCATATATTTCCTACATTTGATTTGAATTGATTGATTGATTTTTTTATTTTCATGCATATATTACAATATTTATAACAAAAAGACATAACAGTTTATAAGAAAATGGTGGAAGGGCTTAGAAGCCGGAGCTTTTACAAGCCCACCGTAACTTAAATTAAATAATAAATCACAAAGGAAATGTATAGAAAAGTGAAATTGTGAAAATAGAAGGAAAAGAGGAACCCCACCCTTCCCTTCCCCCCACCTTTCATACTGGTAACATAAAGAAGCCCATGGGAAAAGTAATAAAGTGGTTCAGTAAAAATAGACAAGACGTCAAAATATATAATCATAAACTAAGTGGAGATGAAAATACATGAAGGTAAACTAGAGTTGGTCATATTTAGATATAAGTGTCTTTTTTAACTTATCAGAAAATAATTTTACAGTTTTTATGTTTTTATAGAATCGAATATTTGATTCCAGAACTTAATACCATTAGATATAATGGAGCGTTTAAAAGGTCAGAATTTATGGGATCAAAAAAAATTATAATGGGAGAATCTGGTAATGTAGGAATGTACATTATGAGTAAAAGAAAAGTAATCCTTGAAAATATCTGGTAATTGTTGATTAACAAATTTAAAAATGAATACAGAGCATTTGTGTCAGTGGATATCAAAATATTAAGAGAACTTAATCTGGTAAAAAGAGTTGAAAACTTGATTGGGTGATAATAAGAACAGCCTTTTTCTGAAGTATGAATAATTGATTTAGATGAGAAGGGTGCCCATACTACATTGCAATAGCTTAAATGAGGAAGAATAAAGTATTATATACATTTTTAAGGATGTAACTAGGGTACAAACTCTTTAATTTTATAGAAAACCCCAATTATTTTAGAAATACATGTCCTAATCTTATTAATATGATAAGACCATTTAGGTCAATGTATAATATAAACCTACAAATCTGATGGCATCAATACGTTTGATTTGGGAATTATCACTCAATATGTCAATATTATTTATATTCTTATGATAGGCATGAAAAACCATGAAATAAGTTTTACTGATATTTAAAGAAAAGTTAACCTTAAAACCAATTGGCAACATTTTTAAATTTAGAGTTGATGACTGGAAAGAAATTATCAAAATTGTTATGCTTATACAAAATATAACTATCATACTTAAAAAGTGTAAAGTGTAAAAGATGTGAAGAATAGGTAATATCACTAACATATAGCAAGAATAACTTGAAGGCCCAAGGATTGACACCTGGGGCACACCACAATTTAAACTACGATATATACTTGAATATCTCACCAAAGGAAACTTGTTAACTTAAATTGCTTGTATCAAATTACTGTATGAATCTTGATGAATGATATGGTATATGGGATTCTTGTTCATTAACCTTTACAGTAAAAAGTTCCTAAATTTATATATTAAATATTTGAGTGGCTGACACCTTGTGTTGAGGAATACAATTTAAGAACTCTCACAAATTTGACAATTCTTGATTGCCTAAAGCAAAGTGGCTCAATGTTCAGAGAATCAAACTCATATTCAAAAGGTACTCAGATCAATTTCTGGCAAGCACTATACGTCCTTGAGCAAGACATTTTTTTCCCACTTGCTTCAGCATGCTCAACTATGAATGAGTAACAATAAAGCTGGGGAGTCGACTTAAGAATGGAATGCAAGATGCCATCCAGGAGTGTCATGATTCTAATCTGCTTGCGAAATGGAACCATGGATAACAATAGGTTCTATGGGCTGTTATGGCTTGGGAAAAATCAAACTAATTAATGTTTGATTCATGCCTTTGTTAAACTCTGAAAAGAAGTCATGCATCTGTGATTTTCCATCAGCTCTTAATCATCCCCAAATCTCTCCATACTCCCCTCATTTCTCTAGGCTTATCCTATTTACTTTCGGTCTAGCCCATTCTACTTACATTTAGCCATCACCACATAAATCTGCATAAATTTCCCCACACAATAGTTTATGCATACTAACCCTGTATTGTGCACCTCAATCTCTCAGACTTAAATACACCTCACATATTAATTAAATGCCCAATACTTGAAATGCCATTGGTCTATCATATATTTGTGACTATTCCTGCATCCACAAGCTTTCAGTTTGTTTTTGGCTAAATCTCTTTATCCTTAGTCACATACGATTACATTACTCTTAATACAATACAATACAATACAATACAATTTATTACAGTGCTCTAGGCCATCTGGCCTTTGTCACAAACATAAACGATAAATTAAATGGTACATGATTGAGGTTCTTACAACAAACAATAATCAAGCGAAAGAAACAAACGTCTTGCTTCCATTGCGTGTAAAATAAAGTGTGATAACTGCAAAAATAAGTATTTAGAACTAGCTGCTAATAAAGTATTACATTTTGTTCTAGTTGCAGTCTGAAAGAAATATTTTGGGATAAATTTACAGCGGATTTCAGAAAGGGATGGACAAATTAGGAGAAATAATATTCATCTCCAACTTCTTTCAAATTGCAAACCTGACAGAACCTCTGTTCATAGGTTATATTACAATAACGGCCTTCGTTGACTTCAATTTCAAGGCAAGCACGTCTGATTTTGGAGACCAACTTTTTAAACTTAAAAACATTATTGAATAATAGGTATGGCTCTGCATAGCTTTCTGTTTTAAATTGTGCATAACAACGCAAGGAACTTCTAGTTTTAATATCACTCAACCACTTCTGTCTATCTATATCAAAAACTCGCTGCTTAAAATTTTTATAGAAATGTGTAGTAATCACTTCTCCCTGCCCTTCCCAAACATTACCAAATCCAGTTTCATACAAAATATTTTTAACACACAGTCCCCATGATAGCACTCCTTTGTTGACCAATATTCTTTGTTTCTACATAACAATAAGTCTGATACCTGTCTTTATCAAGATAAGAATAAGAAGTCTTAAGCATTATGTTATTTGCTTTAGTATTGTTTGACTTTTAAAGGAAAAGCGACTCAGCTCTCCTAGAGCTATAATATTTATGGCATTTGGTGGTAAACCTAAAACATATTTATGAAACGAATTGTAAACTCTTATTGTACTTTCATGGGGGTGATACCCCATAACTCAAAACGTATATTAGAATAGGCATTATCTTTTGATCAAAAATTTGAAGTATTTTTCACTATTGTGTATAATCGCTGTATCTAATCAAGTCAATTTCTAAATTCAATCATATTGATTAAAATTATGTTTGTGCAATGAAAATTAAAATTAAAATCACTACCCTCATTATCCCTTTACTAAAACAAACAATTGTTTGTTTGGTGAGGGTTAACAACACCGTAACAACAATGGTCAAACTGATTAGATATCGTCAGAGGTGAAAAGAATAGGCACAGGTAGTGAAGAACAAGTTCAGATATAGTACTGTTTTGGGAGTACAGACAGGGAAGGGGAGCGGGGGGTGCGGAAGAGTTCACACAACACAAAAATACCTTTTCCAAGTCTGAGGCTGGCAAAGAATATTTCCTTAACTAGACAAAATTAAAAAGTTAAGTTGTAAACTCTGTCAATTTTTGACCAATTTTGACTGGTAGTTTTGCTTTTTCAAATGGGTTTTTTATTATTTTAAAACACCTTAGCGAAGTTACTCCACTACCTAACCATATACCTTTCAGCAAAATTCCTATTAACTACTATTAATATGAGAATAGTGAGATACTTACGCTGGATTTGCAGATGGACCAAGGTTGATTGTGTTGGGATTATTGGGATCGCTGAAGAAGTCATCATGGTTGACCTCCATGACTTCATCTCTGGAGTTGTTTCTGGGATCGTCTAGTGACAGGAATGATTTGACATCAGAGCTACAAGAAATAAGACAGTCAATTATCAACAACATTTATTCCAAACATTTAAACAAGTTCTTAACCTGGAATGTGATGAGGATATTTCTATCATTCATAAGTTTTTTTTAAGACATCTTGTATATGCTTAAAACATTTAAAGAACAAGCAAAACCAAACTATCAAAATTGGTAATTTTACAATACTTTGAATTTCAGGGGGAAAAATCGAGAAAAAAGACAAACTTGTGGTTTCATGAGGGCCAAGTTTAGGATAGTTCCATTGATAAATCAGAAAAGCATAGCTTTGTGTTTTAAACTCAGCCATTGAGATTGTTATCACTTGAGTGCGAGCTTGCGATTACACGCAATGAAGGCGATCATATTCGCTAATATTTTACTGTGAGAACGCTCACTGGATTTGATCCCAGTCACTTTATTGTGATGCTAGTCACGAGTATGATCATAATCCAGAGTAGGTGATTATAATCCAGAGTAGGTGATCAGATCCACTGACAATATTCTCAAAAGAAGTGTGGGAGCGTAGATCAGTGACCTGCGTTAGATATGCAATATCCTCTTACAACTTGTTTATTTCATGCAAACAGTTAACATGCTGTTTTTTTGTTTTGCAGGTTTTTCAATGAACCACTTTTTGGACTTGCGATTCACTCATGCCCAGCGACCAGATCCCTGCAGTGTAGTGGGTCTGATCGTGAGGACACATGACATTGTTTGTATACAATCATCGAGTAACGGGGATCATGATCCAAAGATAAGTGAAAACGCAGTCATTGATGACTTTTATAAGATCTTTCTCATTAACAGAGAATGGAGTGATGATTGATGACTTGTCACAAAATGTCATGTCCAAAAATTACAAATTTGTCACATGTCTCAAATGTCACATACTTTTTGGCACCTTTTGCACAGAATGTCACATCAGTTTTACCTTTGTCACATTTGAAAGGCATAGATTCACACATCATGACCAGTTGACCGATGATACTCATAGAAAGGATCCTTTGGTTATAAAAATGGAATCCACCACTAACATGCAACATCAAATTACCAATGAGTGTGAGTGTCACAAAATGACAAATTCTAATAAATCAGTTTATGTTTATTTTGTCACAATTCTTTTTTAAATGTCACAGATTTTTGGACAATGAAATTTTTGTCACAAAATGTCACCATGTCACAGATGCTCCATTCTCTACATCAAAATGTTGATTGAGGGTGGGTGTGACCTGGTGTGACCTAGTTTTAGAACATCTAAAGGAGATACTGTTGCACTCTGGCGGGTGTCTTTGAATCATTACGGCTTACACTGGATTTACATCAGAAAACTGATGATGTAAGTTCATATTCACTTTAATGACTTTTTTAATTGAAAAGCTGTAGAACTTCTTAACCAATTTTGTGGGATTTGTTGCTATATTTTCAAACCACAGAGACCTACCTCTAGGTGTAACTTAACTGTAGGCCAAAACACATAACAACCAGATAAACATATAAACTCAACATAGAGAATTGTGACAAACATTTCATGATTCCAAAATAAAGGGAGGAAAATTGTGACATAACCTTCCTAAAGGGCAACCTCTGGTACTAAATGATATTTTCAACAACTCTTTGCTTATTATGCTTCATGTTTGGAATTAGTACAGGATGTTGACCCCCAGATTGGCTTCATAAATGGTCTTAAATCACAATTATTGACATATTTGAATGTCAAATACATACTTGAATGACAAAAGCATTTCTTGAGGAGGAGGTCAATACCATCAGCATGACTTTTATTTTCTTGTCTAAGTAGCAACAAATAGGAAACTTGAAAACAGCGTTTGAGGAAAATGTTACATCTGGTAGTTCTTCTCATTTCTTGATATACACTATCTGATTTCTTACATTAATCTTTAAACCTTCGTGCGTTAATAAATCAAAACTGTGGTCCCTAGGCCATTTGCTGCATATGAATGTACATATATGTATTATATAGCAGGGTTTGCACTAACTTTGGACTTTTAGGAGGGAAATTCCCTTTCAAAACTTTTTTGGTAGGGATTTCAGAATTTGGGAAGGGAATTTCCATGTGTAGGAGGCAGACAATGCCAAAAATAAGCTTTTAGTCTTTTTGTACTTAAAGTTAAAACTCTTCTTAAATTACATTTATTTCTGTAAATTTAATAAATATTAGGGCTGTGCATTTACGTTTAGCGACCTAAGCGTTCAAACAGCCAATTTTTCTTCATTTAAACATGACCTTTGACCTCTGAGTTTCTCAGATAATCAGACCCCCTGACACCTAAAAACATGCTGTGCTATCATAACCAAACTTTTTAGAGCAATAAATAAGAAACATCTTTGCAAAAAAAATTAAAGCATGCCATGATACTTAATACTTATTTAACTACATCCTACACAACCCTTCTCCACCCCTTCCGTAGCAATTTACACAAATCCCAGGCCTTCAACTGCACATGGCCATCGTTGTACATACATAGTTGAGTTCTCATTAGTAGCAGCTACCATGCTGAAGAAAATGACTATGAATAGTTTTGTGATAGCCCCATATATGTTGCTCAGAACATTCCAGAATTGAAATGAAGTTCCCGGATGAGGCTACACCCGGAAGTTTTTTTACTGCTTAAAAAACTTAAATCTAATGCGGTTGAAGACTTGAGATTCTTTTGTTACAAAAATGACAAAACAATTGACAGAGAATATCTTGAAACATGCATGCAAATCAAAGAAGCCTACTGTTTATTTTAAGTATCTTTTGTACAAAAGAGATTTCATGCCTAATCACTAAAATTCATATCGTTAACTAGAGGCCTAATGTTATCACTGAATGCTTAGCGAATTTGAACACTTGTCTTAGCCAGCAGCTCCTGGTAGCTGTGCGTGACCATCCTGCATTACTTCTAATTTTGTGCGGGATTCTGAGAACTGATTGCTGGATTCTCTAATGGCTCAGCTAATGCAAACCCTGTTTTATAGTGAAACCAATATACACAATCGACATTCATCTTCAATATTTTGTGCTTGTATGTATTACTGTATCCATTTCCTTACATTTATTTTTGTTTCTTCATGTTTTCATTATATTTGACTTGATAAATAATATCCATCTACAAAAGAGTGTTCAATTCGATTATTTTACTTTGTTGTATTAAATCTATCATCATCTTCCTCCTCCTTCGCTGCGGAGACAGCGACACACAAGATTTCTCCATGCACAGCGATGTTTGGCAAGTGTGTCTATCTGTTCTGCTTGGATGTCCCCATCATGCCTAAAATATGTTAAACGTAGTTAACATAAGAGGTGCATGGATGTCCCGGTCTTCTTTGTCATGAGTTGGGATGTAGAGAGCATATCTTCTAGCCGGCTCCTCCTCTGAGAGATAAATTATGTGTCCCAACAATCTTAGTTAGTGATTCCTTACACAGTGGATAAGAGGCTCTGTGTTGGTCATGTTATATATGCTGGCATTTGACACATCATCTCTCCATTTAATGTTTAGCACAATCCTAAAGCAGGTGGTAGCATTGATTTTGCACTCCATGTCCTGGGACAACACCCATGACTCACAGCCATAGCGGAGGATAGTCACGCAGGTAGTGTAGAATAATTTCACTTTTGCAGAGATGAATCTAACATAGCATTTCAACCATTTTGATATTGATGATAATGTGATCTTTCAGGAAAACTTCCTTTAAATTCTAAGTCTGTCCCTGCTCACAGAGGGTGTATAAGACAAATCAAATCACAATACTTTGCAAGACACATACAGTAGCCCTATTCACACAAAAATTGTATGCTTATTTTTTGCCTTAAAAAACCCTCAGAAACTACTAAAAATTACTGATTAAAGTTTGAAGATATTTCATTGTATGTGAAATATGATATTAACATGAATAAAATTTACAGAAAAGTTCCGATAATCAAAATAATGTAGAAGGAAACTTCACATCCATGACCAAGTTAAAGGATAGCAGGTTGAGCTGTACTGTACCAGCGATATGTCGGAATTTCATATCCGTGGCTTTACCATGTACATTACATACAGTGGTTTACAGTGCACTGGAACATGATGCCACTTCTTGTGCAAGTTCACTCCCCTTTCTGCATACAGAAGACATGCTTACATGTAGTTCAGACAACTCTTGTTTGGATTAGACAATGAACTAAAGCACACTGTATGTTATTCAAATATGCATAATGCTGGCTCACGTATTATTTGTTTGAAACACTTTATTGAATTAGGATTACAGTGGGATTTTCCAGACCACTTTCCCTAAATACAGGCAATCAAAATAAAGTTATTTTACAATATCAAATTTAGAAAAGCATAATAAGCAGGTTCCCTCTGGGTTTAACAATGGCTGAGGTCTATACCAAAGCTGTAAAAATTTTAGAAGATAAAGGATGAAGTGAAGGGCAAAAAAGGAATGGAATCAAACCCTGATGATAAACATGAGGCAAGAAAATGTGGGAGAAAAAAAAGGAAGGTCAAGAAGTAGAAAAGTCATTGAAACATGTAACTTTCAAATACTGATAACTGGCAGAGAAGACATAAAAGCAATTTCAAAATATTTACAAAGTTTTTATTTAATATTTTCAAATACAATATTGATACTTTTTAACAGTAGCATAGCCAGAAGGGTCACTAGAAAGGGGCTAAGGGCTAGTGACCCCAGGTATTGATATTGAAAATTTTCACCTGCATATCTGAAAACAATTTTTACCATGATTATAACAGGACTTTTCCCCCTGTGACAGACTGCACATGACCATACTAAAACAGGGTTGCTGGCCAAAGTTCTGCTTTGTGAAAGGGTAATAGTTTATCTGACACCAAAGGGTTTAACACGAGACACTTTAAAAAAGTACCATTTCTACTTTATTCATCATATGTTGAAAGAGAGTGCACAACTGCAAATAATCATTAGTATTCTGTGCCCACTACTATGCTACTACAGTACAGTCGGGAATAACCGTACACGCTAAGTGCGGGGCGTTAGTGCACTTACCACCATGATGAATGGAGCTGCCCAGCGCAAAATCGCGCTAAAGCGTATTTATCTGACATAAGTTTCTATGTATAAGAGTGGGTACAAAGGCATGTGAGCAGATCTGATGCAACATATACCGACTTTCAATCTAAATCTCTAACAACCTTTTCCTCAGGAGTTCATCGAGAAAAACAAAAATACTGCTCCAATTAGTTATCCTCAAATGTCGGTCAATTTCAAACTCATCAATGCCCCAGATCTCCACAATCACTCAGAAATCAAATTTCTCGGAAATTGAACATCTTGTGCCTTAAACCAGGGAGTTCTAAATGGCAACTCCTTGTTTAAACCTCCCTTTCCAGCCAGTTCTGATTTCTTGTCTTACTTTTAACATTGCACAATGTTTTATCTCTAAACAAGAGAATAAAGACAAATTCAGAAATTAGAGAAACATCTGATTTACTTGATCTAAACTAAGTATGCATCAAGCAATTGAATTTTAAGGAATAGTTATCAAATATAGGTCACATTTCTGCAATTAAGGATGAAAATGAGTCCCTAATAAACTTTTCCCTTAATATTCTGTGTAGCTACATAACAATAATTCACATCATCCTTGCGTAAATCTTATTTCTGTCAGACTGTTGCTTATATAATGCACCACTTGTTCTTGAAGAGCAAGATTCAGATCATCCTTGCTTGAATCTTATTTCTGTCAGACTGTTGGTTATATAATGCACCACTTGTTCTTGAGAGCAAGATTCAGATCATCCTTTGTAAATCTTATTTCTGTCATGCTTTATAATGCACCACTTGTTCTTGAGGAGCAAGATTCAGATCATCCTTGCGTAAATCTTATTTCTGTCAGACTGTTGCTTATATAATGCACCACTTGTTCTTGAGCAAGAACAAGATTCACTGTTGCTTATATCACCACCTTGCATTCAGATCATCCTTGCATCTTATTTCTGTCAGACTGTTGCTTATATAATGCACCACTTGTTCTTGAGGAGCAAGATTCAGATCATCCTTGCATAAATCTTATTTCTGTCATGCACTGTTGCAAGATTTATATAATGCACCACTTGTTCTTGAGGAGCAAGATTCAGATCATCCTTGTGTAAATCTGATTTCTGTCAGACTGTTGCTTATATAATGCACCACTTGTTCTTGAGGAGCAAGATTCAGATCATCCTTGCATAAATCTTATTTCTGTCAGACTGTTGCTTATATAATGCACCACTTGTTCTTGAGGAGCAAGATTCAGATCATCCTTGTGTAAATCTTATTTCTGTCAGACTGTTGCTTATATAATGCACCACTTGTTCTTGAGGAGCAAGATTCAGATCATCCTTGCACCACTTGTTCTTGAGGAGTAAATCTTATTTCTGTCAGACTGTTGCTTATATAATGCACCACTTGTTCTTGAGGAGCAAGATTCAGATCATCCTTTGTAAATCTTATTTCTGTCAAATCTTACTTGTTCTTGAGGAGCAAGATTCAGATCATCCTTGCGTACATCTTATTCCTGTCAGACTGTTGCTTATATAATGCACCACTTGTTCTTGAGGAGCAAGATTCAGATCGTCATTGCGTAAATCTTATTTCTGTCACACTGTTGCTTATATAATGCACCACTTGTTCTTGAGGAGCAAGATTCAGATCGTCATTGCGTAAAT
This sequence comes from Chiridota heheva, assembly GCA_020152595.1. Taxonomy (NCBI): domain Eukaryota; kingdom Metazoa; phylum Echinodermata; class Holothuroidea; order Apodida; family Chiridotidae; genus Chiridota; species Chiridota heheva. The sequence goes on from JAIGNY010001449.1 coordinate 1,998,147, forward strand.
CTTATTTCTGTCACACTGTTGCTTATATAATGCACCACTTGTTCTTGAGGAGCAAGATTCAGATCTTCCTTGCGTAAATCTTATTTCTGTCAGACTGTTGCTTATATAATGCACCACTTGTTCTTGAGGAGCAAGATTCAGATCATCCTTGCATACATCTTATTTCTGTCAGACTGTTGCTTATATAATGCACCACTTGTTCTTGAGGAGCAAAATACAGATCAACCTTGCGTAAATTTTATTTCTGTCAGACTGTTGCTTATATAATGCACCACTTGTTCTTGAGGAGCAAGATTCAGATCATCCTTGCGTAAATCTTATTTCTGTCAGACTGTTGCTTATATAATGCACCACTTCTTCTTGAGGAGCAAGATTCAGATCATCCTTGCGTAAATCTTATTCCTGTCAGACTGTTGCTTATATAATGCACCACTTGTTCTTGAGGAGCAAGATTCAGATCATTATTGCGTAAATCTTATTTCTGTCAGGCTGTTCCTTATATACCACTTGTTCTTGAAAGCATTTCTAACACATATTCCTAATGTCAAAATCCTTAACAAGGGGCTAAACTTCAAAGAATCATTAACAATGATAAACTGCATGATGGACTGTATACAACAATTTAGAATAACGAAGTATTGTTACACTGTAGTCATTGGTGTATTACATCCCCCCTCCTCGTCTAGGGGCAAAATTGTGTTACACCAAAAAGATTTCCTTCTTATCACACAATTTTGACCAATTTTCATTATTTTTTGCTGCAAAAATTGGCAGCCTATCAGCAAATTATGATGACCGATTTTTGCATTTCAATTATGGACCCTACTCAATGCTTTTGTTATCCTTCCTTATCCACACTGACTTGCCAAAATGGACAACTTACCAGCAAATTATGATAATTAATGACTCGATTTTGCATTTCATATTTGTAAGCCCTACTTATTAACTGCTTCTTGATCCTCACCCATTACTTTTGCTCAAATGCATACATCTTTTCAGCACTGGGTGGAAATCCGCCCCCCCCCCCCTCCCCCCCCCCCTCTACTCCCGTCCCTGTCTTTTTTTCTTTCTTTTTCCATCATATCCCCCAAGGATATACATACCTCCTTCTCAAACCTAACTAATGGCACCACCGATGACAACGATAATTCGGCATGTGAAAATCCTTCTCAAAAATGGCATTATCAGAGAATAAAACTGGAAATAACTTAGCAACCGCTCCATTTAATACTAATAATTAATTCTGAGGGTAGGATGTAGTCTATTTATAAAAGGGTTAACATTTTTGTGTGGATTTGTCTTTCGATTTGGAAAAAGCTTTTCAGTTTCTAAGTTATGGCTGACAAGAGTTTGGGAATTTTCAATGTGAATTATCCAATTCTATGCTACACGATTTGTGTATCACTGGGGTTTCTATGCTACACGTTTTATGTATGACCACTGGGCAGACGGTTGAAAATCTTTGTATCATTCTTCAAACTCTCAACCTAAACATGATGAGAACGTCTACAGTGTAGCTATATTGAATAGAGGTTTGGTCAATTCGTCTAGCTATACTGAATAGAGCTTTGGCCAATTCGTCTAGCTAGATTGAATAGAGGTTTGGCCAATTCGTCTAGCTAGATTGAATAGAGGTTTGGTCAATTCGTCTAGCTATATTGAATAGAGGTTTGGCCAATTCGTGTAGCTAGATTGAATAGAGGTTTGGCCAATTCGTCTAGCTAGATTAAATAGAGGTTTAGCCAATTCATCTAGCTATATTGAATAGAGGTTTGGCCAATTCGTTTAGCTATATTGAAAAGAGGTTTGGCCAATTCCTCTAGCTATATTGAATAGAGGTTTGGTCAATTCCTCTAGCTATATTGAATAGAGGTTTGGTCAATTCGTCTAGCTATATTGAATAAAAGTTTGGCCAATTCGTCTAGCTATATTAAATAGAGGTTTAGCCAATTCGTGTAGCTATATTGAATAGAGGTTTGGCCAATTCGTGTAGCTATATTGAATAGAGGTTTGGCCAATTCGTCTAGCTATATTGAATAGAGGTTTGGCCAATTCGTCTAGCTATATTGAATAGAGGTTTGGCCAATTCGTGTAGCTATATTGAATAGAGGTTTGGCCAATTCGTCTAGCTATATTGATTAGAGGTTTGGCCAATTCTTCTAGCTATATTGAAAAGAGGTTTGGCCAATTCTTCCAGCTATATTGAATAGAGGTTTGGCCAATTCGTCTAGCAATATTGAATAGAGGTTTGGCCAATTCGTCTGGCCTATATTGAATAGAGGTTTGGCCAATTCGTCTAGCTATATTGAATAGAGGTTTGGCCAATTGGTCTAGCTATATTGATTAGAGGTTTGGCCAATTACCAAATAGATATGGGCAGATTTTGCTGCACTCCTTGAAAGGAATATGATAAACAATTAAAAGGATGTACTATGATTTGATTATGACAAATTCTGTGAAGAGGCCAATGGTATATTTTACATCTCAATAACACAGAATTTGACATTATAATCAAGTCTTATTCCCTCAAAATAATATGCAAATTTATGATGTTATTGACGTACAGCTCTGCAATTTAGTGTCCCAGGTTCAATCTGCAGTGGGTCTCTTATCAGTGTTTTGCCATGGGCATGTCCACATAGGCATAAGATATGGGGAACCGACAATAGGTATACCAGACAGGGACGGGCAACCAAAGATTCAGGCAAAATATTTGTCAATTTTCAGGCAAAAATTGCATAATGCATTCAAAGTAATTTATTCAGACAGGCTGAGATTTGCTGAAGGTTTTCAGAATGGATTTGATTTACTCCAAGATATTAGGAGTGAAATTAATTCACCTTAATTTTCATAATGAATGTAAAATGGGAACAGGTTAGTTAGCGAATCTTGAATTTTATTAATATAATCAATTCAAATCAGGTAAAATTTGGTAAGATTTATATCTTTTCTGAATATTCAGGTAAATTAGGGCTGTGCGATTACACGTGTAAATGCTTAAACGAATGAACCTTTGATTAAACTTTTAGTCTCCCAAAACGTTAGCGATTCACACTTGCCACTGAAAATCAATAACAATTCAAACACAGACTTTACAATTCAATCTTTACATACGATTAACAAAGGATCTAATCCTTTTGAAGGCAGAAGTTGAATTTCGTACTAATTAGCTATGAATGGGGCAATATTTGGCTTTAGATTTGCAAAATTTGAAGTGCTACTTTATGTGGAGGCTTAGGCCCAATTAACAACAGGCATAATTCTGCATTAGGTTACACCTGTTTTACAAGCTGTAAAACTGATCCAGAAATTCAGACACAAAAGCTTTGATTGTTATTTTCACTACAAATAAATGCAATGTTTACCTAATGAGTCAAATAGATTAGGCAAAAAGGAAAAGATTTTAAAATAAATGAACAAAAATGTTTCAAAGTTGCCAAATTTTTAGCATGGGTTCAAAGATCACTGCCATGAGGATTAGTGTATCAAATACAGTATACAGTTGGGAATAGGGATGGATAAGAGCATTTTTTTAACGGTATAGCTTGTTCAGGGTGGCACACTTTGGAATCTTTTATGGAACAGTCATAAGTGCTGAAAACATTTTTAAATGCCTGTGCGTCAGCGAATTTACTTGTTGGTATGTTATTTCTGCAGCTATTTGAAGTGGGTGCCAACCATGGACATTATCTTTTAAGCCTTACTGGTAATTTGAAGACCTATTAGAAGGCCCCTACTCAAGTTTTGTGATATTTCTTGCTTATTTTTGGGAGGGTTATTATCGCGATGGTTCTGCAGTGGTTATTGTAGGGATAGAACCAGTTTCACAAAAAATTTCAAAATTTTTTTTAACACTTCCGAGGTCCAGAATTTTTTTTGTTATATGGGGTTAAACAAAATGCACAGCCCTAAGGCAAAATATGCTCTCCCTATCAAAAATGAAATTGTCTCGTACTCCAATGCATGTCCATGTCGATGTAAATACTCCAATGGAGTCAACTTATGCAAATCTAATACCATTGCATTATTGTTTAATGTAAAACAGGGGTCAAAATTGAAGGAAAAAATTGACACTGTTTCAAGGCACAGTACTTTCTCCAATAATACTGTTCCGGATCAAATTTCACTGTTCCAACTTTTTGCGGAATACAGAACAAATTCCTTTCTTCAAAATGGGTTTCATTTACAACCACAGTACTTTATTGATTGATATGTGCCAATATGTATGTCGGTTACTAGTATTTACATGATGTAGCATCCAGTTGCATGCAGTCATTAAAGTACAGGCAGCCTTGCATATGCGTATTCATGATTAATTGCAGGCAAGGTGGGAAATTGTGTTTGTAAATAGGAAGGAATTATTTTCATGATAATCTTGTTTGACATGCATGCATGTTTTTATTAGCAGAAATCCAGGTATTGATGCCACATGCTTGTGAAAAGAACACTGTTTTACCCGAACAGTGGTGTCGGTGGAACAGTGCTGTTTAAAAGTTCACTGTTCCTGCATAACAAGCACTGTTCTCGGAACAGTGGCAAATTCGACCCCTGTAAAGCAAAAATTTGTGTACTTACTGTTGGGTAATTAATGGATTGCTGATAATCTTCTGTATAAAATCATGTAAACCTTCTCTTCTCATTTTAATGAACTCTGGATCAAAGTTGTTGCCAAAGAGTTTCTTTCCAGGAAGTTTAAGTTCTGCTGAAGGGAATTTCTTCTTCAGCTGAAAAGACAAAATGTATAGTTATCGTATTTGCTCAATTATGTGCTAGTATGTGGTTTATTTGACTGATAATTATGTAATGAAGAATACCAAAGATAGGCTTCTATAGCCAACATAATACAAATTGTAATGATATCTAAATATTGTGATAATGCTTCAACATGGATAATAATTCCCATGAATACTGTATGTTACAATTCAGATTACACAGAAAATGTGCCCACTGATGAATTGAAAATGTACCTACTGATGAATTGAAAATGACCCACTGATGAATTGAAAATGCACCCACTGATGAATTGAAAATGTACCCACTAATGAATTGAAAATGTACCCACTGATGAATTATAAGATTATGAAATTCCCCTGAAACATTTAGACAGCTAAATATTAATCAATAAATATTTTCAAATCTTTATAATGCTCAAAGAAACGGACTTGTTTTTTCATATTGTGGTCTGTAAGGCCTTTGTTGCAGGTATGATGAATTTTTATCCTTTACTTTGTGGAAACAAATTACAAACATATTAGGATATCAGTTTTTGTTTCATATTATTGGCCATCTATTTTCACTGAGTCTCTCTTAACCCTTAGATGTGCAACAGCTACACTGAGGTACAAAAATAGGTTATTCATTGGAAGAAAGTGTTCATTAATTTCCAAATAAGCGAGGCCTGCAAGTAAGGATACTCAACAACATCCAAACAAGCAGGGCCTGCAAGTATGGATACTCAATAAGCAAGGCCTGCAAGTAAGGATACCCAACAACACCCTAATAAGCGGGACCTGCAAGTAAGAATACTCAACAACACCCTAATAAGCAAGGCCTGCAAGTAAGGATACTCAACAATATTCAAATAAGCGGGGCCTGCAAGTAAGGATACTCAACAACACCCTAATAAGCGGGGCCTGCAAGTAAGGATACCCAACAACACCCTAATAAGCGGGGCCTGCAAGTAGGAATACTCAACAACACCCTCATAAGCAAGGCCTGCAAGTATGGATACTCAACAACACCCAAATAAGCGGGGCCTGCAAGTAAGGATACTCAACAACATCCAATAAGCAAGGCCTGCAAGTAAGGATACTGAACAACATCCAAATAAGCGGGGCCTGCAAGTAAGGATACTCAACAACATCCAAATAAGCGAGGCCTGCAAGTAAGGATACTCAACAACACCCTAATAAGTGTTACGATAAGATTACAGCATCATTTCTCATGAACTTTCTTTATCATTATTTACGTATAAGTCTTCATGGAATATCTGAATATATCACTTTCAATTTGCTACGGTTTGCACATTTATAACGCTAGACCTTTTGCTCTATTGTCATTAAATCTGTGGACCTTGGATAACGTCATCGCCTTTCTCGGTATTGGTATTCTGAGGGCGTTTAGTCATTGTCTTGCTTAGAGGTTTTCCTACATGTAGAATTTGCAAATCATTAGTAAGATAATTTTTCCATAAAGTCTAATGACGTGCTTCTTTTTGTATTTAAACTAGAAGGTTCCTTTATATTTGAATTATATAAATAAGTAGAAAATTGTTAATGTAAAAAGAATCAGATAGAGGTCAGAAACAGTTGCAACCGCTTAAAATGAGTCTGTCAGTTAGAGATATGAAGAGAAAGTTATAATCATAGTCAGAGTTGGTGTATAAACGAGTTTACAATATATTTCAGAACATTATTAATACTGTGCATTCCGTATCTTTTTTTTGCGCCTTGCATTACATTCTTTTTGTTCTTTCTTCAATAATAATACTGGACGGAACATAAGCGAGGCCTGCAGGTAAGAATACTCAACAACACCCTAATAAGCGGGGCCTGCAAGTAAGGATACTCAACAACACCCTAATAAGCAAGGCCTGCAAGTAAGAATACTCAACAACACCCTAATAAGCAAGGCCTGCAAGTAAGGACACTCAACAACACCCTAATAAGCAAGGCCTGCAAGTAAGGATACTCAACAACACCCTAATAAGCAAGGCCTGCAAGTAAGGATACTCAACAACATCCTAATAAGTGGGGCCTGCAAGTAAGGATACTCAACATCCTAATAAGCGAGGCCTGCAAGTAAGGATACTCAACAACACCCTAATAAGCAGGGCCTGCAAGTAAGGATACTCAACAACATCCTAATAAGCGAGGCCTGCAAGTAAGGATACTCTACAACATCCTAATAAGCGAGGCCTGCAAGAAAGGATACTCAACAACACCCTAATAAGCAAGGCCTGCAAGTGAGGATACTCAACAACACCCTAATAAGCAAGGCCTGCAAGAAAGGATACTCAACAACACCCTAATAAGCAAGGCCTGCAAGTAGGAATACTCAACAACATCCTAATAAGCAAGGCCTGCAAGTAAGGATACCCAACAACATCCTATAATCGGGGCCTGCAAGTAAGGATACCCAACAACATCCAATAAGCGAGGCCTGCAAGCAAGGATACTCAACAACACCCAAATAAGCGGGGTCTGCATGAAAGAATACTCAACAACACCCTAATAAGCAAGGCCTGCAAGTAAGTATACTCAACAACACCCTAATAAGCAAGGCCTGCAAGTAAGGATACTCAACAACACCCTAATGAGCAAGGCCTGCAAGTAAGGATACTCAACAACATCTTAATAAGCAAGGCCTGCAAGTATGGATACTCAGCAACATCCAATAAGCGAGGCCTGCAAGTAAGGTTACCCAACAACATCCTAATAAGCGGGGCCTGCAGGTAAGGATACTCAACAACACCCTAATAAGCACGGCCTGCAAGTATGAATACTCAACAAGATCCAAATAAGCGAGGCCTGCAAGTAAGAATACTCAACAAGATCCAAATAAGCGGGGCCTGCAAGTAAGAATACTCAACAACATTCAAATAAGCAAGGCCTTTAAGTAAAAATACTCAACAACATCCTAATAAGCAAGGCCTGCAAGTAAGGATACTCAACAACATCCTAATAAGCAAGGCCTGCAAGTATGGATACTCAACAACATCCTAATAAGAGAAGCCTTCAATTAAGAATACTCAACAACACCCTAATAAGCGGGGCCTGCAAGTAAGGATACTCAACAACATCCTAATAAGCCAAGCCTGCAAGTATGGATACTCAACAACACCCTAATAAGCGAGGCCTGCAAGTAAGGATACCCAACAACACCCTAATAAGCAAGGCCTGCAAGTATGGATATTCAACAACACCCTAATAAGCAAGGCCTGCAGGTAAGGATACTCAACAACATCCTAATAAGCAAGGCCTGCAAGTATGGATACTCAACAACACTCTAATAACCAAGGCCTGCAAGTAAGGATACTCAACAACATCCTAATAAGCGAGGCCTGCAAGTATGGATACTCAACTTCATCCTAATAAGCGAGGCCTGCAAGTATGGATACTCAACACCATCCTAATAAGCAAGGCCTGCAAGTAAGGATACTCAACAACATCCTAATAAGCAAAGCCTGCAAGTGGGGATACTCAACAACATCCTAATAAGCAGGGCCTGCAAGTAAGGATACTCAACAACACCCTAATAAGCGAGGCCTGCAAGTATGGATACTCAACAACACCCTAATAAGCATGGCCTGCAAGTAAGGATACTCAACAACATCCAAATAAGCAAGGCCTGCAGGTAAGGATACTCAAAAAAACCCTAATAAGCAAGGCCTACAGGTAAGGATACTCAACAACATCCTATTAAGCGAGGTCTACAAGTAAGGATACTCAGTAACACCCTAATAAGCAAGGCCTGCAGGTAAGGATACCCAACAACACCCCAATAAACAAGGCCTGCAAGTAAGGATACTCAACAACATCCAAATAAGCAAGGCCTGCAAGTAAAGATACTCAACAACACCCTAATAAGCAAGGCCTGCCGGTAAGGATTATCAACAAGATTCAAATAAGCAAGGCCTGCAAGTAAGAATACTCAACAAGATCCAAATAAGCGAGGTCTACAAGTAAGGATACTCAGTAACACCCTAATAAGCAAGGCCTGCAGGTAAGGATACCCAACAACACCCCAATAAACAAGGCCTGCAAGTAAGGATACTCAACAACATCCAAATAAGCAAGGCCTGCAAGTAAGGATACTCAACAACACCCTAATAAGCAAGGCCTGCAGGTAAGGATACTCAACAACACCCTAATAAGCAAGGCCTGCAAGTTTGGGTACTCAACAACACCCTAATAAGCAAGGCCTGCACGTAAGGATACTCAACAACATTCAAATAAGCGAGACCTGCAGATCAGGTTACTCAACAACATACCATTCACAAATAAATGTGCACAGTAGCCTATAAATTCAGGTGCTTGTTGCATTTAAAGAATTAGTATAGCTGTGAAGTAAGTTCATCTTATATGAAAGAGAAGGATTAGTTCAGTGGTCAAGCATGTTTATCTTATATGAAAGAGGACTTCAAAAGAAACAAAACAAAGAAGAAAGCATTCAAAAATCTTATTCCGTTAAGAAGATATTAAAGTTTGGTATCATTTGTGTAGAAACGACTAAAATCAGACTAGTTGTGATGTCATAGCCTCAGATTCCTCAAATTCTTTATGTATTCTATCATATTTTTTCCTGCGATTTTGTGACTTTAAAACCATGGGGTATGTCAAAAAAGTAGTGAAACTGAATCTGCGATGGGTATTTATAATATACCACCTGAAGAAAGTTTGAGGGAAAATAATTTAAATAGTGAAAGAATTAAATAAATTTTCTTTAAAATACATAAAGACTTTGAGGAATCTGAGGCTGTGACATCACAACTAGTCTGATTTCAGTTGTTTCTACAGCAATGATACCAAACTTTAAACTTGACTATCCCCTTAATGGAATAAGAATTATAAGAATAATGGAATAAGAATTATAAGAATTATAATTACCTTTACAAGATTCATTTTTGCTTATTTCATAACATATCCAATGGTTTTTAAAGCTACACAACGTTTTGAAGCCACAAAATGTACCGCAGGGTAAAATACATGTATGATAGACTATGAAGAATCTAGGGCTGTGACATCACAATGAACTAGTCTGATTTCAGTAGTTTCAACACAAATTATACCAAACTTTAAACTTAAATATCTCTTTAACGGAATAAGATTTTTAAATGCTTTCTTCATCAGTTTCTGTTGAAGTCCTCTTTCATCACTGGCCAGTCCCACAAACTAATCCTTAAAATTCCGCTTCATGAATTTTTAGTGAAAATATTACAATCAAATTACAGAAATGAAGTAGCGTGAGTTTTGTCAATCTGTTTTCAATCATGAAAAAGCATGTAAACAATTCTTTAATTTTCAAACAAACAACAACTTGCATACATGTATAAGGACATAAACTGGCAGCAAAACAATGCAATTATTTTTTAAAAATGAAAAGAGCAGGCATGACTTCAAAATTACTTACTGATTCGTGCAGAAGTTCTTTTTTTAATTCAATAATTTTCCATTACTTTACTAAGAAAAAGTACAACTTTCTAGAAATGTGTAACAAACACGTTTCTAAAAGTTACTTTACTATTACATATGCCATAAGTTGACCTTCCAAAAATGTAATACTTTGGAATGCTGAATCTTTGAAGGTTTATTGACGTGTAGTTCAAATAGAATGAGCTAAATTGCTTTAAAATTTATTGAAGACCATCATAGTATCAAAAAATGTCAATAAAATCAGTAAAACATTGACCATTTTACAGCGTTTTTAAACTTCAGGCATACAATGTTTGATGCAAATTTTGTGATGTATTAAAGGGGGACATTGGTATTTACCCTGAATATTTTAGCTTTCTCAGAAAAAGGAAAAACACCCACTGATTTCAGCATTGAGATACAGTACATTGTGTGTGAGGGAAGGCAGCTAGGGCAGACCCAGGGTGACCAAGGGCAGTGGCAGGACATGCTTTATGTGGTAGTGATACACTTTCTAAAGAACAATCAACTCCATTTTGTATACTAGTTTGATGAGTCATTTGTACAAAAATCTTTGAAATTAATTTGATATCTCCTTTATGAATACTTTTTTTCTATACTTTTTTTGTTTATATTCCCCTATCTTATAAGTTTGTTTGTTTGTTTGATGAGATCTTAACAGCACCACGACAACAAGGGTCAAATTGTGCCTGAGAGGTCAGATCATTTTAGAGGTAGGAAGGAAAGAAAACAGGGGGAGAATGAGAGAAATTCAAGAACAAATGTCAAAAAGCTGTGATCGAGAAAGGAGGTGCATGGGTGAAACAAAAACAAAGTAGAGATGGGGTGGAAGAGGAGAATTAAATATGGTTGTAGAGGGAAGGAAGGAGATTATTTTATCCGGATAATTTTTCTGGAAGAACTCGGCAATTGAGTTGTGGGAAGCAAAGGAAGCTCTGGGAAGGTTGTACAGGGGCAAGCAAGCAAGAAGAATGTGATAGTGCAATGGCAATTGTTGCAGAGGGGTGGGGAGGAGGGGCCAATAAGGAGATGGGAGTGAGTGAGGTGGGTGTGACCTATTCTAAGGCGGGTAATGTGGACGTTGTTAATACGGGATAGGTTGTGAATGGTGGGTTTGATCGGAATAGTGGGCTGGATGATGTAGAGTTTGTTGTCAATTTTGGAGTCCTATGAGGTTTACCACCAGCCATAAACAAGGGAAGCGATAAGCGGTTTATGTCAGAAAGGGTTTTGGGAAAAGAGGTAGGGGGAAGGGTGAGGACAAGCTTAGTAGCTGCATCAGCCCTGTCATTGCCAGGGATGCCAACATGGCTGGGTATCCAGAAGAAAAGAACACTTTTCCTGCAGAGGGTGGGAGAAAAGACTTTCCGGAGGAGAAGGTGGCATGTGAGGTTATCCCATTTAAGATTAAATAATGAAGTAAGAACAGCCTTTGAGTCAGAGAAAATGGCAAAGTGGCTGAGAGGAGAGTACTCAATAAAGGGCGAGGAGAATGGCCTTAGCCTTGGCTGAAAAGTAGGATGAGTAGTCAGGAAGTCTGCCACTGAGAGTGATATCTTGGATGATGGCAGCAGCAGCTGTCTTGTTGCCTTCCTTGGAGCCATCAGCATAGATGGAGGTGTAATTTGAGAGTTGGTCTTTAATTTGGTTGTGGAGATTGATGAAGAGGTTAAGGTGGGTTTGAGTTTTATGATAAGTGGAGAGGTCTAGGTGGACAGAAGGGAGAGGGGTGGCCCAAGGAGGAAAAGTGGGCCAGGAGTAGGTGCTGAGAGTGGCGGGGTTGATGCCGAGATGGAAGAGGTCTGATTGAATGCGTATCTTATAAGACCACCAGAAAATCAAATGTTTTGAGGTTTCGATGCGCAATATGAATTTTAAGTTTGAACTATTGTATAATAAATGTTACTGCACACTGGGCTCAAAATAACAATGACAACCAAATAACTCACAGTACTCTCAAGAATGGAAATTCACAATTAATCAAATTCAACCATTTTAAACTTATCAACATGTATACGCTTGCTAATAACATAATTGTTTCAGATATGAAACAAAACAGACATGCTGTTGTTAAAATATGAGCATTTCGAGATTTAATTTATGCCTTAATTGTCTACATCATGACCTTGCCAGCTAAACTAATGAGAGGGGTGGGGGGGAGGGGCCAATAAGGAGATGGGAGTGAGTGAGGTGGGTGTGACCTATTCTAAGGCGGGTAATGTGGACGTTGTTAATACGGGATAGGTTGTGAATGGTGGGTTTGATCGGAATAGTGGGCTGGATGATGTAGAGTTTGTTGTCAATTTTGGAGTCCTATCTTATATGAAAGAGGAGGATTAGTTCAGTGGTCAAGCATGTTTATCTTATATGAAAGAGGACTTCAAAAGAAACAAAACAAAGAAGAAAGCATTCAAAAATCTTATTTCGTTGAAAAGCTATTAAAGTTTGGTATCATTTGTGTAGAAATGACTAAAATCAGACTAGTTGTGATGTCATAGCCTCAGATTCCTCAAATTCTTTATGTATTCTATCATATTTTTTCCTGCAATTTTGTGACTTTTAAACCATGGGATATGTCAAAAAAGTAGTGAAACTGAATCTGCGATGGGTATTTATAATATACCACCTGAAAAAAGTTTGAGGGAAAATAATTTAAATAGTAAAAGAATTAAATAAACTTTCTTTAAAATACATAAAGACTTTGAGGAATTTGAGGCTGTGACATCACAACTAGTCTGATTTCAGTTGTCTCTACAGCAATGATACCAAACTTTAAACTTGACTACCCCCTTAATGGAATAAGAATTATAAGAATAATGGAATAAGAATTATAAGAATTATAATTACCTTTACAAGATTCATTTTTGCTTATTTCATGACATATCCAATAGTTTTTAAAGCTACACTACGTTTTGAAGCCGCAAAATGTACCGCAGGGTAAAATACATGTATGATAGACTATGAAGAATCTGGGGCTGTGACATCACAATGAACTAGTCTGATTCCAGTAGTTTCAACACAAATTATACCAAACTTTAAACTTAAATATCTCCTTAACAGAATAAGATTTTTGAATGCTTTCTTCACCAGTTTTTGTTGAAGTCCTCTTTCATCACTGGCCAGTCCCCCAATCTAATCCTTAAAATTCCGCTTCATGAATTTTCAGTGAAAGTATTACAATTAAATTACAGAAATGAACTAGCGTAAGTTTTATCAATCTGTTTTCAATCATGGAAAAGCATGTCAACAATTCTTTAATTTTCAAACAAACAATAACTTGCATACATGTATAAGGACATAAACTGGCAGCAAAACAATGCAATTATTACAAAAAAATTATAAGAGCAGGCATGACCTCAAAATTACTTACTGATTTGTGCAGAAGTTCTTTTTTTAATTCAATAATTTTCCATACAAACACGTTTTTGGAAGTTACATCACCACAACATATGATGCCATAAGTTGACCTTCCAAAAATTTAATACTTTGGAATGCTGAATCTTTGAAGGTTTATGGACGTGTAGTTCAAATAGAATGAGCTAAATTGCTTTGAAATTTATTGAAAACCATCATAGAATCAAAAAATTGTCAATAAAATCAGTAAAATATTGACCATTTTACAGCATTTTTAAACTTCAGGCATACAATGTTTGATGCAAATTTTGTGATGTATTAAAGGGGGACATTGGTATTTACCCTGAATATTTTATCTTTCTCAGAAAAAGGAAAAACACCCACTGATTTCAGCATTGAGATACAGTACATTGTGTGTGAGGGAAGGCAGCTAGGGCAGACCCAGGGTGACCAAGGGCAGTGGCAGGACATGCTTTATGTGGTAGTGATACACTTTCTAAAGAACAATCAACTCCATTTTGTATACTAGTTTGATGAGTCATTTGTACAAAAATCTTTGAAATTAATTTGATATCTCCTTTATGAATACTTTTTTTCTATACTTTTTTTTGTTTATATTCCCCTATCTTATAAGTTTGTTTGTTTGTTTGGTGAGATCTTAACAGCACCACGACAACAAGGGTCAAATTGTGCCTGAGAGGTCAGATCATTTTAGAGGTAGGAAGGAAAGAAAACAGGGGGAGAATGAGAGAAATTCAAGAACAAATGTCAAAAAGCTGTGATCGAGAAAGGAGGTGCATGGGTGAAACAAAAACAAAGTAGAGATGGGGTGGAAGAGGAGAATTAAATATGGTTGTAGCATGGAAGGAAGGAGATTATTTTATCCGGATAATTTTTCTGGAAGAACTCAGCAATTGAGTTGTGGGGAAGCAAAGGAAGCTCTGGGAAGGTTGTACAGGGGCAAGCAAGCAAGAAGAATGTGATAGTGCAATGGCAATTGTTGCAGAGGGGTGGGGGGGGCCAATAAGGAGATGGGAGTGAGTGAGGTGGGTGTGACCTATTCTAAGGCGGGTAATGGGCGTTGTTAACACGGGATAGGTTGTGATGGTGGGTTTGATCGGAATAGTGGGCTGGATGATGTAGAGTTTGTTGTCAATTTGGAGTCCATGAGGTTTACCACCAGCCATAAACAAGGGAAGCGATAAGCGGTTTATGTCAGAAAGGGTTTTGGGAAAAGAGGTAGGGGAAGGGTGAGGACAAGCTTAGTAGCTGCATCAGCCCTGTCATTGCCAGGGATGCCAACATGGCTGGGTATCCAGAAGAAAAGAACACTTTTCCTGCAGAGGGTGGGAGAAAAGACTTTCCGGAGGAGAAGGTGGCATGTGAGGTTATCCCATTTAAGATTAAATAATGAAGTAAGAACAGCCTTTGAGTCAGAGAAAATGGCAAAGTGGCTGAGAGGAGAGTACTCAATAAAGGGCGAGGAGAATGGCCTTAGCCTTGGCTGAAAAGATGGATGAGTAGTCAGGAAGTCTGCCACTGAGAGTGATATCTTGGATGATGGCAGCAGCAGCTGTCTTGTTGCCTTCCTTGGAGCCATCAGTATAGATGGAGGTGTAATTTGAGAGTTGGTCTTTGATTTGGTTGTGGAGATTGATGAAGAGGTTAGGGTGGGTTTGAGTTTTATGATAAGTGGAGAGGTCTAGGTGGACAGAAGGGAGAGGGGTGGCCCAAGGAGGAAAAGTGGGCCAGCAGTAGGTGCCGAGAGTGGCGGGGTTGATGCCGAGATGGAAGAGGTCTGATTGAATGCGTATCTTATAAGACCACCAGAAAACCAAATGTTTTGAGGTTCCGATGCGCAATATGAATTTTAAGTTTGAACTATTGTATAATAAATGTTACTGCACACTGGGCTCAAAATAACAATGACAACCAAATAACTCACAGTACTCTCAAGAATGGAATTTCACAATTAATCAAATTCAACCATTTTAAACTTATCAACATGTATACGCTTGCTGATAACATAATTGTTTCAGATATGAAACAAAACAGACATGCTGTTGTTAAAATATGAGCATTTCGAGATTTAATTTATGCCTAAATTGTCTACATCATGACCTTGCCACCAAAAACAGTCCATGGGCAACTTGCCAACAATCTGCAGTACATGGGCAATCTGTGTACCAGTATAATCTGAATCCCACATATCATTCTTGAAATACTGTGTTTAAGCGCCACCCACTATGAAATTCAACACTTTTGTACCATGAACATATACACACTTACAACATAATTACACCACATATAAAAAAACAGACATGTGGTTGTTAAAATATAAATATTTCAAGATTTTAACATTAAGCCCAGCCTACTCATTAATATGACATCACCACCAAAAACAATAGAGCACATCTACTGACCATGAGCTATCTGTGTACCACAAATGACATGAATCCAGTGTATCGTTCTTGAGATATCACATTTACGAGCTGGCTGTCACAAACATACACACACGCATACACCCTTACACATACACACATACATATATACACACACACCATCATGACCATAGAGGTTCCTGATGCTATTGCATCGTAACCAAAAATAGAACAAGTACAAACGTAGTACCTGCATGTGAAGTCTCTATTGACCATAACCATAACCTTGAACTTATTGCCCTTTTGAAGTTCAGCAAAGACAATCATACTTGAGGGTCTGTTAAAATGATACAAGTTGTTTCTGTGTATATTGAAACAAAATAATATCACAACATAGTTAAGTCAAGTGAAATCCCATCAAACATCAAGGGCAGCCAGTGCTTACACCCGGTTTCCATAGTGCTAAGCGGATGAGAGAACATGACCCCCTTCTATGGGACACCAGTTCATCCACAGCATCACAAAATAGCATCATATCATCAGAAAATAACATCAAAAATAGCATCACAACATCACAAAATAGCATCACAGTATCACATCAGAAAAAAACATCACAAAATAGCATCACATCACAAAATAGCATGACAGCATCGCATCACAACATCACAAAGTAGCATGACAACATCACAAAATAGCATCAGTGTCGCATCACAAAGTGGCATCACAGCACCCCAATTAGCATCACAGTATCACATCACAACATCACAAAATAGCATCATAACATCAGAAAATAACATCACAAAATAGCATCACAACATCACAAAATAGCATAACAGCATCGTAAAATAGCATCAGAGCATTGCATCACATCACAAAATAGCATCACAACATCACAAAATAGCATCAGAACATCACAAAAAATCATAACAGCATCGCAAAATAGCATCACATCACAACATCACAAAAGAGCATCACAGCATCGCATCACAAGTTTAGAAAGTAGCATCAAAACATTACAAAACAGCATCACAGTATCGCCTAAAAACATCACAAAGTAGCTTCACAACATCACAAAATAGCATCACAGTATCGCAGCATCACAACATTACAAAGTAACATCACATCACAAAATAGCATCACATCACAAGATCACAAATAGCATCACACCTTTGCAAACTAGCATCACAAAACAGCATCACAAGATCACAAAGTAGCATCACAAAATAGCATCACATCAGAAAATAGCATTACAGCATCACATCACAACATAGCATTATCACAGCATCGCAAAGTAACATCACAAAATAGCATTACAACCTTAAACTAGAATGGTAAATACTGGCATGGTTCGCATGCCCATGCAAATTGACACCCATATCATATGACCTGTCCAATTATAATTTGTTATCTAACACAAAGTGTCATCCCACACCCACAAAGTGTCATCCCACACCCACAAAGTGTCATCCCACACCCACAAAGTGTCATCCCACGTCCCACATGGCATCCCCAACCCACATGGCATCCCACGTCCCACATGGCATCCCACCCCATGTCCCACATGGCATCCCACCCCATGTCCCACATGGCATCCCACTCCATGTCCCACATGACATCCCATAGGCTCCATAAGAACTCCCATCCTAGCTATCACAGTCCCTGAATGAGCATACTATGTATGAAAGTGTCAGTTCATATAATAACTTATATGCAAATGACTTGTTGAATAAAAAAAAAAAGTGCAGTCAAATAATTATGCCTGATATAGTTCTTGGTGTATACCACATGGATATATTATATCATATGTCCCTCATGGCCCCCATACATGTTCCACATGGCATCCCTCCCTATGTCCATATGCAATCACATCCTGTCACACTCCCTGACTAAGCATACTAAATACAAAAGTCTGGTCAGTTCATATACTGTAGCAACTTTATGCAAATGAACACAATAATAAAGGCGGAGTTAAATAATCATGCCTGATACAACCGTTGGTGTCTAAATATTTAGAAGAATTTTAAGGATTTAAAATTTTTAGTGCTACGAGAGAGACGCGTAAGGATCTCTAAAGAATATTGGAAAATCATATCATTTTACATTAATCTTCTAAGGAAATATCAAATGTTTTGTAGATTTTTTTAGGAAAATAGTCTTCAATCTGTCTTAAGTGTCTCTGAAAAACTAACATTTTGTAAGGAAATTCTAACCTTCCATAAGGATATCTGAAGAATATTTTAACTTTTTCTGAGGAACTCTAAAGAAACGTTAACATTTTCTGAGGAATTCTCAAAAAACTTCAATTTTTTTAAGGAAATGTCATGAAAAACTGTGGATGGCTGGACAGACGAAATCGCCAACATAGATTCACATTATGCTTCGCATGCTCACCAAAAATAACATCACATCATCACAAAATAGTAAAACAGCATCGCAAAATAGCATCACAGCATCGCAAAATAGCATCACAGCATCGCAAAATAGCATCACAGCATCGCAAAATAGCATTACAGCATCGCATCACAAAATAGCATCACAACATCACAAAGTAGCATTACAGCATCACAAAATAGCATCACATCACAAAATAGCACAAATCCCCTCCACTAGTTATTTGCGTTGCATCACCCACTTCCTGCCTGATACATGATCTATCTGCTTCCCAATCTCTCCACCTCCCACCCCATCAGGTTTAATTATTGAGATACGAAACTACACGTATATTACATAAACAGGTTTTGCTCATTGGCTCATGTATGTATTCTTAATAAGAGAATTAGGAAATGCATTTTCAACAAAAAAAGATCAAAATTATTGCCTTGGAAGAGCAATAACTATGACTTCACATTTAACAGCCATTTCTCAACACCCTCTTTGAAATGTACTGTAATAATGCATCAAGGGAATCAGATATTAAAATGTTTTTTCCACCAACTAGTTTCTATACAAGTCCTCTAACACAAACCACAGAAGAAAATCATGGAAATATTCCTTTTAAGAGTTAAATTCCAAGAAGCCGTCAATTGTCTTGTGGATGAACGAATAAATGTCTTGCAAGAATGTTCAGTTTTCTTTCTAGCGTAGAAGGAATTCTGAATTACCATCTGCATCCTGCCTTTCAGAATGTGATGGATGTTAGAATTTACAAGCAATTTACTGCAATTAAATAGTTCGGAATAAAAGCAATTGAAATTTATTTCACTAGAGCATAAATGTCTTGCAAGATAATAAGTTTTCTTTCTAGCGTAGAAGACATTCTGAATTACCATCTGCATCCTGCAATTTAGAGTGTGATGGATGTAAGAATTTACAAGCAAATTACTGCAATTAACTAGATCTGAATGAAAGCAATTGAAATTTATTTCAAATCTGAAGGAAGTTAACTTGACTATAGATAAGGCAAGACATCTCAGGTGTGCAAAAGTAGGATCCTCAAATCATGAACAAAGATCGTTGAATAGTTCTTATCATTTTGAGGCAATGAAGAATTAGGTTTTTAGAAAACAGTTGATAAGATGCTTAAAGTACTTTCAAACTCATTTTTAACTTGTATTTTATGATGAATGATCTACGTAAAAATGTTAACAAGAAATATGGTTTTATCATAGATTGCATGGTTAGGGGAAATATGGTCTTATCATAGAGTGCATGGTTAGGGAAAATATAGTCTTATCAAAGAGTGCATGGTTAGGGGAAATATAGTCTTATCATAGAGTGCATGGTTAGGGGAAATATGGTCTTATCATAGAGTGCATGGTTAGGGGAAAAGATATTGTTTGCCATATCAGAAACTTTTTGACCCAATTTAAACAAACATGTGTCACTTACAATACAATACACACCATGCTCTTCACAATGGTGTTTCTGGGCATTTAACAATAACCTTGTCATCACACAACTTCTGGTAAATTATCTTCATCTAAAAGGCATACAAATCTGTAAATCAGCATATCAACTACTTACTGTTTCATAAAGCTTGTGAAACTCATTGTATCTTCTGAAGATGAACCACGTTTTGCCATTGGTTACGACCACAACTTTGTAAACCTGCAAAGGAAATACACAAATTTGCATCAATGACATATGAAATGCGACATTTGTAGTAAACAATGAAGTAACAGCAAACTAGTAGCGACACCAGGCACCATGACCTGGGGGTGGGGAGGGTAGGGAGCCACATTGGCTTTTTAAAGCACTGAAGTAGGTGTGAAGTCGTATAACCAGCAGTCAACAAAACTAACAAATAGTAGACAATACAAGCACCTCAATCACGCCCACTCTTATGTATTTTCTACTCTATTTGGATCAACTGAAAGTTCATTTTTGAAGAGAAGCGGAATGGACGAATCCCCCCCTGCCTCTCCCCAAATGGCCTGACTTAATTTCACCCTCTGTTCTAATTTCAGGAATTGTGTTTTGATGAAATCATACAATACTTTGAATTAATTTTCTATACAACTGCTACCATTGATAACTACTGCATTCATACAAACGTACGTCAAAATATAACATTTTTCAGTGTCTTAAATTTGCAAACAGCATCTCCCTAAAATGACTCTTAAAATGACTGGGAAGAGCTACAGTCTATCTATCAGTGATATAGAGGGAAGTCATTTTGTGTCTAGGGAAAATCAATGTGACATAACCAACAGTACTGTACCTCAAGCGACTTGCTTGGCTTCTACATCACAAGATGTATTTTTTTGCAAATGTTGCAAGAATTTTGGGAACAAATTAAGCACATCCTTACTAGGATGGATATATTATGTTTGGGTAGCATGTGAAGAGCTGTGTGACATGATGATATGTTTGGATAGCATGTGAAGAGCTGGGTGACATGAAGTAACCTTTACAGATGCTATCTTGAACAACATTCATGATGTGCACCTTTGGGAGGCTTCAACACATTTATTAATCAAATTAGGGAAGTACAATGAAAGGCAGTAGTCTTCAGAGATAAGTAGTGATATGGGAGCATCCTTGAATGTGTTCAAAAAGGTCCAATGAATGACAATCATTAATGTTGCATACTATTTCTTTTTTAAATTTCAGATGTAAAAGAAAACAATCATATCAAATACTGCCATTAGATCCTTCTGGACTAATAAGATGGTAATGACTTTATACAGTATCGTACGTTCAGTACTAGCATACGAGTACTGTATACATATTGAAGACAATTCCAATACCTACATGTACATATATGTCTTAATGAAGTAGGCAAAAAGCATTTAAAAATATGTATGCTTATGTAAATCTTCTGAAGTATAAAAATGTGTGTTACTTTTCATTAACTGTTGTATCACCTCCAAGCATACAAATCAAACAATCTCTAACATTTACTTCAACTTCCAAAAAATTGAAGCAAATTTCCTGAATATCGAAGAACCTGCTTGAAAATGAAGGAAATTTTCCGAAAACTTGCCAGAAATGAAATAAATTTTTGCCAAAATTTCCCAAAACTAAAAACAAAAATGCCCAAAAAAAAACAAAAATGCCTCAAAATAAAGGAAATTTCTCAAAAAAAAGGAGAAAATGAAAATAGCCAGAAATGTCCTAAAAATTTTCCGAAAATGAAGAAAAATTTCAGGATATTTTCTGAAAATTAAGGATTTCCCGATTAGCAGCAGCTCGAACATTGATAGAAACTTAATTTACTGGTGCAACTTTTCCACTTGTAAACGGCAACTTTTCCACTTGTAACCGGAAAATATTGGGAGATTTTAGGGGACCCTTCCTACACCCCTGGACACAGGTAACCCAAGTTATATACTTCTACTCATGTGCTGTCTGGACTTAATGAGAGTATACATACTGAAGCCAGGCTTGTGCAAGGGTAAACTACTGAAGGTGTTGTTTTGTGTTCAGGTAGTTGAGTTTTATCCACCCTCCGCTTCCTCTCAGGGCACCTAGCCCCCTAAAAACACCAACACTTACACAATATAAATTTCTGACAAAAATCGTAGGCCCCCAACCCCATTAGGAAAGTTCCCTCCTTGTTGGACAAAATGTGATGCTGATGCCAACACTGCATACATGACTTATTACTCTTATCAATCACAAATGATGGATAGCAATTTACCTTTCACGCTCTAATAGATAATACACACGTATGCTCTGCAGCGCAACTTAGTTGTGCCAATATGTCGTTATAATTAGTTCATGAATATTCATAAAAATTTCAAATGATCTCAAATTTGGTACTCAAATACCCAGAAATACCCCCTTATATGGCAAATCTAATCAATAAATCAATAATTATTTAATTGATTTCAGAACAGGATACACTTAAGTGCATATTAAATTTAGTTTCCCATGATATGAGGCTAAAGACATTTCATTTTAGCGGTAGGAAATCGGGAATTATGCGATATTTCGATGCAGTTTTAGGCATTAAATTTTGATTTGTATAAGTTTTCTAGGAAAGAAGAGATACATTGATCGTAACTTAAGGATGTCAGCTTCACTTCTTCACTACAGACTACTGGGCTTAATCATTTTAACTCAAAATATTACACTGATGCATAAGCACACATTTCAGTGTGCATGCAGAGCATGGGACATGAAATACACAATCGCCAGTGGTCAGAGAGCTGTTTTGATGAAATGAGGTAAGCTTTTTTTGCCTTATCAAATCGTTCTAATTAATTCAAAGTTTATGGTTTGATTAGTGATATCATTACAACATTTATGTTAGAGAACCAATGATAAAATGTAAGTAACAGCAACTTACCCCAGCCCCCAAAGACATCTAGTATCTAGGCGTAGGCCTATATCAAATGCATATGTCAAATAATAATAGGCCTACCCCAGGGGTACTGTTATTTATTCCAATCCATGAGTTGTTACTAAAAGTGAGAGTATCAAGCTGTTTTGTTAAGTTTGTTTTATTTTTGTAAAAGTATTTTGGAAGGATTAGAGCCCTAGGCACAGCCATTTAGCCTGTGCAGCAGTCATTGTTTACTTTAGGAGCTACAAGATAATCTATATCCTGGAGCAATGTCCAGTATTTGAGCTGAGCATGAGGGCCATTTGAGGTGATGTGTTTTAAAGGGAAAAGCTGTGCAAGTTTTATATTTAAGGCATATGCAATGATTCTTGTGTATTTTTTAAAGTTACTTTATGTCCTGCAGACCACCATCAATCTATTGGTGCCAAGATGCCCACTGCCCTTTAAAATTGGTAGGTGAGGATCACTGGTCAGAGACTCACTGGGCATTAAATTTGCAATGCTACTACTACTGTAGAGTGGAAAACGGAAACTTGAACCACTGGACTATATGGTGTTATCCAAAAATGAAAATATAATGTGGCAGATGATTTTCAGCAAACAGTCAAAGAAAATTTCTAGACCTCTATCAATCAAATCTGTTGGCCCCTATCAATCAAATCTTAGAATATCAAATTTGCCAAAAGTCTGTTGATTCTCTGAGCAGAATATACTGTAGTATAAAAGGATGGTCAGAAACTCAGAATATTTGTACCAGAAGAGCTTCTTAAAATTGCAGGTTTTTCATACAAATTTGATGCATTTGTTCTCTTGCTTTTTTCATGTGGTAGATGAATCAACCAGCAGCTTGAAGACAGCAGCATGCATTGAACTCAACCACTTATTCAGTGGAGTGATCTGATCATTGAGCTCTGAAGACTTGACAGTGTATAAATCATCATCATTCATCATCATCATCATCATCATCATCATCATCATCATCATCATCATCATCATCATCATCATCATCATCATCATCATCATCATCATCATCATCATCATCATCATCATCATTTAATTTATCATTATCATCATCATCATTATTATCACCGTCATTATTATTATTATTATTATTATTATTATTATTATTATTATTATCATTATTATTACTATTTTGTCTTTTGCAGCTGAGTTCCTGTCCTATCTACTAGTTCCTTTACATTGCTTTTCCATGGTGTGCTTGTCTTGTGTACTTTACATTTGTAATGTTCGACACAGATGCTCAACCAGAGCATCACTAGACATCTTGAAGGATACTGCATCTTTTGCCTTTTCTAATTCATTAACCTGCGTAAAAAATTGATGTAACATATTGCAGATACTTTTCTGAAAGCTGCTCTTGGTCCGAAATGTGAGGGTGTATTTAGTGTGAGTTTCACACTAAATTGTATACCTTTGCGATACAGAATTTCATAAACATCACTAAATCCCGACCCGTACTCAAAATTTGTATGTGTTTTCCCATTGAATTGTTGGAAATTTGTGTGTGATGATTGAAATTTTCTGTAAAAAGCAGACCGTGTGATGTGACTTCTTGGTTAAAATCTACATTATCTATGAATAGCAAAAACTAACGCCCTCACTTTCGGCCAAGAGCACCTTTAAGTGCGGTGGTGTGGACTCATGTTAAGGGATTATTAATGTATAATATTTTCATTTTAATATATAATGTATGATATAGGACTCATTTATATATATAATGTATAATATAGGACTCATTTTAATATATAATGTATAATATAGGACTCATTTGAATATGTAATGTATGATATAGGACTCATTTTAATATATAATGTATGATATAGGACTCATTTTGATATATAATGTATGATATAGGACTCATTTATATATATAATGTATGATATAGGACTCATTTTAATATATAATGTATGATATAGGACTCATTTTTAATATATAATGTATGATATAGGACTCATTTATATATATAATGTATAATATAGACTCATTTTAATATATAATGTATGATATAGGACTCATTTAATATATAATGTATGATATAGAACTCATTTTAATATATAATGTATGATATAGGACTCATTTTAATATATAATGTATGATATAGGACTCATTTTAATATATAATGTATAATATAGGACTCATTTTAATTTATAATGTATGATATAGGACTCATTTTAATATATAATGTATGATATTGACTCATTTTATATATAAAATGTATAATATACAACTCATTTTAATATATAATGTATGATATTGGACTCATTTATATATATAATGTATAATATATGATATAGACTCATTTGAATCTATAATGTATGATATAGACTCATTTTAATCTATAATGTATGATATAGACTCATTTGAATATATAATGTATGATATAGGACTCATTTGAATATATAATGTATGATATAGACTCATTTGAATATATACTGTAATGTATGATATAGGACTCATTTGAATATATAATGCATGATATAGGACTCATTTGGATATATATTGTAATGTATGATATAGGACTCATTTGAATATATAATGTATGATATAGACTCATTTGAATATATAATGTATGATATAGGACTTATTTGAATATATAATGTATGATATAGGACTCATTTGAATATATAATGTATATAGGACTCATTTAAATATATACTGTAATGTATGATATAGGACTCATTTGAATATATCATGTATGATATAGGACTCATTTGAATATATAATGTATGATATAGGACTCATTTTATATAATGTATGATATAGGACTCATTTGAATATATAATGTATGATATAGGACTCATTTGAATATATACTGTAATGTATGATATAGGACTCATTTGAATACATAATTTTATATATTTTAATCTATAATGTATGATATAGAACTCATTTGAATATATAATGTATGATATAGGACTCATTTTAATATATAATGTATGATATAGGACTCATTTTAATATATAATGTATGATATAGGACTCATTTAATATATAATGTATAATATAGACTCATTTTAATTTATAATGTATGATATAGGACTCATTTTAATATATAATGTATGATATAGGACTCATTTATATATAAAATGTATAATATTGACTCATTTTAATATATAATGTATGATATACAACTCATTTTAATATATAATGTATAATATGACTCATTTGAATCTATAATGTATGATATACTCATTTTAATCTATAATGTATGATATAGGACTCATTTGAATATATAATGTATGATATAGGACTCATTTGAATATATAATGTATGATATAGGACTCATTTGAATATATACTGTAATGTATGATATAGGACTCATTTGAATATATAATGCATGATATAGGACTCATTTGAATATATACTGTAATGTATGATATAGGACTCATTTGAATATATAATGTATGATATAGGACTCATTTGAATATATAATGTATGATATAGGACTCATTTGAATATATAATGTATGATATAGGACTCATTTAATATATAATGTATGATATAGGACTCATTTAAATATATATAATGTATGATATAGGACTCATTTGAATATATCATGTATGATATAGGACTCATTTGAATATATAATGTATGATATAGGACTCATTTGAATATATAATGTATGATATAGGACTCATTTTAATATATAATGTATGATATAGGACTCATTTGAATATATACTGTAATGTATGATATAGGACTCATTTGAATACATAATGTATGATATAGGACTCATTTTAATCTATAATGTATGATATAGGACTCATTTTAATATATACTGTAATGTATGATATAGGACTCATTTGAATATATAATGTATGATATAGGACTCATTTTAATCTATAATGTATGATATCAGACTCATTTTACTATATAATGTATGATATAGGACTCATTTTAATATATAATGTATATAGGACTCATTCTAATATATAATGTATGATATAGGACTCATTTGAATATATACTGTAATGTATAATATAGGACTCATTTTAATATATAATGTATGATATAGGACTAATTTTAATCTATAATGTATGATATAGTACTGAATATTAATGATACAGATTGGTGAAGAAGAAAAACATGTTGATATCTGATTCTGTTGAGGAGCTATTGCATTTCATCAGAGTGTTTAAAAGTGATCTTGCAGTGTAAAGTTTGATGTCATAATTGCAGATCCAACACAATGTTTATGTATTTTTTGAAAATTAGTTACCTTTTTCTAAATGATTGAAAATTAATCCCTACACTAGACAAGCACAATCAGAATGCTGCATTATGGGTAACCCTGTTTAACAGCGGCTTCTATATTTTGTTTTTCCTTACTAGTAAGGGATTACACTATATTTCCTTAAAAGTAACGGATCTCCCTAACTTATTAATCTTTGTGCTGGTCAAAACCTATATGAAATTTCAAATGCTTTAGTATTTACAAGAACTTAACTAAGTGGTCTTTGACAGCAAAGTGATAATTTTATATCTGTTTTAAGCTTTGGTAAAAGTGTAATTTTACGAACAAGCCCTTTTAATTCTCTATTTCTTTTCCAAGAGGTACACATGTCGGTTTTCAGGCCCAAGAATGAACCTTTCGGAATCATGATTGTTAACTGATGGAGCGTTTTCAATGATTCAGCCTGCTTCACCTCATGCTCAAGTTGTTTGATGGGTTCTCCTTTGCTTACTGCATCTTGTGCAGTGGCCAGGGCTTTTAACCCGATTAATAATGGTAGACTTTGATGCAGTACTTGTGCTCTCTTGGCTTCGAAATATACATGGCATGGCATATTGTATGTATTTTGGTGTATTTTAGAATAGAGACTACATTTTCAAGCCTGACTTGGGCTTTAATTAGGGGTGTGTGTGAGTTTTCAGCTAGTGTTTTTAAAGGAGCACTCGAGTTAATCAATGTTTGAAGATAATTTAATCATGCAAGGTTTGCAAAGTATGAAAGAGATGGTAGCTCAAATTATTAAATGCAATTCTTTTAAGTTTTGTCCTAAATATCAGTCACTAAAAAACCTCAGACTGTTTTCTCCTGCTTGATTCTGATTGAGAGTATGATGGAGATTCAAAACCACTTGATGGTTACATTCAATTAACCTGCGTCTCCGATTAAGAAAGTCACACCCACCATAGCAACACAGTAACTAGGTGGGGCAAACAAACCTTAAATTCTGCAATCATGCACCACCAATATGCATTTACATTTGATGTTCATGTAGCCTGCTGCAAGCTTTGATCCATTGATGGCACTTCTCCGGATCTTGAGAGTTTTTAGCAAAAGAAATAAACAAAATTCCATTTGCTAACCGATCTGGGTAACAGGAATGGATTTTAAAATCCTGGAACACGGGCCTGTTAGCGCATTTTTTGTTCGTATTTTGTCCTCTCTCAGTCTGTGTGTGCAGAGATTTGTTTTGTGCAGTATGTACATTGACTGCATGAACACGTGCTACTAGCTAGCTGTACTGTATTAGTAACGCAATAGGATTTTTGCCCCACTTCGTTATGCAGATTTTGCTACTGTAGGTAAAATCATGCAGTGATTGGTTGAAAAAGCTGTCAATCATCTAACTCAGCGAGGTTAATTGCTCAAGCATAAGGAAATTCATAGGTTTTCTCTTTTTGATGCTCAAATGTACATGAAACATTGCATCATTTATCCTTAATTTGATTAAACCTTAATATTCAAAATTCTTTTAAAATGAGTAATTTTTAATTGATTTTGGTATTTTCTTGGGTAATAGAATATTTTATCTAATTTTACTGTGGTATTTGCTACCTACTGTATCCATAGATCTTCAAAAACAAGAGGTCTCCTTTCATGCTGTTTGTTACTGATTTTGGTAACAAGTATGTCCATTAATTTATTACATTTTAACACAAATAAAAGTCTGTCGAAAAACATGTGCAAGTTTTCACTTTGTTAACCATTTAGTAGTTTTGATGGTGATTATTGTAAGGGATCCTGATATGTTTTGTATGTTCTTTATCAAAATATTTATGATATTGTAAGAACCCTGTTTTTTTCTTCCTACCCCAGATTTGCCCAGAGTTATCTCCCCTGGTTTTTAGGTCACTTGAAGCATAGAGCTCAGTTAATAGCTCCATGCTTGAAGTTAATTACAAGGCAGTGAGTGTTATGTAAGCAAGTATGTTAAGTTTCTATGGTGATAGAGCTATAGACAATCATTTGCATTTTCTAGGTTATACAAAGAGGGACTTACTGACCACATTCCCTCATTTGCATTTAAAAAAAATTGAATGAATGAATAAACACATCAGAGTAAATTTTGGCAACATGTGTGTATGATGGACAGTTATCTACTTGGTTTTGCTTGTTGAGAGGAATTGTTATTTGTGATGGACTCTTAACTTTAGTTTTCTTGTGATTTAAGGGACAATTTGAGTTTATTTTACTGAAGTGAACTTTCATTGTGGAACTGTTGTATGTTATGCCATTTCGTTATTATTGTACTTAGTGGACTAATTTGGAACTGTTGTGCGTTATGCCATTTCGTTAATATTATACTCAGTGGGCTAATTTAAAACTGTTGTACGTTATGCCATTTCGTTATTATTGTACTTAGTGGACTAATTTGGAACTGTTGTATGTTATGCCATTTCATTAATATTATACTTAGTGGGCTAATTTGGAACTGTTGTACGTTATGCCATTTCGTTATTATTGTACTTAGTGGACTAATTTGGAACTGTTGTACGTTATGCCATTTCGTTAATATTATACTTAGTGGGCTGATTTGGAACTGTTGTACGTTATGCCATTTCGTTATTATTGTACTTAGTGGACTAATTTGGAACTGTTGTACGTTATGCCATTTCGTTAATATTATACTTAGTGGGCTGATTTGGAACTGTTGTACGTTATGCCATTTCGTTATTATTGTACTTAGTGGACTAATTTGGAACTGTTGTATGTTATGCCATTTCATTAATATTATACTTAGTGGGCTAACTTGGAACTGTTGTACGTTATGCCATTTCATTATTATTGTACTTAGTGGACTAATTTGGAACTGTTGTACGTTATGCCATTTCGTTATTATTGTACTTAGTGGGCTTATTTGGAACTGTTGTACGTTATGCCATTTCGTTATTATTGTACTTAGTGGACTAATTTGGAACTGTTGTACGTTATGCCATTTCGTTATTATTGTACTAAGTGGGCTAATTTGGAACTGTTGTACGTTATGCCATTTCGTTATTATTGTACTTAGTGGACTAATTTGGAACTGTTGTACGTTATGCCATTTCGTTAATATTATACTTAGTAGGCTTATTTGGAACTGTTGTACGTTATGCCATTTCGTTATTATTGTACTTAGTGGACTAATTTGGAAAACGTTATGCCATTTCGTTAATATTATACTTAGTAGGCTTATTTGGAACTGTTGTACGTTATGCCATTTCGTTAATATTATACTTAGTAGGCTTATTTGGAACTGTTGTACGTTATGCCATTTCGTTAATATTATACTTAGTGGACTAATTTGAAACTGTTGTACGTTATGCCATTTCCTTATTATTGTACTTAGTGGACTTATTTGGAACTGTTGTACGTTATGCCATTTCGTTATTATTGTACTTAGTGGGCTGATTTGGAACTGTTGTACGTTATGCCATTTCGTTATTATTGTACTTAGTAGACTAATTTTACATAAATGCAATGATTATTATTGTGTTTTGATAAATTGTTACTTTGGATTATCAAGGTAATGTCAGTATTTTGTTTTAATAAATCAGGATACGATGTACAATATTACTGATTCTAAATGCATGTTCTAACGGGTGGGTCCCTCAAAGGAAGATAATGTGAATGCACTTGAGAATCAAAACAATTTGTTTTGATTTGTTGTGCTCACATAACAATTTGTTATGCCTGGAGATTCCTTGACAATTTGTCAAGAATCATGCAGGGTACAGGTTCTATTACTGTATTTTTTGTAACCAGGAAGATTTTGTGACAATTTGTTACCAGCTTTCAACAGGGCTGACTTCTAGTTTTGTGGAGGGGAAGGGGTAATGTAAGGACCCTGTTTTTTCTTGCACCTGAAATTTGCCCAGAGTTATCTCCCCTGTATCTTCCCTGGTTCTTTAGGTCACTTGAAGTTAATCCTTGTTTATTACAACAACTTCAAGGCAGTGATAGTGTGTGTAAGCAAGTACGTTAAGTTTCTTGTTAATGGCTATGGTGACAGAGCTATAGACAATCATTTGCATTTCTAGGTTATACAAAGAGAGACTTACTGGCAACATTCCCTCATTTGCATTTCTTTTGGGTTCTTGTTGGAGATCATGTATGTAAATGAGATTACCAGTTAGGCATTTAATACAGTATGTTAATGTGTTTAGTAGACACTACTTGTGCAAATTCCATTCGTCATTGTTGATCATATGTGACACTAAGATAGTTCATTAAAAATCAGTGAGTTACTGTATATGTTGAGAAGCAAGCTAAATAGTCAGGAGTTGAGAGTTAACAGCTGGAGGAGTCAGACTGACAGCTGTGTTAACCATAACAAAAGTCTAGCCAGCCTATTAGGCTTGGCTAAGGTGTTGGGATCCCAGCTGCCAGCCTGCACAATCTCACAGTAAGAGAGTGTTTCATTTCACACCAGACTCACAATTTTGTTTTCAGTGCTTGGGGAGACTGTGTGCTGGCAGTTGCAGTGACCAGTCAGAAGACCTAGCCAGCCTAAATCTATTAGATTAGGCTTGGCTAAGGCGAGGGGATCTTAGCTGCCAGTTTGCACAGCCCATCACCAAGAGAAATCAGCCAGTTCTTATCAGTTCACTTTTAGATCTGACTGCAGCGAGAAGTCTGATAGTGTAAACAATAGCAGAATTACTCTCCAATAGTTGTGGAAGAAAGCATGGGGGGGTAAGATTGTATGCACTGCACAAGAGTTATTGTTGGAGTTGTTCTTAATAAACGTCAGAGATATAAGACTTAAATTTCCCTCTTGGTGTGATGTTTTTTTAAGCCTAGGCCAGCTTGGTTTGTTACAATATTACAAAAGTGTATATTTTCCCTCATTAAATTATGTTTATATCATACAACCTTTAAAATGTATATATTAAGTCATTGTTTGGATATTAAACTGTTGCTTTTTGACTAACTAGATGATTTGTATTAATTATGCAGATTTCTTGGATGCGACCAATCAAATTACTTACACAGCAGGTAATATAGTCTCTGTGGCATTATATCTCCTTCAAATGATTTTAACTATTTAGTCCCGCCCCGAATGGGATATGATTTTTGTTAATATAACCTACAATGCATCTTTCCAAATTCAAATCTTTCTAAAGAAATACATAACGGTAAAATAGGTTTGATTTGGTTTGTTGATGATTAACGGCACCGTGACAGTATAGGGTCAAATGTGTCAAAAGGGTGTTAATAATTAATGGTGTAAGAGTAAGGATATTAAGGAGATGGAATGTTTGTATGGGAGATAAAGGGGAAAAGCTGAATGTGGGAGAAAAAGTTGGGTGAAAAGAAAGGGGTGTGTAAGTTTATGTGTAGAAGGGGAGGATATTATATGTGGTGGAAGAGGTTGTTGTTGCAGAGGAAGTTGATGTTTGAGGAAGAATTGTTTTCAAATTGGTCTGAGATTAAGGAGAGAAGAGTTCTGGAGTTCTGGTAGAGTTGGCAGGTTAAGAAAATATGCTTGATGGAGAGATTGATGTTGCAAGTGGGGCAGAGAGGGGCAGGGGAGCCGGATAAGAGATGTGAGTCAGTAAGAGAAGAGTGGCCGAGGCAAATCCGGGTGACAAAGATGTCTTCCCTGCGGTTGCAACTATGCAGAGGGGTGTTGGTCCCGATCTTAGGTTTGATTAAGTGAAGTTTATAACTGGTTTCGTAATTCCAGGAATTTTGCCAGGTCTTGTTGATGTGGTTGGAGATGGAGAGATGGAGGTCTGAGTGTGGAAGAGGAAAAGAAGAGATGTTATTTGACAGAGCTTTGATAGCGGCTCTGTTGGCTCTCTTGTTGCCAGGGATGCCGATGTGGCTGGGAATCCAAAAAGATAATTTTCTTTCCTATGGAGGAAAGTGTGGAGTTTGTTGAGGATTTGTAGAATGAGAGGGTTGGGCCAGAGCATGTTGAGGATGCCAGTGAGGACGGATTTAGTGTCAGAGAAGATGGCGAAACAGGGGCGGAAAGAAAGTTCTATGAAGCTTAAGGCTAGGAGGATGGCCTTCACCTCGGCAGAGTAGATAGAGGTGCCGTCGGGTGGCCTTGAGGAGAGGGTGAGGAGCCGTCGATGAGGAGAGCTACAGAGGAGCTTTCCCTTGTGGAGCCGTCGATGAAGAGGAAGAAGTAGTCATAGCAATGTCTACTGAGTTGATAGTATTTGGAGTGGAAGAAGGCTGGGTTGTGGAGAGCTTTCGTGGAGGAAGGAAGACCCAAGGTAAAGCTTGGGGGAGGGAGTGAATAGTCCAGGTGGGTGTATGTGGGATGGTGTGTCTGGCAATCGAGAAAATGTTGATGTTGGCTTTGGAGAAATGGGAGTGTATTTGGATCCCAAAAGGTGGGGAGATGCATTTGTTGAGATTGAAGAGGTTGGTGAAGGAGGGAGAGCGGATGGAATGGAAGCAAGGGTTTTATGGATCAGTGAGAATGCGGAGAGCAAAGAAGAGGCCAGCCTTTATGCACCGGAGGTAAAAGGGGAGTTCATTGGCTTCGACCTGGAGACTAGTGACAGGGGATGTGTGAGTGGCACAAAGGCAAAGCCTTAGGGCAGTGTTAAGCCAAAGGTAGGAAAAATCCATGCAAAATATTCAAATTTTATTGGTGCAACAGAACGGTGAAATTATTTTCTACATTTTCACTAGTGCAAATTTGATTTTCATCAGGGAATTTTACAGTGATCTTTAAAAATTACTTTCAATAGTTTCTGAAAATCATATTTTAACATTCTAGTCACTACCAAAAGCTCAAATTATACAGAAATACTAATTTAAATATCATTTGCAAAGTATACAACTTTAGAATTACATCAATTAAAAAGCAAAAAAAAAATTAAAAATCAATGGCTGAACTAGGTTATTAGGAAGTTTCAATTATGACCACTGTGCATATTTTGATCTCCTAATCAGAAGATCTACCAATCGGAAGCGTGGACCGTACTATTAAAATAAACGATAAAAACAAATGATAGAAATAACAGTCTTTATCTATGCTGTGTGGTGTAATGAAAAATTTACAAGAAAAAACATTAATGAAATATTCACCTGTCCTCTTGTTTTAAAAGATACAATCAGGCCAATATTGGAGTGTGCCAATTTAGATTTAAAATATTGCAGCCAATGGCTTTCATATCAAGAGTGAGCAGAGCTAGAAGTGGTCTCTGCAGGATGGTTTCAACTTGGTTTTCAGTCTGTCCAAAAAGTGTGGGTCTATCCGTCAATTTAATATTCTGGTTTCAGTTAAAAAAAAGGGGGTCTAACCATCAATTCTAATTTCAAGGTCTCAGTCCAAAAAGTTGGCATCTAACCGTCAATTTTAGTGTCAGGTCTCGGTCCAAAAAGTAGGGTCCAACTGTCAATTTTAATGCATGGGTCTTGGTCTAAAAAGTGGGGGTCCAACCGTCAATTTTAATGTCGGTGTCCCAGGCCAAAAAATTGGGAATTTCAAGGGATCTTGATAACTTTTTAAAGTGACTTCTCAGGGTCACCGCCAGTAGTGTAACCAAGGAGGGAGGGAGGAGCAGCTAAAATATAAAAAAATAGTAACAAATACAGCCCGTATAGGGCCCTGCTAATCGTTGTTGACGTCGTTATACAATAGGGGCCCCAACTGTCCCCCGGCCTGTAGGGACCTAGCTAGCTACAGTACTGGTCCCCGCATCCCTTTTTATCTTCAAGGAGCACTAGACAAAAAAGGGCGCTAATTTTTGCGAATTTCACAGATATATAATCCACAACAGATCGATAAACTTCATGTCTCCATAGCACACAGACGACCTGAGGGCAAAGGTCACTTGAATATTCATATTAACCAGAAAATTACAATTCTGTTGCATGCTAGATAAGCATTCAATTTTTTGGGGGAACCACTAAAAATACACCCTCACTCTTTCTTGTAGTGTTCCTTTAAGAAAACTTTCATGCACTTATTTGCAAATGTTAATGAGTGTTGGGTATGGGTACTGCAAAAGAAAATTCCCCACTCCGGACATGTAAATTATAGCAATGTTTAAACCTATGTCACAATTGCAACAAAAGTCCCAAGCTGTGGCACAACAATAGGGTGAATAAACCCCACGGGCCCGAGCATTTGGCCACTGCAATGTGTTTGTTATGAGATCCAGAACGTGATTCCCACAGGCCCCCAGACCTCTAGTTGTGCCAATGGGGCAACAATAGGGTAGGCAAACTGCACAGGCCCTGAGCAATTTCATTGGAGATTGGAGAGGGGAATGACACTGCGATGTAATTTTTATGGGGTCTGAATGCTAAATTGCCCATGGGTCCCCAAATGCTAAATTGCCCATGAGTCTCAAAATGCTAAATTCCTCACAAGCCCCCAGACCTATTAGTTGCACCACTGGTCCCACACTTAAATGGCATAACAATCTATTTTTGTTGTTTAATTTTTAGATTGCAGAATATCTGCCTACATTTCCCCCTTCTACTTTTGTTTATCATATCTCCATGCAAAGGCCTATACCCTGGATTGTAGTTTTCACGTACACCTTATCACACAAATTCAATGTGGAGCTGAAGTTCGACATGCCTTGTATGTGGACACTCGGTTTGGACAGCTACAAGAAAACACAATTTTTTTTTCATTTCAAAAGCAATCTTAAAAAGAAAAATAATTCTTTGCATATTTGAAATTAGGTTAAGCAAAGTTGTCCTGCACCTATTCCATGACTATTGTCTTCTTGGCTAGGTCTTATATTGCAACATATTTGCTGGTATGTAGCTTTTGATGAAAAAATTACGCACGTTCACTGAAATGGAAATTAATTAGCGTAAACTTTCTTCTGTCATTTGACTTCCGTTTTGAGTCCGTTTTATCAGCTAAACTTAATATCATTTCATTCAGATTAAAGAAATAATATAAAATGTGTTGTAAAATGTTTGTATTTTTTACGTAATGCAGCTGTCATTGCCGGGTATGGAACTACTTGAAAATAATGGACAATTTTCTCACGAAAAAATCTTATCATGAATTTTAAGTGAAATGTAATGTTATAAATAGAAATGTTCTCTCATATTATTCATTCATATTATATTAATTATGTCATATTAAATGCCTAACTTCAAATTTCAAACAGCAACAGTCAACAATAATTGCAGTGCGCGTTACCAGCAACGCCATGCTGTATTTCCATAGTTGCGATGACGTAACAAGCTGAGCATGCTCGCTGCTCCAAAAAACTAAGTTGATATACGTACATGTACTGGCGAACATACCCTGTATGGAAGGCTAATCAACGAGTCCCAACATGCACATGCAAGGACAAGAGATATATGAATGAGTCGGTCTGATCAGGGATACAGTTATAGAACAGTATCCCTGGTCTGATAGACAGCAAGACATACTACTATGCTATCATACTATCAGCAGGAATATCAGAATCAAGCAGATATGTACAGTTATTTAGTGTGCAATAGAGAGGTACTGATCATAGAAGAGAGTGGAGGGCTGACACGGAAAACTTTGTTAGTCATTAGGGAATTTAGTCACAAATTTATACCATGTCAAATCTACCCTTAAATTTGTATTGTGAATATGGATAGTATAAGCACTTTAATCCGAGTACCGAATCTCACCACTGCTAACTTAATAGCATTCTTAAATCAGGGGGAGAAATCCCATATTCTTCAGATGCTAACTTTGGATTAGAAGCAATTTTGCTTTTTATCATTTATCTTAAAATATTGTGTTCTTTCTTATTTAGTTTATTCATCAAACTGGAACATGTAATTTATGTTTATTTTGTTGTTTGTTTAAGTGTTAAGGTTCTTTGCTATAAGCTATAAGTCACAATCACAACAACAAATGAACAATAGTATTTGCCTCCGCCTGACATGAATAAATGATGAAGTCAACAACTCAACATTCTATGGGATCCTGTATCATCCTTGCAGCATCATACCAAGTTTGATTTAAATCTAGCCTGGGTTTGTGGAAATATGAACATAAACAAATTTCACAGTTAGTCCCGCCTTCTCATTAATATTTATGATATCAACACCAAAATCAATACAGCTCATCTACAATCAACAGCACATCCATATACCACACACATATAACATGAATCCACTGCACGGTTCTTGAAATATCGTGTTTACAAGCTTCTTAACAGAATTTTACAATTAGCCCCTCCCACTAATTAATATTCATGACAGCACCAAAATCAATAGGGCTCATCTACAAACAACAACGCATCCATATACCACGTATGACATAAACCATGAATGTGTAAGAGAAGGATGGTCCCTACTTTGGGATTGATAGTGTGGAGTTTCATACTAGTCTAAAGATCTCGGAAAGAACCTTAATTTACCCAGCTGATAGTCAAATAATAATTCAATTGAATTTTTCTCATTTCTTAAAACTATTGAAAAATGCTCTTCTGCACAGTGAAGCCTTATCGTTTAAATTCGTAGGATTTTGTCACTTAAGCCAAATTATGAACAGTTGATCACAGCGCACTTGTGAATAACATCTGGAAAGAGACTACAACAAATGAGCATACATGTGCAACACTGTTTATTAGGTTTAATTGGCTTTAGAAAGGGAGGGGATACAGCAAATGTTACAGTAATCACTTATTTAGAGAATAGCCTTTTATTTCTCACTAGGCCTTCTGCACTCACAAACTGCTTTAAAATCAGTCAAAAAGCATGAAATTGGAAACAAATTTCTTTCTAATAGCTTTTTTTTTTTTTTTTTTTTTTTTTTCCTTCTTCAGGTCATCCTATGCAAATTTGTAATGCACAGTAGGACCAGGCAGACTGGAAATTAAAATAGCAACAATTCAAAATCATTTACAACTTTTTTGATTTTTAAAGGAGACAAAGTCTGGTTTTTTCTTCATTTAATTATAAGTCATCTGAAGAAATGTCACATCGTACAAAACAATTTAGCATATATTTGCTAAATTATCATAACATTAATTCTGTCAACATAAACTTATATGGGTGCTGACATTTTGTTCAAACGTCATCTAAAAAATGATGTCATACACCCAGTAAAGACTAGAATATTATTTTATTTCTTTATAATCTATTTCAAATTTTCTAACTTCTGAGAAATAATTTGTCCTTTGCATGGGTCTATGAATTTTGATTTGTATATGATATTAATCATTCAAGCCCTTAGAACCTCATGAAGCCTTTTGGAAAGAAAATTTCAAAAGAAAATTCTAGAGAAATACATTAGGTGTGTTAGCACATATGGTAAATTACATCATCATTGACATGATTTGAACACAAAATTAGACAAAATGGCAGGATTCATGTTACAACTTTAAACTTGGATAACTTGAAAAAGGAATACAATTTTATGACTGGGTTTTTGGGAGTTGGTTTACTTTTTAATTCTCTATTATAAATCAAAATAGAATATCTGACTTTACACTGTATGTCTCAGTTATTGAATTTACTTCATTTTAATTGCTCTTTCTGTGCATCGTGGCAATGTTTAAGTGTCAGAAAATTATACATAAATCTTTATGCGCACCTACCTACAATGTACAATTGTACCCAATGTGATGATTATAGAAAAAGTTGCATTCTGCAGGACAACAACCAAAGCAATGGATTATTTGAAGAAAAATTCCCTAAACAAGCAATTTTTTGCATTGCGCAACACCTCAGTCTGGTGTAAAACTCTGCTTTCACTGTTACTACAGAAATGCTGGTACCCTGAACATTTCAGCCTCAAGTAACACAGTAGCAAGTTTATAGTTCTGTAAAAAAAGGTATCAAATTGTGAGCAGAACAGTTGATAAATTTTGTAAATAGCGAGGAGTTCAGACTGGATGAATTTTGTAAATAGCTCGAGGAGTTCAGACTGGATTTATTTTGTAAATAGCTGGAGGAGTTCAGACTGGATGAATTTTGTAAATAGCTGGAGGAGTTCAGACTGGATGAATTTTGTAAATGGCTGGAGGAGTTCAGACTGAATAAATTGTGTAAATAACTGGAGGAGTTCAGACTAGATGAATTTTGTAAATAGCTGGAGGAGTTCAGACTGAATAAATTGTGTAAATAACTGGAGGAGTTCAGACTGGATGAATTTTGTAAATAGCTGGAGGAGTTCAGACTGGATCAATTTTGTAAATAGCTGGAGGAGTTCAGACTGAATAAATTGTGTAAATAACTGGAGGAGTTCAGACTGGATGAATTTTGTAAATAGCTGGAGGAGTTCAGACAGGATGAATTTTGTAAATAGCTGGAGGAGTTCAGACTGGATGAATTTTGTAAATAGCTGGAGGAGTTCAAACAGGATGAAATTTGTAAATAGCTGGGAAGTTCAGACTGGATGAATTTTGTAAATAGCTGAAGGAGTTCAGACTGGATGAATTTTGTAAATAGCTGGAGGAGTTCAGACTGGATGAATTTTGAAAATAGCTGGAGGAGTTCAGACTGGATGAATTTTGAAAATCACTGGAGGAGTTCAGACTGGATGAATTTTGTAAATAGCTGAAGGAGTTCAGACTGGATTTATTTTGTAAATAGCTGGAGGAGTTCAGACTGGATCAATTTTGAAAATAGCTGGAGGAGTTCAGACTAGATGAATTTTGTAAATAGCTGGAGGAGTTCAGACTGGATGAATTTTGTAAATAGCTGGAGGAGTTCAGACTGGATGAATTTTGTAAATAGCTGGAGTTCAGACTGGATGAATTTTGTAAATAATTGGAGGAGTTCAGACTGGATGAATTTTGTAAATAGCTGAAGGAGTTCAGACTGGATCAATTTTGTAAATAGCTGGAGGAGTTCAGACTAGATGAATTTTGTAAATAGCTGGAGGAGTTCAGACTGGATCAATTTTGAAAATAGCTGGAGGAGTTCAGACTGGATGAATTTTGTAAATAGCTGGAGGAGTTCAGACTGGATCAATTTTGAAAATAGCTGGAGGAGTTCAGACTAGATGAATTTTGTAAATAGCTGGAGGAGTTCAGACTGGATGAATTTTGTAAATAACTGGAGGAGTTCAGACTGGATGAATTTTGTAAATAGCTGGAGGAGTTCAGACTGGATGAATTTTGTAAATAGCTGGAGGAGTTCAGACTGGATGAATTTTGTAAATAGCTGGAGGAGTTCAGACTGGATGAATTTTGTAAATAGCTGGAGTTCAGACTGGATGAATTTTGTAAATAGCTGGATGGAGTTCAGACTGGATGAAGACTGGAGTTCAGACAATTTTGTAAATAGCTGGAGTTCAGACTGGATGAATTTTGTAAATAAGTGGAGGAGTTCAGACTGGATGAATTTTGTAAATAACTGGAGGAGTTCAGACTGGATGAATTTTGTAAATAGCTGGAGGAGTTCAGACTGGATGAATTTTGTAAATAGCTGGAGGAGTTCAGACAGGATGAATTTTGTAAATAGCTGGAGGAGTTCAGACTAGATGAATTTTGTAGATAGCTGGAGGAGTTCAGACAGGATGAAGTTTGTAAATAGCTGGAGGAGTTCAGACTGGATGAATTTTGTAAATAGCTGGAGGAGTTCAGACAGGATGAATTTTGTAAATAGCTCGAGGAGTTCAGACTGGATGAATTTTGTAAATAACTGGAGGAGTTCAGACTGGATGAATTTTGTAAATAGCTGGAGGAGTTCAGACTGAATAAATT
This sequence comes from Chiridota heheva, assembly GCA_020152595.1. NCBI lineage: Eukaryota > Metazoa > Echinodermata > Holothuroidea > Apodida > Chiridotidae > Chiridota > Chiridota heheva. Next base: position 2,038,630 of record JAIGNY010001449.1, read on the forward strand.
GTGTAAATAACTGGAGGAGTTCAGACTGGATGAATTTTGTAAATAGCTGGAGGAGTTCAGACTGGATGAATTTTGTAAATAGTTTGTTTGTTTGATGAGGTCTTAACGGCACCACGACAACGAAGGTCAAACGAATAAATTGTGTAAATAACTGGAGGAGTTCAGACTGGATGAATTTTGTAAATAGCTGGAGGAGTTCAGACAGGATGAATTTTGTAAATAGCTGGAGGAGTTCAGACAGGATGAATTTTGTAAATAGCTGGAGGAGTTCAGACAGGATGAATTTTGTAAATAGCTGGAGGAGTTCAGACTGGATGAATTTTGTAAATAGCTGGAGGAGTTCAGACTGGATGAATTTTGAAAATCACTGGAGGAGTTCAGACTGGATGAATTTTGTAAATAGCTGAAGGAGTTCAGACTGGATTTATTTTGTAAATAGCTGGAGGAGTTCAGACTGGATCAATTTTGAAAATAGCTGGAGGAGTTCAGACTAGATGAATTTTGTAAATAGCTCGAGGAGTTCAGACTGGATGAATTTTGTAAATAGCTGGAGGAGTTCAGACTGGATGAATTTTGTAAATAGCTGGAGGAGTTCAGACTGGATGAATTTTGTAAATAGCTGGAGTTCAGACTGGATGAATTTTGTAAATAACTGGAGGAGTTCAGACTGGATGAATTTTGTAAATAGCTGGAGGAGTTCAGACTGGATGAATTTTGTAAATAGCTGGAGGAGTTCAGACTGGATGAATTTTGTAAATAGCTGGAGGAGTTCAGACTGGATCAATTTTGAAAATAGCTGGAGGAGTTCAGACAGGATGAATTTTGTAAATAGCTGGAGGAGTTCAGACTGGATGAATTTTGTAAATAGCTGGAGGAGTTCAGACTGGATGAATTTTGTAAATAGCTGGAGGAGTTGAGACTGGATGAATTTTGTAAATAGCTGGAGGAGTTCAGACTGGATGAATTTTGTAAATAGCTGGAGGAGTTCAGACTGGATCAATTTTGAAAATAGCTGGAGGAGTTCAGACTGGATGAATTTTGTAAATAGCTGGAGGAGTTCAGACAGGATGAATTTTGTAAATAGCTGGAGGAGTTCAGACTGGATGAATATTGTAAATAGCTGGAGGAGTTCAGACTGGATGAATTTTGTAAATAACTGGAGGAGTTCAGACTGGATGAATTTTGTAAATAGCTGGAGGAGTTCAGACTGGATGAATTTTGTAAATAGCTGGAGGAGTTCAGACTGGATGAATTTTGTAAATAGCTGGAGGAGTTCAGACTGGATGAATTTTGTAAATAGCTGGAGGAGTTCAGACTGGATGAATTTTGTAAATAGCTGGAGGAGTTCAGACTGGATGAATTTTGTAAATAGCTGGAGGAGTTCAGACTGGATGAATTTTGTAAATAGCTGGAGGAGTTCAGACTGGATGAATTTTGTAAATAGCTGGAGGAGTTCAGACTGGATGAATTTTGTAAATAGCTGGAGTTCAGACTGGATGAATTTTGTAAATAACTGGAGGAGTTCAGACTGGATGAATTTTGTAAATAACTGGAGGAGTTCAGACTGGATGAATTTTGTAAATAGCTGGAGGAGTTCAGACTGGATGAATTTTGTAAATAGCTGGAGGAGTTCAGACAGGATGAATTTTGTAAATAGCTGGAGGAGTTCAGACTGGATGAATTTTGTAAATAGCTGGAGGAGTTCAGACAGGATGAAGTTTGTAAATAGCTGGAGGAGTTCAGACTGGATGAATTTTGTAAATAGCTGGAGGAGTTCAGACAGGATGAATTTTGTAAAATCGCTGGAGGAGTTCAGACTGAATAAATTGTGGAAATAACTGGAGGAGTTCAGACAGGATCAATTTTGAAAATAACTGGAGGAGTTCAGACAGGATGAATTTTGTAAAATCGCTGGAGGAGTTCAGACTGAATAAATTGTGTAAATAACTGGAGGAGTTCAGACAGGATCAATTTTGAAAATAATTTTGAAAATAACTGGAGGAGTTCAGACAGGATGAAGCTTTTGAATAAATTGTGTAAAAAGTTCAGACAGGATCAATTTTGAAAATAACTGGAGGAGTTCAGACTGAATAAATTGTGTAAATAACTGGAGGAGTTCAGACAGGATCAATTTTGAAAATAACTGGAGGAGTTCAGACTGGATGAATTTTGTAAATAGCTGGAGGAGTTCAGACTGGATGAATTTTGTAAATAGCTGAAGGAGTTCAGACTGGATGAATTTTGAAAATAACTGGAGGAGTTCAGACTGGATGAATTTTGTAAATAGCTGGAGGAGTTCCGACTGGATCAATTTTGTAAATAGCTGGAGGAGTTCAGACTGGATGAATTTTGTAAATAGCTGGAGGAGTTCAGACTGGATGAATTTTGAAAATAGCTGGAGGAGTTCAGACTAGATGAATTTTGTAAATAGCTGGAGGAGTTCAGACTGGATCAATTTTGAAAATAGCTGGAGGAGTTCAGACTAGATGAATTTTGTAAATAGCTGGAGGAGTTCAGACTGGATGAATTTTGTAAATAGCTGGAGGAGTTCAGACTGGATGAATTTTGTAAATAGCTGGAGGAGTTCAGACTGGATGAATTTTGTAAATAGCTGAAGGAGTTCAGACTGGATGAATTTTGTAAATAGCTGAAGGAGTTCAGACTGGATCAATTTTGAAAATAACTGGAGGAGTTCAGACTGGATGAATTTTGTAAATAGCTGGAGGAGTTCAGACTGGATCAATTTTGAAAATAACTGGAGGAGTTCAGACTGGATGAATTTTTTAATAACTGGAGGAGTTCAGACTGGATGAATTTTGTAAATAGCTGGAGGAGTTCAGACTAGATGAATAGCTTACAAGGAGAGTTATGGTTGATGCATCCTCATCAATATCTCCAAATAGTTTGGGGTGAAAATTCAAAACCTGAAAAATGGTGAATCTGTAATTGTAAATCCTCCTAGAGCTCTCCATATAACCTTTAATATAACTAATACATGGCTCTCCTCAAATCACAGCAAGAAAGTACTCACTTGGGTAAGCAATCGTGATCAGACCCACTGCAGACAACCACATATCCCAGGATTTGTTTTGTGAAAATGCTCACCGGATCTGTACATTTTATTTCTTATGGGTAACCAACACACTTCCTTAATTTACAACTGATAATTCTAAGGTATAGATTGACAAAAATTAAAATACTTGAAATTTGAATACTTGATACAAATTAATTCCCTGATTTATGCAAGCTCGCACAGACCTGTGAGGGATCAGTATCTCTGTAAAGCCAGTCCTCATTATACATAACACTCATTTAACATTTAAGCTACAATCGTGGCCAAAAGTGTTGGGACAAAACCGCTCAACAATTTTAATCGGCATTTTCCCCCACCTCCCCTCTTTCAATGTTGTGCGCTTTGCAAAAAACATGATAAAATGCGACTTTCAACATTGATCGAGGGGAGTGGGGATTTATTCCAACTACTTTTGGCCACAATTGTCTGAGCACCTGTACAAAGTATATGACAGCCAACAACGTGATAATGAAGTAATGTGAATTCATAGTTATAGAGGGCAAGTTCATGACATCCTGCAGAATGAGGTGTGTATCACATAAAATACAGTGCGGAGGGGGTATCTAATGCAATACAATTGTACATACTTCTTCGGCAAGCCCTTCGTTTAAAAATTGAAAGTATAATGTTTAGAAGAAATTTGAAAAACGAAGCACATAAGTTGTATAGACGTTGTCGTTAATTTTAAATGTTAAAAGTTGAAGACATGTTGACGACAGTAGGCGTCATTTTAGAAACACCCACAAATGTTGCCGTAAGTGTGCCACCTTTGGCTGACTCCCCAGGGACTTGATGAAATACGAAACCAATAGCATCATAATAAATGTGGATTGCATGAAATAATCAGCGTAATTATCCGTTTATTGTAGTGGCACCGTAACGTGGTCTGTTGCACTGCCGCAAAGCTGAGGCAATTGATTTGCACTAAATTATTCCTGACATTTTCTGCCATTTTTAAACTTTAAAAATAATCTTTTGAACTCTCAGAAGGAACTTCATTTAATTTGATAAATAAATACCATCTACATCTCCCTCAAAGACCATAATTAATTTCATGATAGTTCTCGCGAAACCAACGGCTTGCACTATATATGTTGTAAAGCTTGATCTATAAGTTACCCTTTCTCTATTATTTGCCGCAAACAGTGCGATGCGTGCTTTTTGCATAGGCACATGCCATACACCGTCAAAGGGTGTTCACTTGGCATTAGCATACCCCTTGTTAATAAGTGCGTTTTTATAAGCAAATTGTTTTGATTTATCACGTAATGCGTTCTTTCATGATGGTACAATCATTCCAATTTCTCAATCAGAATGTGCGACGAAGTTTAAGAAATATGCAAATATCCTAAGAAAATAATCAAAAAATCATTCATGTAATCAAAATTAATGTAAGGTAATTTTGAAACCCATGGCTATCTTCTCTAAATCGAAAAGGTATCATCAATGGTGGACATTTATCACCCGAGCTGTCTCTGGCATTTGATGTTCAAGTTGATATACAGAATGCTTCCACTTAGGCAATTATCATTTATGCCGCACCTCCCCCCCCCCCCCTCCCCTCACACGTGAATAATTTCCCCTCAAAACTGTGTGTTCCCGCACCTTTTTTTTAAAGTTAAATGCTGATTGACTTCTCATCACGTCCTACTCTTCATTTCTACCTCCCCCACACACCCCTCCTCCTCCCCACTCAGATAAATTATCTTAAACATATGTTTTTAATATATCTGAGAATAAAATGTTAGGTTTCTGATATCCTTTGTATTATTCCCTTGAGAATTTTTGGATACAAAGTTTAGACTATATTTTCTAAAAACCATGTTCTGCAGTCCCATCGCTGCCCCCACCTCAATTTTGCACAACCCACAACATGCTACATGTTCCCTGTTGACTTTTAAATCTTAACTATTATTTTCCCTATCCTAATGTTATCCTCTTCACTCCCATATACTTTGTACAGGCACTCAGACAATCGTGGCCAAAAGTGTTGGGAAAAAAACGCTCAACAATTTTAAATGGCATTTTCTCCCACCTCCCCTCTTTCAATGGTGTGCACTTTGCAAAAAACATGGTAAAATGCGACTTTCAACATTGATCGAGGGGAGTGGGGATTTGTCCCAACTATTTTTGGCCACGATTGTAGATTTCAGTGAAAAAAGTACCTTTGCTTATTGAACTATCCAAATTCACCCCCTCTTATAGCATACAGTATGTTTAATAGGCTGATTAACATAATAAGCTTCCTGATCACGATGTTAAATTGACAATTTCTGACACACTGTTTCTTTAAGGTTTTTTTTGTTGTTGTTATTTTGACGGTAAGGAAGCATTTTTCCACATATTGCCTTTACAAGATAACTTTCACCTTGTATAATACAAGTGTTGAATGTAGCTGCAAGAGAAGGGCAATGATATCCATGTTCATCATGGAGTAGGCCCAACGATTTTGACAGTTTTTCTACATTGGATGAATATAGCATGTAGTCACCAAATGGATGTTATATCAAGCAGACCCCTTTTTCATACAATATGAGGGGTAGGAAGTGGGGCGAGGGGGCTCGATTGCATAATTTCTGCCCAGTTGGGAGGTAAAATTGATTAATTATTAACATAAAATTAGGAAATTATTAACATAAAATGGAAATACATTGTAAAATTGAACAAAGATGTGGTAAAATTAATTTAAGTATAGTAAAATTTTGCAAATTTTTCCTGAAATGAAGGAAATTTCCTCAAAACTGCAGACATTTTCTGAAAATTAAAGAAAGCTTCTTGAAATTGAAGGAGTTAGCAGCCATATTTCATGGAATTAAATTTACCAGTGCAATTTCCAAAAATTAAAGAAAGTGTCTCGAAAATGAAAGAGAATTAACAGCAACATTTCATGGAAACCAGTGCAAATTTTTGGTTTATAACAGGGGAGTTCTTGCCCCTCCTGAGAGATCACCCTTCTTACAGTACGCCCATACAACAAAACACCAAATTAAGACATTAGTTACATGAACAAAAGGAAACAAATTAAGACAAAGCAGACAGAAATAATTCATTAACCAAACCACGATATCCGTTCACTTAAAATAAAATTTTAAATTCCTCACTGTTTCCATAATGGCTTAAATGAATTTCAAAATATTTTCACCAGGCTCTATCTTGTTGAAGATAACAAGCACCAGCTAAACATATCTATGATTCTTGTTCTCAAAGGGCAATTAAACCTGATAAGAAAAAGGGTGACAAAGTTCAAAACTCAATATTATTGTTTAAATACCACATGAGCCACAATCAGATATTCATTTCCTTTAACCATCTATCATCTCAACACCTCTGTGAAGAGAAGCTATCTGAGACAGGCTAGTAGTACTTATCTACATGGCATTTCAAACTGCTGTTAATATTTACCCGAGTATTCATCTCATACATCGACCATCGTTCATCAGTTGCTTCTCCACAAGTGATGCAACTGATGCAATATATTCTTAATCTGATGTAGAAAGATAGGTAGGTTGGGTAATTTACATCCCTTTCTCATAACTAAGGTTATATAGAGATGTCCACAGCCGTTTAATAAACCAGTTGTGAAGCACTGGTGAATCCACCAGGGATTGAATCTAACCATTCTACCTCCATGATCTGATATAGCTGGCATCCATGATCTGATATAGCTGGCATCCATGATCTGATGCAGCTGGCATCCATGATCTGATGTAGCTGGCATCCATGATCTGATGTAGCTGGCATCCATGATCTGATGTAGCTGGCATCCATGATTTGATGTAGCTAGCATCCATGATCTGATGTAGCTGGAATCCATGATCTAAAGTAGCTGGCATCCATGATCTGATGTAGCTGGCATACCATTTTTGTTTGTTTACTCACTGATCAAACCCAAGACCTACCAGCTGAGAAGCAGATAACCAGTCAGATGATAAATTAGTATTTGATTATTGGATTTACAATATTTATTTCTATTGTTGTTATATACTGTATATATCAATAATAGATTTATTCTTGATGTACAGTAAAACAATAACATATGGAAATAGCCAATGTACATTCCATGATTTAAAAACTTGTTTATTTTCCCTAAAATGAAACTCATAATTGAAGATATAGATAAAGGCGTTTTCCCAATGAGGTGCAGTTATGGGAATTAGAGCCAATATGAAAAATGTTATGCTTTAGTTTTAACTAAAAGTGCAAATTTTAATGGCTTGGCAACCGCATTATTGACCACAGATATTTAAACATATAACACAAGGATGTTAGAAATATTCTCAGAAATTGAAAGTAATAAATATTATTGCTCTACGTTACCAAAAAATACTCAAACATAAAGAGCTGTAAACTGCTTGACACTACAATATGACTTTGTAATTGCAAATTAACAAAGTACCTAAATTTACAAACAAAAAAACTTTGGATGAAGATACCAGTAATTAACTGTATTCTGATCTGATCTCCAATTAGGTCTAAATTTTGTATGTATGCTAATAAATCAAACAAAGTAGGGTACTAGTTCAGGATACAATGAAATGCAATGGAAATCTGTTACCACTAATACAAGTGGAAATTTCATATTATCAGCACATTTGTCAGATAGGCCTATCACCATACTGTATTTTCTACTTCATACTCTAATTTCACACTATGAATTTGCAAAACAAGCTGAAAAGTCCCTTTTTGACTGATTTTGATGGATTTGACACTATTTAGCTATTGCCATCTCTACTTGTCTTTAATGCTGTATGTTAGGTACTTAATCATGCAAGTCTCTGTTAATAATGTAAATCCAGGGATTAGGTCTACCAGGGACGTTAATATTACAAGGAGGCATCAGACAGCAAACATGAACAAAAAACTGCCTGTAAAATATTCAGGAGGGGAAGCACCCTAACCTCCAAAGCATTTCTTTTTTGCTTTCAAATGGGATGGTTTGGTTTGGTTTGTTGATGTTTAAACGGGATGAAAATTTAAAATGAAATAAAATACATAAGATCCAGAGTTAGAGGCACTGTATACCTTCATGATGCAGCATGGGACAGTACTGTTTGCATAATATCACACATAACATACACCAACTAATCACCTCTAATTTCGTTTCACTTTAAACAAAACCATTAAAATCCTTAGTGTAGAATTTGCTTTGTTGGGTTGGTTGGCACCTTGACACAGTGGTGTAACCCAATGGGGCTACACCGGGCACCTTGACACAGTGGTGTAACCCAATGAGGCTACACCGGGCACCTTGACACAGTGGTGTAACTCAATGGGGCTACACCGGGCACCTTGACACAGTGGTGTAACCCAATGAGGCTACACCAGGCACCTTGACACAGTGGTGTGACCCAATGGGGCTACACCGGGCAGAGCCCAGGGAGTTACACCACTGCCTTGACAGCGTGGTTCACATAGTGCCAGAGAGGTAAAAATTAAATCAAAATGATCAGAGTAGTGAAGATGTGCAAAGCTGATAGACATGTGATGGAGGGGAGTGGGGGAGAATGTATGTTTGTTGAAGTGGGTGTCACATGCTTTTGTTAGAGATTAAGCACTTTGGGGGCTTTTTAGCTCAAAGATACAGTACAGTATGAGTTATGATTGTGCATTTTGTATAGCAAAATAAGTCCAAAGACTTCACTAATATCATCACAGATAGCCTTGACTATGAGGAGTTAAGCAACACACTTATTGGATAAATTTACATTTCCACAACCATTAACCACTACAACAGAACTATACAGGCCAACTGTGCAGTATAATACTATGCAACAATTCATTCATGATTTCCAGTCAAAGCAAAGAACCCAACAAATGTTATAATTCATGAATGAACTAATACAACAGAAATGCCAGTGGTCTTTCATATCAGCAGAAAATGAAAACACAATTTATACTGAGATTGTATATTAATTGCAGTGAAGTTCATTAAATTCATACAATGGACAGGATATGAAGAGAATATGGAAAAATGAATAAACAGTAACAGTGACAAAATTCTTGATCACTTGTTGAAAATGTAATTAACGTTGAGATGAATATCTATTAGTAGATGTAATAAATGGTGGTATAAAGCAGGGACTTAGCCAGAGATTTAAAACGGGACAGCAAGAAAAATGTGGTTACAGTAGTCTGTAGGCCTCAACAGGTTTTGACTTGTATAGAGATGTAACACGTTTGCACTCTATGGATACAATCTCAATTATTTTTCTTTAAATGCTTTCTGGGAAAATCAATAAAGGCACAAAAACTATTTACAAATGAGGGAGGGGCTCTCTTGCCTCAACTCCTCTCCCTTGTCTTCATTCCTAGAATCCTAGTATAAAGTACTACAATTCATTACAAATGAGAGAGTGGCTCTCTTGCCCCAACCCCTCCCCCTTGTCTTCATTCCTAGAATCCTAGTATAAAGTACTGCAATTCATCACAAATGGGGGAGGGGCTCTCTTGCCTCAACTCCTCTCCCTTGTCTTCATTCCTAGAATCCTAGTATAAAGTACTACAATTCATTACAAATGAGAGAGTGGCTCTCTTGCCCCAACCCCTCCCCCTTGTCTTCATTCCTAGAATCCTAGTATAAAGTACTACAATTCATTACAAATGAGAGAGTGGCTCTCTTGCCCCAACCCCTCCCCTTGTCTTCATTCCTAGAATCCTAGTATAAAGTACTACAATTCATCACAAATGAGAGAGTGGCTCTCTTGCCCCAACCCCTCCCCCTTGTCTTTATTCCTAGAATCCTAGTATAAAGTACTGCAATTCATCACAAATAGGGGAGAGGCTCTCTTTCCCCAACCCCTCCCCTTGTCTTCATTCCTAGAATCCTAGTATAAAGTACTGCAATTCATCACAAATGGGGAGGGATCTCTTGCCCCAACCCCTCCCCTTGTCTTCATTCCTAGAATCCTAGTATAAAGTACTACAATTCATTACAAATGAGAGAGTGGCTCTCTTGCCCCAACCCCTCCCCCTTGTCTTCATTCCTAGAATCCTAGTATAAAGTACTACAATTCATTACAAATGAGAGAGTGGCTCTCTTGCCCCAACCCCTCCCCTTGTCTTCATTCCTAGAATCCTAGTATAAAGTACTGCAATTCATCACAAATAGGGAGAGGCTCTCTTTCCCCAACCCCTCCCCCTTGTCTTCATTCCTAGAATCCTAGTATAAAGTACTGCAATTCATCACAAATGGGGAGGGGATCTCTGCCCCAACCCTCCCCTTGTCTTCATTCCTAGAATCCTAGTATAAAGTACTACAATTCATCACAAATGGGGAGAGGCTCTCTTTCCCCAACCCCTCCCCTTGTCTTCATTCCTAGAATCCTAGTATAAAGTACTGCAATTCATCACAAATGGGGAGAGGCTCTCTTTCCCCAACCCCTCCCCTTGTCTTCATTCCTAGAATCCTAGTATAAAGTACTACAATTCATTACAAATGGGGAGGATCTCTTGCCCCAACCCCTCCCCTTGTCTTCATTCCTAGAATCCTAGTATAAAGTACTGCAATTCATCACAAATAGGGGAGAGGCTCTCTTTCCCCAACCCCTCCCCCTTGTCTTCATTCCTAGAATCCTAGTATAAAGTACTGCAATTCATCACAAATAGGGGAGAGGCTCTCTTTCCCCCAACCCCTCCCCCTTGTCTTCATTCCTAGAATCCTAGTATAAAGTACTACAATTCATTACAAATGAGAGAGTGGCTCTCTTGCCCCAACCCCTCCCCCTTGTCTTCATTCCTAGAATCCTAGTATAAAGTACTGCAATTCATCACAAATAGGGGAGAGGCTCTCTTTCCCCCAACCCCTCCCCCTTGTCTTCATTCCTAGAATCCTAGTATAAAGTACTGCAATTCATCACAAATGGGGGAGGGGATCTCTTGCCCCAACCCCTCCCCTTGTCTTCATTCCTAGAATCCTAGTATAAAGTACTGCAATTCATCACAAATGGGGGAGGGGATCTCTTGCCCCAACCCCTCCCCCTTGTCTTCATTCCTAGAATCCTAGTATAAAGTACTGCAATTCATCACAAATGGGGGAGGGGATCTCTTGCCCCAACCCCTCCCCCTTGTCTTCATTCCAAGAATCCTTGTACTGCAATTCCCTGAAAATGGGTTGCATATACTTTCTTTTCAAAGATACTTTCAAAGTTAATTTCCTTCCCTTTTGAGATTTCACGATCGAGCTAAGGCTGTCGCTGCAGCAGATTCAATTTTCAGCATCTGATCACATTCTCCAGGTATGAATCTTGTCTTGGTTTTCAGATCTTTGATATTCCAGGTCTGTATCTTGTCTCGTTTCTCAGATCTTGACATTTAAAAACTTTTGTCATTCAAAATCAGAAATGTGCAGTGTCAAATTAAGCTTTGAGCATTTTGCTTTTTAAAGAAACTGAAGAGGCTATGAACATGCATGGCCTTGCGGCACATACTGAATCAATTTGATAAATGCCAACTGTGTAATGTCAGCAGCATCTGTAATATTTTACAGAATTTTCAAATCTGTGACAAGTGATCTTGTCTTCAGGGAAAATGCCTATGCAGCTTTAATATTGTATGTGAAAAGGAAATAAAATGTTAATGATATTAAAAAAGCTAAGCAAAATATCTGCTGCATACTTGGCTATCTATTTTTATTCAATTCTTCTGAATTTTTTGCAGGTTCACTTACAAATTATGTCTTTGAACTAATGACTTTTCCACCAATATCTTGATTTCCGGCATGATCACAGCTTGAAAATATTCCTGAAAATCAGCTATTCAGTCAAATTTATGAATATATAGTGACTTTAACAAGACATTTGTTGACGATGATTTCATGGGTCAAGGAATGTACAAATGATGGTCATTTTTACAAAACTTTTACTTAAAGGTAGGATAATTATGTTCATTGATGTTTTAAACTTATCATCAATTGAAAAAAGGATGAAATTTACTGACAAAAACAGCGTTACAAAACTGAAAACTTTACCCAATAAATTTCTCCCATGCGATGTGGGTAATCATTATCTCCACAGAGTGATTTTTGACTACAGTATGTGAAGTAGAATTTTGTTTTACATATCTTTTGAATAATATTTAATCGCAAAACCTGCCAAACCAGTCAGGAGCACTGCAAATACAGACCTATCTCTACCTCCTAGGCCAGTGTTATTACAGCAAATGCGCTACTGCTATTGGTGTATACAATACATATCACTTGACAACAACACCACCCAGATTGATATACAAATAATGGACTACACATACCCACATGTAGTCATGATTGTGAGCGTTTAGCTAGCCTAACATATGTACTTGTCTAATACTCAGTGAAAAGGATAGGCTAAATGACCATGATGAACTCAGGTTTTAAAGTGAAATTTATGATCCATGATCTGGATGAATTTATTACGTAAATTAATTTAAGAATATGAGAGTGACATCCCCGAAAATAGATTACAAAATTAGGCCTAGACTCAAAAATAATAAATCAAAAATTCAGAATTATGAATGGCATGAAGGAAAAAAAAGGTCTAGTGCTAAACGACGAGTTTAAACTCCAAATTGAAAATGAAATCCGTCCCAAGTTAGGTCGACGTTGGGCTCTAACGTTACCATTAACTTTCCCAAAATCAAGCCTTTCCTGCTACAAATTACCATTTAAAAATTCAAAGTATGATGCACGTCCACTCCTGTGAAGTAACACTATAAACCCACACTAGACTCCTTGGAAACGATGAAAAACAGAGAACAAAATTGGGAGAAATGCACACTTTGGGATCTGCTTTTAAGCCCCCTGAACGTTTTCGTAACAAACTGTTTTTGATATCAAAATGTGGGGCATCTTATCATTTGTCTAAATACACTTCACTTAATTTTCAAAATCTGCCAAACCAGTCAAGAGCAAGGCAAGTTTTAACCTGTATTCTTTTTTATATTCATAAAAATCAATTTACTCTGTTTAGGGGCAAAACTATCCACTAAACAGACAAAAAAATATATCTAAAGTGTTATTTTTCCAAGATTAACACAATAACAAACCCAGGGCTTCTTCAAAAACAACCCTAGTCAGAACGGATTTCATTTTACAGCCCTGCTGAAGTTGAGGTACCTACTCCAAAATGAAATTACAATCCATCAAAAATGATCGGGTGAGCAGGGCTTGTTTTGAAGAGAATGACGTCAAATGCCTCATTAACTTGAGTTTTGTGATTGACTGTACTTTTCCAATAATGGCCTATTGTTGTTATAATGTTCACCTTTCCTTTCTCTAGCAAATTGTTTCCTGTGGGTAACCCTAAACTGTTGAACTATAGCACCTTCTTAGAATACCAGTCACACTGGGGACTACAGTATACTGACAGCTGTCAAGTGCTATCTGTCACTTGTATATGGAAGATAAAATACAGTAGGGAGAAAGCTTATTTCTAAGAATAACTCTGAATCTTATTACTAAGGATATTTAATACAATCAGGGATCTATAACAGTATCCCTGCTACAATAGGGGCTGCCATGTACATATAGCAAAAGTCCCATATTCTTTTACTGTGCAAATGAACTTCTGAATTTTCTGATTTTCTGATTTTCTGAAATTAAAACACATTGAAAATAAATTGTAAATATTTTTTATTATGAACAAAAAGCGGATATTTCAGGTGAAAGGTTATTTTGAATATATGGGAGGATCATAGTACCCATGGATGTATGATGTTTTTCTATTATTCTGGGGTGACCGTCCAGAATAAAACTCCCTCACTTACTTATTAAAGCGTCCATGTTATCAGTGAAGAGTAAACTTGATGAGTGATTTCGTGGCTGTCAAAATCACAAGGTTTATGACTAGACATCCTCGTGCAGCCTTTACAGGATGTCTGTCATTTACACCATATGCACATGGCAAGAGAGGGTAAGTGTTGATGACAACATGTATTTAAATCCATTAACAAATTTTCACCTTTTTCTTCAAATGTTCATAAAACACAAAACAGGTTTCACCCAGGAGAGACATATTTAAAACCAGAGGGCAGAGCTTGTCCAGCCCTGACAAAAATGGTCTCAACTTATTGCCATTGAAACGGGAGATACAGGACAAAATGTTTGCGCAACTTTTTAAAATAAGTATTGTAATACATTACTACTGTATCATCCACAGGGACACCTGTATGTGAAAAGGGCAAGGAAAAGGAAGGGGTTGAGGGGGTGAACTCAAGTAGAGAGCACTTTCTATGACCTCACTTGAATCTTTTACATGCTGAAAAATTCAGGCTCATACGCAAATGACTGGGTCAAAATTGAGTAGCAGTGACAAGTGACAAACATATTTATTTATTCAAAGCACTTACTCTCTGCAACAGTCCCCAAACATTACTCTTTTTATGTTATATATGTTCCCTTCCATACAGTACCTGGGCCTACTGAACTATTGGCACGACCTTCCTACCAATAATTGCGACACTCAAATTTTGAAGAAAATCTACTACCTGCAACTTCAAGTTTTACTTTGGATTCAATAAAATACACAAAAGGCACAGAGTTTTACTAAGTAACCCCACTAAACCAGTCTAATCGGGTCACATGAACATATCCAAGGATTGGAAGACTCAACAAAAACCAACCCAAAACCACAAATATTTGCTTAACGAATCTCACAAATTTCTTCAGTAATCTTTTCAGAATCATGTACATGTAATGTGTAAATAAAGTGGGTTGTAATTTCAATGGTTATTTAGTTTGAACAAAATAATTTTTTGTGCAACACTATGTAATTCAGTCTGTGTCCTAAATTTTCTCCATCTAGTCACACATAAGAAATTCATGTTATGGATATATTTTGTCGGAATTCATCAAAAAGGAAAAATGCAATAGTACCCCATGCAAAGTATTATTGCAATTCTATTGCACTATTGGAGATTTCCTATAACTAAAAATTTACTAAATTATTTTCTTTGCTTATTTTTTTTTTTTTTTTTTTTCCCCACAGTATTATGTACTGTAGTATTACATAATTGTGTTTTGTTTATAAATCTGCTTTGGGAAAATTCATAAATACTGTTTATCAATGTGCTACAAAATTTGTAAAAGATGTACCAATGAAGGACAAAAATCATCTGATGAAATAAATGGTTTTAGGGATCACTTATAAATCCTACTCACTTTTTCTTTTATAAACCCATAACTAGATTATAATCAAAAAGAAAATGTGAACAAATATTAGTCAATCTGTCCTCAACAGAAGCATATTCAATACTTCCTTCACGGTCCTATTTCTCGACGTCCTATTATTTATCAGGACAGACAGGAAATGTAAAATTGAAAAACACCTTACTGGTTAAAATCACAGAAAAATAATGAGTTGCACAGCATACTGTACTGTAGTAGGCAAAATACAAAAACTGCATGCTTGTATATACTTCATGATATTTCATTTGTGCTGTGACTATACGATGTGTCATTCCAAAGCAGACTTGTGATGCTCAATTAAAACATTGTGTTGAAAATGTGTTAATCGTACTAAAAGGTGCAAGAAAATAAAACTCCTTCCCCTGGCTAATACTCAAATGGCTATTTTGTGTTCTCCGGCCGGTTTATTAAAAGGACATTTCTACTTTAAAAATGGCACAAAAGTGAATATTTGAATATATATCTCCAAAAACTTGTAGCAATTTATCAGTGCAGTATGTTCTGCTGATACTGTTACTACTCTGTCTGAAAAGCCTGTACTGTGTATGTCTGAAAAGCCTGGATGTAACATTTGTGTATAAATACGATACAGTTTAGTTTCCAATTCTGCAAACAAATATAGTTCTGGACTTTGGGAATATTTGGAAAACCGTATATATACGTATAAGCAGTAATAAGCGATCTTGAAAATATAATTGGACCAACTTTTTGGCCTAGAGTTTCTTCGTAATAAGCGCCCATGCTTCGTGGCCACGTACAGTATGCTAATCAAACTGCACAGAACTGGTTTATTACTAGCCCCACTATAACAACCACAAATAAAATTGAGCATCAGACAAAAAATAAGCAGATTACGTGTTGGGTGGGCGGAGCTAGGGCGCTTATTAGATAGCGCAGGGGCGCTTAATACATCAAATGTGGTTTATGATTTTAATTCACTTTCTCTTTGAGAAGTCTCCAGCATATACAGATTTAATTACCCCATGTGAATAATTTTTCAGTTTACTTCCACCTCCCTTTGCTGGCAAATTATTTGATGTGAAGTCTTTTCCACTTGCGGTATGAGAAGAAGAAAAAAACCTGTCAGGCCTTAATTGAGTCACATTTCCTAAATGAACATTACAAAAAGTAGGTGGTAGTTTAATACAGGTATGTAGGTTTGATTTTAAGACAGGTTACAAGTAGGTGGTGGGTACAGGTAGGTACAGTAGGTTTTATTTTAAGACAGGTTACAAGTAGGTGGTGGGTACAGGTACCTAGGTAATGTAAGTTTAATTTTAAGTCAGGTTACAAGTACTGTAGGTGGTGGGTACAGGTAGGTAGATTTGATTTTAAGACAGGTTACAAGTAAGTGGTGGGTACTGGTAGGTAGGTTTGAATTTAAGACAGGTTACAAGTGGGTGGTGGGTACAGGTAGGTAGGTTTTATTTTAAGTCAGGTTACAAGTACTGTAGGTGGTGGGTAATGGTGGGTAGGTTTGATTTTAAGACAGGTTTTAAGTAGGTGGTGGGTACTGGTGGGTATGTTTGAGTTTAAGACAGGTTATAAGTAGATGATGGGTACAGGTAGGTAGGTTTGATTTTAAGACAGCTTACTAGTAGGTGGTGGGTACTGGTACATGTAGGTAGGTTTGATTTTAAGACAGGTTACAAGTAGGTGGTGGGTACAGGTAGGTAGGTTTGATTTTAAGACAGGTTACAAGTAGGTGGTAGGTACAGGTAGGTAGGTTTGATTTCAAGACAGGTTATAAGTAGGTGGTGGGTATAGGTAGGTAGGTTTGATTTTACGACAGGTTACAATTATCCTTTTTGCTGTGTTGTTGCTTATTTGTCAGCAACTAAAACTATAAATGTGTGTCTCATTTGGGCTTTTAGCAAACACGATGGCGAGGTAGGTGAAACTACAACGTTTTCTCTTCCGATTGATATCAGTTTTTACATGCTTTAATTAACCATTTTTCAGATATGTGTTTTACAGAATTGTACATTGAAATATGAGGTAAATTCTAAAGTGAATTTTTGCCAAGCTTCTGACCCTCTTCCATGAAATTAAGTCAAAATATCAATAAGAATCAGTGGACGAAGCTATAAGCTTTCTGCCCATATCAAATTTGTGTGGGACAGGTGATGATTAAGGGCAATACTTTGCAGTTGAAGTGGGCCAAGATTCTCAGACTTTTTCAGGCATGTAAAGGGTTAATCTGAAATGATCATTATATTAAGGCCCACGTTGTACATCAAAAGCATTTTCTACGTAGCTTTCTAGGTATTTTAATTGTTGATTTAAGACACGGCATTAAACTTTAGCATAGTATAGTAAGGGTTAGGCCTAGTAACGTTATTGTAAGAATTAAACGATTCGCTGGAGCTACTGCAGGCCTACTGCATAAGAATTGATTATTCAAGGCCTATGGCCTGTTCTTTTATTTGTAAAGCATTAAATTTGTAATAAAGGCTAAGCTGTAACTTACACGGTATTGTGTTTTTAGTAGTGGTGGAGTTGTGTATCAATTAAATATTAAAAAAAAAATTTTAGAATATAAGCTGAAGAAACATATAAATCCATGAAAAGAATGAAGGACGTGCATACAGTTAAGTATTCAGTTTTTTTTAATTAAAATGACAGAAATTTTTCTTCTTTTTCTGGTGAAGTACAAACCCTACTAGTAGGTATTACGTACTTGTGTAAATTGAAAAAAGAAACAATTTTAAGTATTAAGAAATCAATTGTTTTTGTCATTTTTTTTGTTACAATTCCTTGTTTATTTTGATTCTATGGAAGTCATGAAAAAACATACTCTGACCTAAGAAAGACCCATTAAGTGAACCTCAACAGGGTGTTAGGGTGTTAACTGCTATACCCTGACCTAAGGAAGACCCATCAAGTGGACCTCAACGGGGTGTTAACTGCTATACCCTGACCTAAGAAAGACCCATCAAGTGGACCTCAACTGGGTGTTAGGGTGTAATAACTGCTATACTCTGACCTAAGAAAGACCCATCAAGTAGACCTCAACGGGGTGTCAGGGTGTCAACTGCTATACCCTGACCTAAGAAAGACCCATCAAGTGGACCTCAACGGGGTGTTAACTGCTATACCCTGACCTAAGAAAGACCATCAAGTGGACCTCAATGGGGTGTTCGGGTGTTAACTGCTATACCCTGACCTAAGAAAGACCCGTCAAGTGGACCTCAACAGGGTGTTAGGGTGTTAACTGCTATACCATGACCTAAGAAAGACCCATCAAGTGGACCTCAACGGGGTGCTAACTGCTATACCCTGACCTAAGAAAGACCATCAAGTGGACCTCAATGGGGTGTCAGGCTGTAAACTGCTATGAGAAGAAACAATTTCATTTGCTGCAGCCTGCAGTAGTGTATTTACCCAAAATATTAACAATTGACAGTTTCTTGATGCTCATATGCAGGCTTACTAGAGCTTGATGGGCATGTTGGTTAACCATGTTTATTATTAGTAAGTGCTGGGTTATTAATATTAACAGTGGTAATTTATTATATAAATATATTCATTTGTATGTGTGTGGAATTGTTTATGTACCATTCTTTTTTTTTTTGAATGCGCCTTCATACCTTCAAGATTTGCTGCATATTTATGAGCATGGACATGTTGGTCTAAGATCCAACAAGGATGTCACTCGCCTTGTAGTGCCAAGAACTAATCGTGTCAGTGGGGACTGCGCCTTTTCTGTCCTGGGACCACGTTTGTGGAATAATCTACCTATTACAATCCGTCAGGCTCAAACTGTTTATACTTTTAAGAAGGCCCTTAAGACTCATCTTTTTCCTACTGATTAAGTTTTATGCTGTCTATAATATTTATTTTCTTGTTTTATTATCTAGTTTTTGATTTCTATCAATTCTTTTATGCTTGTATATTGTCCTGCAATTCTTGTATTTTTTTGATATTGTATATTAAGAGTTTCTCTATGTATTATCAATTTTATTGTAAAGTGCTTCGATCCACAGGAGGCGCTATACAAATAATAATAATAATAATAATAATAATAATAATAATAATAATGATAATGATAATGATGATGATGATGATGATGATGATGATGATAATGATAATGATAATAATAATAATAATAATAATAATAATAATAATAATAATAATAATAATAATACCATGAATGGCTGAGAAAAATACAAAAGAAACAAAAAAAATTGTCTTCTCTTATTTTCTTTTTATAATCATAGCCGTGTCATTTGTCAAAAAATATGTCTGCCATGACTTTCATTATCCCTGTTACTTCTACATTACTTTAGTACTTAAGTATGAATCTGTGATAACATGATTCCCCAACTTTATTTTGAAACGATATGCTGTGTCAGCATTGCCAGCAGTATGTAGCGTGTAGGGCATACTGAGCTGAGTGAGATGTTACTAGAGTTACCCAGACTATACCCACATACGTTAATCAAAGGTGAAAGGGTGATTTTGATAGATCACTGCCGTAAGTGCGATATGTGCTTATATTGGTCAGGTAATTGTTCATATTGCATTTGTGAGATGCCTGTAGATTTTACAGAGAAACAATTAAAAGTTATTTGGGAATATAATAATGCAATAAAATGTCTATTTAATGGCCAACAATTTCTTGTGATCACAAGATCAAAACATACACGGTGTGTATGTGCATCGCGAACACTGCTAGCTGCTTGTCGTTGTAAACAAAACCACATGACCAACTTCGCCCAATCACAGTGCATCACACGATATATACAAACATTACATCGGATTAGGCCTTCTAAAAATTGGTCCAAAACTAGCAAGCTACTGACTCTCTTCCACAAAATTAAATCAATATCTTTGCAGATTTAGGTAAAAGAGAAACTTCTTCAACATATACTGTATGCAAAGATCTTTTAGGGCAACGATTTTGAAAATGTTTTGCGACCACGTTTTCTGGACGCCATTTTATTTCATTTTTTTCATTCCTGTTTCTCTCAATCTGTTTCTATAAACCTTTACAAATCGAATTCTAAACTCTTACTTTACCCAGTAAACAAAAAATTTCAAAGATTCTTAGTATCACTGAGTTGTAATCTTCATTGGAAAACAGCTTGTTTCAGCTCATTATATATTCATAATATCGAGTGGGCGGAATACGTAAAGAAGAAACAAAGCAACTTTTCAGTGCACTGGGAACTGACTGTAAGTAACAGATTACCATACTTCAGGTTCATTCTATGAGAGCAAAACTCCACCCTATCTGATAATATCTAAAGAACAAAGTAAATATTTTGATGGTATGCTTATCTAGAATCCCTGACTAAAATGCATGATATACTCGTTACTCATTAAGATTAATTACTAAAAACAATGAGAAATAACAGAACTTCATGTTGCAATATATATACAAACCTTTCTGCATAAATTCCTCTAAAAAAAACCCATCCAAGTTGTGCTGATTATTCAACTGTATGTTGCAATCAAAACCTATAAGTTCTTTAAGCTACAGTATATAGAAACCATTTTGCATAATTTCCCTCTAAAAACCACATCAAATAAGAAATAAAACAGCTAAAAGATTTGAATTCGATATACTGTATGTAAGTAATAGTTGTGATGTGTGAATGGGAGTACAGCTAAAATTTATATTCCAAACTTTGAACAATGAAAAAATTCTCTTTTACAATATATATTGACAGGGGGCATGGTAATGATCAAATACTCTTCATCAGAACTGCCTGCTCTCCTTCAAAGTCACCCTCAGTCAAAAACTCTTTATGCTAAATTGTCTTTTTCAAACAACACAGGTTTTTTTTTTGGTTTTTTTATTAAAACTTACAGTAAGTATTGATAGAAAAAATATGATTAATTTGAACATTGGTATCAAAGGTTTTTAAATGATGGTTATCAAATTTTGATGCAGAAGTGTTTTTTCTCTAATACAAGTTTTCACAAGAATTTAGCTTATGCTGTCTCTGCCTGATTATACATGTGATAGAAACAGACCTGCAGAAGAATATGTAGCAATGATAACAATTAGAACATGATTCACACTCGTCCATAAGTGAATCACACTGCACTCATCTGTAGAAATAATTACACCATCAGCAATTGATAGAGCAGGTGATAAAACTTCATGAAGAGGAAGTTCAAATAGAATCATTTAGTTTCAAAGAGACAAGCGCAGCATACATACCATCACACGCAAGTACCAGCAATTACATTGAAATGAAAACATAATGACGCCATCCAAAAAATGCATGGCTTCTGAGTCACATGTGAGATATGTACAGGGCACATTTTGCATGCAATGGCTTTACTCAGTCAAAATGTGGCATTGGGGGTATTATTCTGGAGTCTCTAGAATATTCTAACACACTTTTTGTACATGTGATGGCACTGAAAACATTGAAACGAATGTTGAAATCGGCCGAGATTACAGAATTTCTAATGAGTAATTTTTTAAGAGCACAACTATCAAAACTTAGTCCTCAGTGTTACAGCATGCAAAATTCCTATGATAGCATTGAAGAAGGATACCCTCACATTCTGACCGCTCGCTACTTTAAGGAACATTTTCAAAAGTTTGCGAACAACACATATGTCTCATTTAACTGGAGCAATCAGCCAACAAAAATATAAGTGTATTGATTTTGTGAATTTGTGTGGATTTTATCAGAGAGAAATCTCATCTCACAGAAATCTCATCTCACGCTCCAATTGTTAGTTGTTGAGTACAGATCTGAGCAGGGAGTTGTTAAGATCTGAGCACCCAGGTGAACACAAATGAAAATTGATGAGGAAACTTAGACATTTTGAGTTCCCTGATCTGGATTCGGAAGCATTGATGATATTCAGTACTATTGTATGCATAGGAAGTATTAATCTACAGACATGCAGAATACATCCTCATTATTCAGTCCAGTGCTTTATTACAAGAAATTATATTGTGTACTGATATCTGGAGTTATGTTGTGTACTGATATCTGAAGCTTAAAATTTCAAGTGCACAGCATGAATGTATCCAACTACCAACTACTGTAATTTAATGTATTCAACTACTGTAAATTAATGTATTCAACTACTGTAAATTAATGTATTCAACTACCAACTAACTGTTAATTATTGTATTCAACTACCAACTACTATAAATTAATGTATTCAACTACCAACTACTGTAAATTAATGTATTCAACTACCAACTACTGTAAATTAATGTATTCAACTACCAACTACTGTAAATTAATGTATTCAACTACCAACTACTGTAAATTAATGTATTCAACTACCAACTACTGTAAATTAATGTATTCAGCTACCAACTACTGTAAATTAATGTATTCAACTACCAACTACTGTAAATTTTTCAATTCACACAGTATCATTGCCTTGCAACAACAATGAGCCCCCAAATTTCCAAAATCTTTTTGTGTTATCAATTTAGATGTACAGTATACTGAAAACTTTTCATTCTTTGTTTGATATCAGAGACATTATTAGCTGCAGTATAGTTTAAAATCTATTAAAAATCTTCAATATTAACTCTTCACATCCCATCAAATGCAACCACCTTTCAAGTTTCTTTTTATTTCCACACCCACTTATTCAACACTATATGCAAATGTGTGATGTCATCAGTTAAATAACTTTTTATTTTATTTTATCCATTACCTTTAATTCATTATTCACCTACTGTACTCTAACAGTTTAAATATATGTGCATAGCTAAGATTTTGCTGCAAGCTAGGAGAGATGTTCTAGAAACCATTGATGGCCGAATATGAAACTAGAACATCAATGATGTAGTAGCTTAACATATATTTTAGGGTGTTTACAAGCCGCTTTTTGTTGGTGGGTAGTTATTTCGAGTAGGCTGGGGTGGTTAGGAAAACTAGACATCAATGATGTTATAGCTCAACCCATTACAATGCAAGAAGAATTGATTGCTTTCATTGATTTTATTTTTGTCATATGTACTTTTATGATGTTTTTAAAGTTTGATTTGAGGTGCATTCCATTTGTGGGCAATTATTCATCATGTTAAAAATTCAAGAGTTTCAACTTTCCCGTATGAGTTGTATTCAGTTTGTTTGTTTGGGTGTAATGACACCTTAACAGTCAGGTCATATGTGCCAAACGAGGTTAGTTGTGAATGACTGTCAGATTGGTTCTCAGTAATGACTTAGCGATGTCTGAAAAATTATGCTTCTAACAAAAGCTATGTGACATTCAATGCATGGTGCCATCATGTCTCACTTGATTAATGACGTTGGCGAGGTCATAGGTAAATTCCACCACAACATATAGTTAGAAAATACATTTTGCAAACATAACAAAAGTTTAACATTTACATTAATCTTCATAAATGTTAGATTAATTTCATTTGGCGGTACTGAAAAAAGATTACTAACCAAACATGTTTCAAAACGGCCAAATATGTTATAATTAGCCAGTAATCGGCCAAACTAGCAGCTAAGGTTGTGACAGTTAGCATTTTTTCATAAATGTACAGCTGTCACCATTACTGATCCATAACCGTTTAACCGTAAGGCCAGTTGTCATAAGTGGGCGCCCTTTTAGCGCAAGTATAAGCGAAATCTTCGCCAGGTTCTTAACAATTATCTACCTACTGTAGTGTAGCGGTTATCATACATGTCTACAGACCACGAGGTCCTGGGTTCAAGCCTGGGTTGGGTAGACACGCCAGTGCATCACAACTGGTTATCAAAGGCCGTGGACATTGACTTGGTTGTTGATGTTATGTCTGTCCGTCGTCGTACCTGTGTTCTCGTCGGATCGTATTAAGCGTTTCATGATAGCATTGTTACTATCATAGCGATTACGCAGGTGACAACCCGTCATTGTAATTGTCGCGTTTACCGTCGTCGTCGGTTCTTATTAATAGACCTTCCATAGCAACCCATGCTAATCCACCACTTGAAAGACGCTACCCGTTATATTCACTATGTAATGTGCAAACATGCACTTCCTGCTTCTCATGAGTGTGTTAAAGTCAAGTTGACATGTACGATCGTTACTTAAATATTGATATCTGGTGTTTTTATTCTTACATAATTAGTTCTTAAATAAATAAATTATTATCGATAAAAAAATCATATATTTCATGTAATTTCTTTGTCAAATACTGTTAAAAATCTTGTTTAATGAGGCAGAAACATAACATAGAAATCATGCTGCCAAATTTGTTTGTGACTTCAAAAAAACATACACATGAAATATAATGGAATTTCGTTTTAAAGTTATGCCCCTAATTGTGTTTCATTTGACTTTTACCATAATTGATGAAGAAATTACTGTTTTCCCCTTGAACTTAACAAAAAACCTTCAGTATTTCCAAACATCCACGTGGAAATAATTTATTTAAAACGACCTACCTGTGGAGGGGAGGGTGGAGGGAAGGGTGGAGGAAGGGTGGAGGAGGGGGGAGAATGGAGCGGTAGGGGGAGAATGGATCGGGAGGGTGGATCGGGAGGGTGGATCGGGAGGGTGGAGTGGGAGGGTGGATCGGGAGGGTGGAGGGGGTGGAGGTAAGGGTAGGGGAGGGGAGAAACAGCGTTGGGCAGAGGCGGTTGTGGCTACAGGAAATGGGATGGTAAATTTAGTCCAACGTATCTTTTTTTATTGGTATTTCTTGTCCCCAGTAGGCAAATAGACTAAAATATTGGATGGGATCAATAGCTAAATACAAGTGTAACTGCCACGGTCGTGTGGAGAACGAATTTTATTTATACAACAGGAGACAAAGAAAATTGTTAAATAGGGTAGAGAGGGGAATACCCTATTGTGGGAGTATTCCCTCATAATGGCGGGGACACAGAGGTAGGCCTATAAATGTTGTATTCATATATCGTTTTGTCAGTTTGTAGTAGTTGCTGCTGTAGGATATTGTGTAACTTCTTTCTGGGACGTACAACATAAACTTCAAAATTATCATGCTACGTCGGAGTTCTTACTCACATATGGGGACAGGCTTAACGCACCACACCTAACACACATCTGAGGCTAACATGTTTTAAAACACATTTTTATTTCAATATTGGATATATAGTGGTGCGTGGCCAGGGAGCAGGGAAGACTTTCCAATAATTACGGCCCTTAGTGTTTGATAATGGTAATCCCAGGGTCATACAAGCAAGAATATGTCTCCTTTGATTTAGGTAAACAATTTGAATAGAAGAAAAATCTTTTTGATTCCTATGCCAGACATGACAGTATCTGAAATGCGAGGAACAATAATTAAAAATTTTTAAAATCGAGCAGAACGAAAAAAGAAGGTTATTAAAATAAACATAAAGCAAATGAAAAATAAGAAACTACTGTTGCATGCTTAACAGTAAAGAAATAAAATAGATAATACAAGGATAAAATATACTTATCTCACTAAAAAGAAAGAAACGAGAGAAAATACTTAATACTTCTTAAAAAAAAAAAATAACGCACCTGATTTCATGGCCCTCGGTATTCGCGAACATGGGGCCGGGTATATGCACACACTACCTCTTTTATTTAAGAATAGTGAGTTGAAAAAATATGCTTCTAACAAAGTTGTAAGCCGTTTCGTATTAATTTTAATGTAGGAGTTAATGGGGTTTCCACTATGTAACGGTCGATTACCGACGTTATCGGAGAGCAAAGGTCACTTTGAGTGCAGCATATTCTGCAACAATACATTGTAAAAACAAAATTACGAACATTAGCAACCATCTACATGTATTAAAACAAATATGTTAGGCTATGACGTTTGCATGTTTGATTTTTTCTGCATAGGACTTCCAATTTGTTTAGTTTTAGTTTCGCTACGGAAAAAGCGTACTGCCGTGATTCCCGGGATACATATTCCCCTACTTTTAAGTATAGGCCTATAGAATAAAAAAAAAAATAGTACACAATTGGGGGTAGAGGGGGAAGGGGATTTGTTTGAGTTTCAATTCGTATCTTTTGACCCCAAGTTTGGATAAGAAGCCAAGCAAGCTCCTTCACGTTGAAGATGTGAATTCTGGCCCTGAAGTGTCAACGATTCATTGTATGAAAATGCTTTTCTGCATCTCATCCACCCCATGCCATCTCAGAATTCAATTGTCTTATCAGGGTGGCGGAGCGTTCAAAATATTGGGGATTAAATGAGATAAGATGACATGTGATACGTTCACCTAAAATTGTTAGGCTGAAGCCCGCACATCCCCTTCCCAGCTCCGCCGCCTCTGTCGATTTCAAGTCATCATTGATGATAGGACCTAAATAAAAACCTTGATATGAACGCATAATGTAAGTTTCGCGTAACTAGCATGGCTACTTTAATATGAAATTAAAATTGGTTCTTCCCCGTTTTTCTGTTTGTTCAAACTTAAGCAAACACTTGAAATATAAAACTTAACATTCATCCTATCCATGTAATGATAATCATCGGGATTACGTAATTCCCCTTTGATGTCGCTACTGCTGCGAGGAAAATCTGGGTCACTGCCAAAATGCGTTTAGAGCAGTGATGCGGTCTAATTTGCTGCACAGTATAATTTAGTGCACTTGGAATAGCTTTTTGAATGATTTAGCTAATGTATTTTCACCCAAATCAGCACTAATGGAGCTGTTATATAGCAATAAATATTCAAGTGTTTGAATTTTTTCTCCCAAAACCGAGAATGATTGTTTGTTGTCCGTAAGTACTCATGTTAAGAGACGCTATAGCGACCACGTGTGACTTCCGCAACTGGGGATGACAGATCACACGGCGTGAGAATATTACCGAGTTTTGAGCAAGAGCAGGCTATTACCGCATTAATTTATGACAACACGTGCTGATTTTGTGATTCGTAATCCAAGCAACAACTCCCTGGTAATCCGGTCGTAAAAACAATAACAATACCCAGGCAAACATTTAATCCGTCCGTAAACACAATTATTAGTTTTGAAATATTTGTTACTCTTTGATGTAAATAATAAGACACGAATTAATCTGTAATTTTATCACAATTGATGTGAAACGAGAATTTCTTTAATGTTTTCACTGCACATTAGAACTATTAAAAGCTGGGATACTTTCAACGATAGGCCAAAGGACATCGTTGTGTATGAATTTTGATTTCTTTGCATCGCTACCGTGGTTTGATTCATGACTTGTGTGTTTTTAACCTTTAACGCAAATTCTTCTGGGCCAACTTTAGGAATAGGTAGATCGGAAAAGAATTAAAGTTGTTGTATTCATATTTCATAGGAAAGAAGGACAGGCCCAAATTTCCTAGCGTACTGTTTTTACTATGAGGAGGGAACAAATTTACTGGATGGCTGCGGCAATTGTCTGGGGCCCACATTTCCTAGGAAATAAGAGCCGGGAGGCCAAAATTTACTGGGGTAGAATTTACTTTTACACCGATCAGTGGTTGGGTGATGTGTATTGTGATTTGATAATTAAGGGATATAGGCGGAAATTTCTTGTGTGTATTTGAAGGGTTATGTTAATGAGTGCTAGCCTGGGCCTAGCGCCTTCCTCATGAGCACAAGCTAGCTACATTCCATGCATCCCATCCCCAGTACCGTGAAAATAATTAGTGATATGCATAACGCCCCGGGTGAAAAATGTGAAGGCAATGGCATAGCGGGTAAAGATTGAAATGATAAGGTTGGTTAGATGGTTTCGTGAATTTATGCAAACTTGAAAAAGCAAACATAAAAATTGAATTAACATTCGTTTACACGTAGCATGATTTCCTAAACGGTTAAACGTCACAACCTTATTAGCAGCCCTAAGATGCCCCATTGAATACTACCGTACTCAGCGATGATTCTTCCACGTGTCCACGAAAACTTATAGGTTTAAAACAAACTTTTATTTCTGGCAATCTGCTGCCCATACGGCAAATTACGGTTTACGCAATGCCGCTGCGTTCACCAACCCAACAAAACTTTATCCTTAACGTTAGTGGATTTAAGTATAACGCTCTAGCCCCGCGATGCAATGTAGCACAAAACTTACTGACACTCGAGACATATTGTACGACAAGCGAAAATGATCAAACAACAACTTCACACGTTATCTTCTATGCTATGTCATAACCTATCATACAACTCGGTAATCCAATCCGATACAGCGTGACCTAAATAAGATTACGAGAATTTGCATATTCATAGCAGAATGTCCGAATTCTGATTGGAAAATACTGCGATATGATTAAACATATATGTCCATACAAGGAACTAATAAGCATGCGTGTATACCAACTGACCAATACCATGGCCCGGAGCGGTACCGGTACGAAACGCGAATAGGATAGAGCTATTTTTAGCGAAATTACCATAAAATCTTATACTTTGTTAAAACCTTTCGAGAGCTCTAATTAAAAAAATACATGGAATATCTCTTAACGAAATACAAAAATAACCATTCGATGTTTTTTTTGTTTTTTTGGAAATGGCAGCAGGAGCTTTAATATCGTTGTGATGCTAGAACATCAATGATGCAGTAGCTCAATATATGTTTTGGAGTGGAAATGAGACTTTTTGTTGCAAAAAACCTAAAACTTTCCAAATATTTCACTAGTAAATTAAATTTCCATAAAAATTTGCTGGTAATCACCCCCATCCCTATCCACACCGCTTCCTACACCACTGCATGCAATATTCCCCCAATAGCTATTTTGAGCAATACCTTTAACCCTTACTCTACCAGCGTCACGGTGACCGTGACATTTACGATCCCTTTTCCAAAAAACATTTTGAGTACCTTCCCAAAATCCTATAGGACTGCAAATAAGTTCATTCAAACCAGATTGAATAGATCTTCATAATATGGTTATTTTGTTGGGGGGTTAGATTGAAATTTTTGAGTAAAATCGTTACAAAAAAGTGCATTTTTAAAATAAATGGTGTTTTTGGGTTTTTAAAGACGAATGTATAAATGAATATTTTTTCAATTTTTTTTTTTCAGGTAAAGTATAAAGGTAGTTTGAATTGTTGGTTGCTACACGATTTTTACTTGTACTTGGTCAATGTTTGTGTTTTTTTGAAGAAAATATGCCAAAATTTGTGATTTTGGGCCATTTTTGACCTTTTATTATCAAAAAATCATAAAAAAAAGGCCCAAATATTGTATTGAAATTTTTAGAGTCTCTACGGGTAGAGGAGAAATAGATCGTTCAGACAAACTATTACAATAACAGATGCACCCCCTCTACATGCCTAAAGGTCTCTGATGATGACGTCAATTCGCGTTTTTTTTTTTTTTCTTCGCACATTTGATATCACAAAATGGCGAGATACAACGCCGAACGTGCCTTCCGACTCCCTATGTTTTCTTCAGAATAATGATGATTTAGAGGGGTCGGAAGGTTCTTCTGATGAAGAAGATGTACCAGAACTCGACCAGATTGAGGAAGAGGAGAATATAGAGCCTGCGGAGATGGATAGCAATCTGTTCCAAATTCCGCAGTTGGTGAGTGGTTTTTTCCAAAAATAGCGAAAGTACTACATTGTAAATGTGTAGTAATAAAATAAGGCTGATAGAATTCTAATGATAAATTAGCAGGGATTTTTTGCTTGTTACGATAAACAAGTAAAAGGGACACTAAAATCACATACAAAAAAAAGGATTTAGGTCCTTTCTATGATAGCCCGGATAAAACAAATGAAAGCTGAACCCCAATAATAACATTTCTAAATGGACTGAAATATATGTATTTCCCGATGGCAATATTGTAAATTTAGGCCTACTGAAATATGTGTATTCCCAATTTCACAAAATCCAAGTTCCATTATTTCAGGGGCCGAAATCACAATTTTATGGGGGAAAGTGGAGTAGGGGTCCCATGTTAGGGCAAAATACACATGTTGGGAGTGCCCCAGGCCCATTTAGAGGAAAATGCTTGTATATAGGCACATTATTTTAATGCCCCATTTTTTGGGACCATGATCCTTTCCCCCTCCCCCTGGCTAATAGCTATACCACTGTTGTGGTGATTACTAGATCGATAAAACAAACATTTTGGACCCCTGTATGTACCCCCAGGCTTCCCGGCTGTAAAAGTCTGTCCCCACGGTTACCATAAAATTGTGGGGCAGGTTAGAAACCACAATAACATGTTATGCGATAACATGTTATGCGTATGCTTGAAGAGGACGAGCCGCCCGCTACTCCCCAACCCAAGAGGAAGAGGGACAGACCGTTGAAGATGAGCCCAGGCCCCTCTTCCAGGCCTTCTGCTGCAGTTACGCCACCATCACCATTCAAAGAAAATCCGACTGCAGCGGAAAAAGCTGCCTTCAAAACCAGGGAGGAAGAGCGGAACGCTCGGCTGCAGGAGATACAACGGTCGAAGGTCATCCCTGCAGTTGATAAAGACTATCATCTGTGGGAAGTACTGGTGGAGAGTGACCGAGATCGATACGAGGTCTTTGGTAACTGGTTATGAAAAGACCAAACTGAAGTAAGTTGAATGTATATAGTTGCAATTTTTTTTTTTTTTTTATTCTATTTGCAGCAACAAGGTATAGCAGAAGACTTTACAAATTTGGACCTTTTCGGCAAACATTGCTTATGAATTCCATGTGGAATGAACAGAAGTGTCTAATAGATAATCAGCATAGTCTATCAACATCAAAGTAGCTGTGCAGCTTGTAATGGCTGAAATTGGGTCAGAAATAACCAAAAAACAGTTTCGTGCTTAATAAATGAGGTAAATGACCTAATTTGCATATCATTTGCATAATTTCTTATTTTATTTTTTGCAAATGATGATGTAAACATCTTGTTTTTCTGCATTCTATTAGTTTTGGACATCATAGAAGGGGAAAATGCATTTTTTTGGAAAATTTAGTGCCATACACTATTAGATAGATTATTCACAGAATCAGGGGATAATTTTTAGGTCAAAATGTACCAGTTTTTTTATATTTGCGTCATTTTTTTTCCTTCTGATTCCTAAAAATTTATGAATAGTATCAAATGAAAGGTCTTTCCAAGGACTATTCAGAAATTCTATCCATATTTTTTTGCTATTTAGCCACAAGGCACAAGCGTGTCATAAAGATAGAATGTTTGGAGACCTAATATGCTAAATCAATGATCTAATTTGCATATTTGAGTTCGGAAATATGCACATTTTTGGAAAGTTCAACATGTTAGCTTTCATAAAAGTCGAACTTGTTTTGGTACAATTGGAACAGAAAGTGCTGAAAAAATCCTCTTTCCAAAAATTTCAGAAATAGCTTATTCTATTTTTGAAACCTTGGGAGAGTAAGGGTTAAGCCTAGGCATTGTCAAGTTATAGAAAGCCCAAATGAGCTCAAAACAATAAATATACTCTAATGTAGCTCTACTGTGGGACAGATCTTAAACGAGATATTAAGCCGAATTAGCTTAGTGTTAAGACTACATTTTAAGGCTCAAACCAATAAGATATTCGATGGTATCTGCCGGGTCAATGTTATTATATACACTAAATTCATTCGGATCACGCCAAGCAACAACCAAATTTTGGAGTCATTTTTGGTCAAATTTGGAATGCAAAATTCTTCAAAACTATGCACTAATGTAATTTTGAATTCCAGTTACTTGACCCTTGGAATAATCCTTTAAGATACCGGTCATAGATAACGGTGATTTAATGCATCAGTTATTTACAGGCTTTAATCTCCACCAGGGACTTGTTATTTGGATGCAAACAAAAGACTCTCTGTCAACAGGAAGTTCCGCCAGCAATGCATGTAATTTCAAAGGAGTTTTTCTTCAGGGAATTATTTACACTTGGGTGATTTTAAAGTCACATACTAAATTGCAATATATGTTTCAAAGACAGTCCAGTAGCATTCCCATTAATGGGAACATTAGGAAATGGTTCTGGGCATACGCCAAACATTTGTCTCTCTAGATGAGTCATCCTCTGATCAGTCGTTCTCTTCATCATACTGCACGCAATCAATGAGCGCATTGTTTTGATCTCGTTAATGCTGCAGTGTACACACAATACAATCCGCGGTTTGTATGGTTTAATACTACGGACAACGAGGTTAGCTAACTCCGTTATTTTTATACCTTTCACGCTCAGTAGGCCTACAAAGAGATAGATCGTCACGAAATTATAGTGAAGTATTAAATATACACCTCGGATTGTCCAGGCAAAGCGCCCAGTTATCATACCAACTTTTATTTGAACTTTCCGTGACAGATCGTGTGAGTATGACAGTCACTGACAGGTTTCACACTGTGTTACTGTATTGAATCCCAAGGAAATGAGTTACAGCGTCAGTACACACTGGACAACTTGCCACAAAACTTCAATTTAACTTGCGTAGGATTCTAGGAAAGACAGGTTTTGAATTACACACTAAAATTATTAAACAAAATGTATGTATAAATAATTCCCTAAGATGAATCTTTTGAAACAAACAAGCAAACGGATAGAAATTCAAGCACTATTTCAACTGTTCAATGTAAAAACAACGCAAAGAAAGATGGCGACCGAGATCTAGGCCATGGCAGCTGCTGTCGTGTCTACGCATATATTCTTATCAGCCTGAAACACGTCTACAACACAGGGGTCAAGTACGGGTCACGTTATACTCTTAGCAATAGCTCAAAAACGGTGTGGTGAACCTGTGTTATGGGAGTGGAAAAAGCATAGGTATTAGTATTACGCTTAATGTTTTGCGCATCCAAAATTTCCCAAATGGCTAGGAATTTTCTTCCAGCCGTTTGAAGTTCCGCACGTACATTAAGGTATGGAGGCTGAAAAATGTGTCTGTGTTAATGGTGCCGACCATTAGTCAAATGTTCCCATTAATGGGAACAAATTTGTTCCCATTAATAGGCATGCTACTGGACTGAAAAAGCCTATTCAGGGTGTCTTAGCCATTGTTTGACCTTTTATTACTTTATAACCACAAGTTATAGACCAAACAAGCTATCAAATACAACAGCTTTACCTCAATTTGATTACATATTAGGAGAAATCCTAAAGAGGATATCAAGCTCCATTAGTATGTGCCAGACAGTGTTTTTTTTTTTTAAATAAAGCTACAGTGTATGATATCATTGACTGGAGCATTAGTCAATGAAAACATACACTGTAGCTTTATTTCAATCAGAGATATTCAGTGGTATTTCCCAAGCCAATGTTATTATATATGCTAACTTCATTCGAATTGCACTGAGGAAATTCTGAACAACGTTGGGATTTTGGGCTAGCCTCAAAGAAGCTCAGCTAAAAACAGAGTTAATACAAATAATAATAAAGTTAATAATCTTTTGCCTTCACCATACTTGGCAGGCCTTCACCATACTTGACAGGCCTTCACCTTGCACTGGCATAAATTTACCATGAATACACAAACTTTTGGAACTTTGATCAGTCATAACTTGAAAACTAAATACAATAAAGATCTTACATGCAGATCGGTTTACTCATAATTATAAATATAAATTGCTACTGACAGTATGTGTTGTTCAACTTTTCATAGAATGATGTGATTAATATCACAGAGCTGTGATTGATGTCACAGAGCTGTGATTGATGTCACAGAGCTGTGATTGGTGTCACGGAGCTGTGATTGATGTCACAGAGCTGTGATTGATGTCACGGAGCTGTGATTGATGTCACAGAGCTGTGATTGATGTCACAGAGCTGTGATTGATGTCACAGAGCTGTGATTGATGTCACAGAGCTGTGATTGATGTCACAGAGCTGTGATTGATGTCACAGAGCTGTGATTGATGTCACAGAGCTGTGATTGATGTCACAGAGCTGTGATTGATGTCACAGAGCTGTGATTGATGTCACAGAGCTGTGATTGATGTCAAAGAGCTGTGATTGATGTCACAGAGCTGAGATTGATGTCACAGAGCTGTGATTGATGTCAAAGAGCTGTGATTGATGTCACAGAGCTGTGGTTGATGTCACAGAGCTGTGATTGATGTCACAGAGCTGTGATTGATGTCACAGAGCTGCAATTGATGTCACAGAGCTGTGATTGAAGTGCAACACTAATATCTGTGAATTTCCAAATGTTGTGAATGTTAGTACTGTCATATTGGGGACTTAAATGTGACCACTGACCACAAGTGATTGTTTATTGGATGTAATAATTCTAATAATTTTGACAGTGCACTGGAAACTTTTGGGACAATGCTTTATAGGGGCTCAATCAATCCAACGGTATAAAAAAAGTTCCTTATACCATCATATATAGCAAGTATCATGGCTGTTAAAATGTCAAATTTTCATAAGAGAATTGACATTTTGGTTTCAAAATACGCACAAACTATAAAAAACTTTCGAAAATGATACCACAACCCTTGAAAAGCCATTTATAAATCATGTTACTATGACAACACGTGAATTTAGGGTCATTCACGCAGTTTCATTTGTATCCAGAAGCCCATAAACACATTAAATAATGTGTTATAACTTGTACTAGCCCTATGTACATGCATAGGGTTAGTCAGCACAGTGGTGGTTGGGTGTGAATTCGTAAATGGTCTCGTAATACTTGGCTTGCAATTTGCAATATATTTGTCAGGATTTATAATGGATTTCCAGGTATTTTAAAAAGACAAAAGGACTCAGAAGAGAATCCACATGACTTCAAAAAAAGGGATTATAAAGGAATGAATTTGTTGTGGTCAGGGAAATATTAGCACGGAAAGAAAATGCAAATACATAAGCATCATCGTACCTGTTATCTGCAGGTACATTATGACCATTAATTTCCAAACATTCTCAATCGTATTCATTGATCGAGTCTGCATAAATATCACATATTTTCACAAATACATCAAAATATACTACAAAAAGCGTGTTGACACAAAGTATGTACTTTCTTTTCATTGAAATAAAACAGATTTTTACCTTCTTTTGGCAATTTGTTTTGTAGTGATTTTGTTATTTTTCGGTACTTCTGGTTTTTCGGTTTTTCATAAAATATTAATCAGACCAAAATTCCCGGTTTTATGCCTAAAACACTTAAATTTTGACCACTATTGATATTTGTTTTGCTTAAATTGCTAGTTTACGGCATACAATTCATTGTATACTAATTCATCTACATGTAACGTTACTACCTACATTATTCTGTTGAGTTGTGTGCTGCAGTACCTACTGTAATGCCAGTGATACTGATCAATGTCTTATGTATAGTACTGTTTCCATGATCCAAAGCCAAAATACCCCAGGAATCCTTGCATAGCATCAATAAATACAAATCCCTCCCTTCTGTACCCTGGAGGTTTCCTTCACAAGAATAGAAGCAGCTTAATTCATATTCTGTAATCTACTATATTACATGAACTGTCAGATTTGAGGACTGGCTAAATGCAAACACAGCAGGGAGGTGGTGTCAAGTCAATGAAAACATTCAAAGGGGGAAAAACATATAATTCTACCCTGGACTGAGTTCTTTGTCACATGACTACGAATCCATTAGCAACTGCTGATGATCAATCTCAGATTGTTATTGCATGTGGGCTAGGGAGTTCTTAGAGAATACACCGACCAAGCCACTGGGTAGCTTATGGACGAAAGTGTCTTGCTGTAGAATCCAGCTCGCAAAAATAGCAGAATTTTGAAATGTGCAACTGCGATTGCAGCACTGACAATTTCTTGGGGCTTATTAATCAATATGAAATATATGGTAACTTGTATATACTGTATATACAGTGCATGCGCTATTGACTCAAAGATTGCACATTTATTGCAGGTCAGTCTGGTTTGCATATTGCAGTTCAAAAGAGTGGGCATAGAAAGTGCCTAAAGTTTCTTTCTGATAAGTGCCCATGCTCCGGCCGCGTGCAGTGTGCATTGCATCAACAGCTTCTACTGTATGATACTATCCCCACAATAACCACCACAAAAACATCATAAGCACAAATAAAAAACGTTGGGTGGGCGCTTATTAGAGCAGGGGTGCTTAATACGTGGAGCAGGGGAGCTTAATATGTCAAGCAGGGGTGCTTAATACATCAAGCAGGGATGCTTAATACGTCGAACAGAGGGTGCTTAATACGTCAAACAGGGGGTGCTTAATACATCGAACAAGGGTGCTTAATACGTCAAATACAGTATACCATAAAAGCCTGAACAGAACTTGTCCATGACCAAAACAAGAGAAATGATATATAATACAGATGCAGTTACAGTAGTATCATACTCACTTGGTTTTTATTACCTTTAAATACAGTATTTTAAAAATGAATAAAACTGTAACTGACTGTTATATCCATAGTCTTTTACCCGGTCAAGGATATGTTCCGATATCCATAGAACTTAAGTAATAAGTTTTTGCTCAATTCTGTGAAACAATCTAAAAATAGAATTCAGCCTTATAAAAATCTTGCTGTTTTTAAAGCCAAGGTCATGTTTAAAAGCCTATTGAGCAATGACAATTTAAACGTAAAAAGTACAAGGCCGATTGTGATTTAAAGTGGTGGTATGGGTTGGTACCTTGTGAGGTGAAGTTGTGCCCACCCCCCCTTCCACAGACTATTGACCCATAGGTCAAAGGTCCAGTGGCAATAAAGCTAATTTTCACCTTTCTGCTGCAGTTTTTGAATGGGGTGGGGTGACTCAATCAGGCTTGCACGCATTATGGGTGCCATATGGTCAATTCTGTATGCCGGGTGTTATGCTTCAGAGACAATTTTTGAACTTCAGAATAATTACTCTCAAATAGTAACTGTTATTATCCCAATTCAGAAGGAAAAGTCAGACAAATCTACAACAGATGAGACTGAGGCAAGCAAACATGCCTGACGGGTGTTACCATAAAACAGACAGGTTTTTCTAATTTGATGAATACGTGTAAAACTCTGTGAAGTTAAAAAAGCAATTCGCAACTTTTATTTATCAATTAAAAGTTAAAACTTCATTCTAAATAAAACATAAATCCTCAGGAATTCAACAATCTTAAAGAGTTTTGGCACTAAAATAATTGTTGTGACGGGTGTAACATGTGATGGGTGTTACGGTATCTAAAATTTCTATTAATCAGTTTTAATTTTTGCCCTTCAAAGAATTAGAATAATCGATTTTAGATGTATTTTTTATCTCTACTGCACAAAATAAGCATTTAATATAAGTAAAACAGTATGAAAATACAAAGGATCACTATGTATATATCTTTGAGGAATGATATCACTGAACACCATGTTCTGGAAGGTGTTGTCATACCACACTATGGTGTTCACATACTGCACTGTACTGCACATCACTGATGGTAACGAACACCATGTTCTGGAAGGTGTTGTCACACCACACTATGATGTTCACATACTGCACTGTACTGTACATCACTGATGGTAGTGAACACTATGTTCTGGAAGGTGTTGTCACACCACACTATGGTGTTCACATACTGCACTGTACTGTACATCACTGATGGTAATGAACACCATGTTCTGGAAGGTGTTGTCACACCACACTATGGTGTTCACATACTGGTGTACATTCACACATGTTCTGGAAGGTGTTGTCACACCACACTATGGTGTTCACACACTGTAATGTACTGCACATCACTGATGGTAACGAACACCATGTTCTGGAAGGTGTTGTCACACCACACTATGGTGTTCACACACTGCACTGTACTGCACATCACTGATGGTAACGAAGACCATGTTCTGGAAGGTGTTATCATACCACACTATGGTGTTCACATACTGCACTGTACTGCACATCACTAATGGTAACGAACACCATGTTCTGGAAGGTGTTGTCATACCACACTAAGGTGTTTACACACTGCACTGTACTGCACATCACTGATGGTAGTGAACACCATGTTCTGGAAGGTGTTGTCACACCACACTATGATGTTTACATACTGCACTGTACTGCACATCACTGATGGTAGTGAACACCATGTTCTGGAAGGTGTCATCACACCACACTATGGTGTTCACAAACTATGCTGTACTGCACTTCCAATGATTTTAGTATCTAAAACAAGGTTTAAATGCCATAAATGCCTACTGTGATGAAAAATGTTTTTTTAATTTACATCATTCCTAAAATTAGGGATGTCATTGACCTTCTTTGTATTGCGCAATGCATCTTTTACTTTGTATGTAACACCCGTCACATAATTTGTGACGGGTGTTACACATTTTGTTTTGTACCATACAGTAGGTTTGTAAATGTAAGTAATTTCATTGACAGAATAAATTGATGTAAAGATATGAATATGGACAAGGTGCATTTAAAGTATAGTGTGTATGCACCATTCCTGTAGAGAGTTATACCAATATTTCTTTTAACATGTGATGGGTGTAACAGTGGCAGTTCCCCAAACCATAGAATCTGCACATCTCGGAATATTTTAAATACTTAACACAAGGCTTAAAAGCTAGAAATATAAATTAATGTACCGAACTTTGTAAATCTCCTTCAGTTTTTAATGTCATTTACTTTCCATGTATTACATACTGCATTTTGTACAATGTATGTAACACCCGTCACACAATTTGTGACAGTTGTACATGTTTATCTTCCCCATGTTTGAAAATAAATTAAATCTAATTAATTGGGTACAACTGATATATAGATATCAGTCTGAATGAAAAAGGTTTGATTTTCTTTTTTATACTTCATCTCTATAAAGATTCATAGAAACTTTTTCTGAAAAAGTGTGACGGGTGTTACTTTGACAATTTCTCAAATATTGCTTAAAAAATCCAAAATCCAGTCATTAAGTCTACTACTGCATAAATATGTATATTATATGCATGCACCTGCAAGTACATACCTTTAACCACTAAAACACATTAAATCACATTAAAAAGTTAGTGCACCATGAAAGAAAAAAGTATTGGTGAAATTTTGGCAAAAAAATGAGCTCAAAAAAATTACCATTTGCATTGCATGGTACTTGATATAGGGCAGCATTTATTTTGCATAAATACTTTTAATTTTTTTGAAAATCCATATTGATCATGAAAATTCACATATTAGCGGACACTACATGTAAAAGCAACTAATCTGCTTCATCAAATTATTTTCAATTTTCATGCTTTATGTCCCTATTTCTGTGGAATTGACCATATGGTGAATATTGCATTGTTGTGATGGGACTTTAAAGTAAAGTGTGAACTTTTATGAGGTCAAAGGTCAAAGGCTGATAAGCAGAATGACGCACATTCATGTGAAAGGTCATAGATCGTTGCTAAGTGACAACATTTTTAATTACTGTAAAAGTTTTATAGAAAGTACTGGGTAGGATAAGTGGTGATGACATCAACAACTCAGTGGATTTATTTCTTGTTTGTCCCATTAGAGAAGAGATGCTGCTCATAATAGAAATGCTCCTTTGAAACATTCCTGGCAAGACATTTTTTCCTAACAACCTGTTTTCAACTTCTGAGTTAAGTGTCTCCATAGAAACCACAACATTATACCAACTGCATCTACCTCACATATATTCCAAAGGAACTAAAGAATTATAGTCCCAAACAAATCTGTTTGATTTTGGTCACAAATTGTGGATCATCAAAATTTAGGGTTAAGAAGCAAATCATCCTTTTAGAAACACTTTCAATAGAAAATATAAACATAATTTTGTGTATATTGAAACATGAGATTACAGAAGAAGCAAATCACCACTTCAAATAATAGCACAACCAATTTAATACTATCAACTTGAAACTCACCACCCCTTAGTTACAAAAGTTAAGTCTCATTGCTAAAATGTTTATTAATTAACATTGAGTTCACATAACGTCTCACTGCTATCATGGCTTTAGGGAGTATTATTAACATATCTAGGGTTGAACATACATCAAACTATATAAAATATTTATACTATTTGCAACACTCTAAAAAGATTGAGCAATTGAAAATGCTGATGATCTCCTAACTGTATCAAATAATGTGAGTAATTGGCTATTACAGTAAGCATTATTTATTCATGGGTTACAAATCAATGATTGAATGCTTCCTATAACCCAATTAAAGTTTCTGGCATGCAAGCACAGCTATTTGGGTCATGAAAACATACAAATCATTTTATCATTATACTATCATAATTATTCTCTTGCTCATGTTTCCAGTTTATATTGTTAGGATAATTCCAGACATTCTTTTTATCTTTCTAGTGCGGCCGTGTTCTGGTGTACACACTTCTTGGAAATGAATTCTTTGGTTGCATGAAGAAACCACTGCTATGTTGTTTACTATTATACAATACATTACTTTGCCATGTTCTTTGCATAAAACAAAGGTTGTTTTTTTCTGAAAACACAAACATATTCTGATCTTGTCTGCATCGGTCTTTTAAAATTCCTGCTGAATGAATCACAGTTAAATCAAACTCATCTCAATCATTTAACTACTGTACCTTCAGTTGCATTAATATAAATCACAGTTAAATCAAACTCATCTCAATCATTTAACTACTGTACCTTCAGTTGCATTGATATATACCACATCATCTTAAGCGGGTCATGTAAAACAAACAGATGACACTCTGAGAGCTACTGTATCTATCACACTTACCGTATATTTCTTGTTCTTTTCCCACGTCTGTGTATCCGATACATGCACACTTGTACCATTTTTGGAAGCCATGGTACCATTTTTGGAAGCCATGGTTAGCTCCACTTGTAATATTTCCTTCTGTATAATTCTAAACTTCCAATGAATTGTGAAAAACTAAAATAAATTTGTGTTTGCTGTTAAATCCTGTCGAATGTCATCTATGAACAAGAATATCAAACATCATCTGAGAACTGACAGAAGCAAGTCAGGAAAGACTTTTGGACTGTTTGATTTGCACACAAGAGATAGGCACAGATCCCCTGATTGGAAGTCTCTGTTGATATTTTTGACCTGCTTCACCTATTTTCTGAAGAGTTATCCTGCTGTACTAATACAAGGCCCATGTTGATATTACCTGCAAGAGACAAAAATAGAAGTACGTAATAACAAAGGTCACACATACACCTAGTTAGATCACTCCATAGGTCACATATACATCTAGTTAGATCACTCCATAGGTCACAGAAACACCAGGCTTTGATTATGTGTGGAGGCATTGTATTCATGAAACCTGAAATACCTTAAAAGATGAATTGTGTGATAAAGCATGTTTATCTTTAATGAGAAGGAATATATAAAACACCACAGTAAAGAAGGCATTGGCATATCTTCTTCTGTTGTGGAGACACTGAGAGGTCTTAGTGTATTAACCATGTATAAAAATACCATTTAAAAAGATATAGAAAGGATATCATGGCTTATGCCAAAAGGTTAATGGGAGACTTTCGACTAAAAAACAAAGTGAGCATAGAAGAGTGATGCTTTTTCAGTATATATATATATATATATATATATATATAGTATATATATATATATATATATATATATATATATATATATATATATATAAATATATATATATATATATATATATATATATATATATATATATATATATATATATATATATATATACATATATATACATATGTATATATATATATATATATATATATATATATATATATATATATATATATATATATATATATATATATATATATATATATATATACATATATATATATATATATATATACACACTTATATACATATATATATATATATATATATATATATATACACACTTATATACATATATATATATATATATATATATATATATACACACACCATATATTACCAAATAAACAAGCAGGGGGGATGTTACATTTTCAAAAACAAAAAAAAAGGGGGTGGGGGTTTATTTGAGATTCAATTTCAAATAAACTTATGGTGTGCATAGCAAGTTCAATTCTTTTGACTGTATTTTTTGGTCAGTTTTAAATGGGTTTTAACTGGAAAATGTGTTAAATCACACTGTGTATCTAACATACCAATCAATTTATGTGTGATTTTACAAATGTCACTGCACAAAAAACATGGGGGTGTGTTTATTAAAGTGGTGGCATTTATTAGGGAACATACGCTATATATCTTTACCCTGCAGTCAGGTAAAAAAAAAGACTTAAGATGTTACAAATGACTGACACCCATAAAAAATAATGAAAATGTCTGCACATTGCGTTTGTATTAACTCTGAGACCAGAACAATAACAAAGGAATAACAATTAACAGACGCGCCATTCACTTGTAATACTTTGTGACCCCGGAGGGCCGTGTGCACCACTTTAATGGCGGAACAAACATAAAAACGGGTTTTACTGTTACACGATTAAGGACAGACAAACAAAGAAGGAGAGAGGGGGCACCCCCTACAAGAAAAGTAAATAAGAAGCTGACAAAATAAAAAATAATAATGATAAATGAAGATACAAGATGGTGTAAAATGAGAGAAAGTATATGGGGGCTCCAGTAGTATGTGGGGAGGTAACAAATATTGTGTGTGGCATTGTTAAGTGTGGCAGAAAGGGCAGTTGCTGTTAAGTGTTGTATGTATATGTAAGAGTCATTGCCAGAGTTCAGTCATGTGGGATGTATGTAGTTGTGTGAGTAACGCACTGTGGTCTGCTGGGAGCGGGATAGAATGCGTGTAAGTTAGAGTGTGGGTAAAAGTGAGGATGGCATGAGAGGACTGTCTCTGTTAGGCACAGTGTGTATGATTAAGGTATGTGTAGAGATGTGACTGAAGGTGTAGGCTGAGGGAAGGGGGAGAGTCGGCGCAAGCAAGCAAGGTTAAAACCAAGGAACCAAGCACATGAAACCAAACAGCTCAGAGCCTAAGAGTAGTCAGGACAAAGCGGTCGAATCCAAAATGGTCAATTAGTGGGTTGGGTGGAGGTCAGGGTTGCTGGTTGGGTGAAGGTTAGGTTGGGGTGGCCCTGTGGGGGGGGGGGGAGAAGAATGAGAGAGGGTGGGAGGGTTGGAATGGTGGGGGTTGGTCAGAGCACATGTAGAGATTGAGAGGGGAAGGGTAGCAGTGGATATGATCAAGGTGGTCAAAGAGTTCAAAAAGTTAGGGTTTGTTATGAAGTTGAGGGGGTTTGTTGTGAAGTTGAGGGGGTGTGCAGCAGCATTAAACTCTCTGGTAGGCCCTCACCCGCACTGTGGGGATGTTGGCATTGAAATGGAGGACGGGGTGAGGATAGAGCGGGGAAGCCAGAGGGCAAGATGTAAAGCCTTCTTTTGAATGATTTGCATGGTGTCCAGATCTTTGGAGGTGGCGTTGTAAGTGGCTGGGAGGCCATACTCGAACAGGGGAAAATGAATGCTTTGTAGAGCAGGAGTGTGGACTTAGAGGTGTTGGTGCAATGGAGGGTGGTTTTGGTACAGGCAAGTTAGGGCGAGCCTGCCAAGGGCAGCTTGGGTAGTGTTGAGGAAATGCTCCCACCAGGAGAAGCGGAAGAGTTTAAAATAAAGGGTGAGACCAAGGAATTTACCAAAGCTAGAGTGGAAGATAAGGTGTTATGGAGGTTGACAATGGGGAAAGCATTGAGGGCTTTGTTTTTGCAACCAGGGCTGAAGATGGGGAAGAAGATGATTTTGGCGGGGTTGTTTGATGCGCTATTGCGTGCACCAGGTGTAGATATTGCCAAGGTAATGTTGAATGGTGTTGGCATGGTGGAGGGTTTTGGGGAGGTTGTCCCAAATAGCAACGTCGTCCGTCAACTGCAAATGATTGACTGGTGGGTTGGGAGGGGGATGTCATTGACAAAGAGAATGAAGAGGGGTTAAGGAAGGAGCCCTGAGGGACGCCAGATTGGGGCTGATAGTGGGGAGAGCAGTAGCCCTGCAACCCGGAGAAGGCTTGGCGATGAGACCAGATTCCTGGTGAGACTATATACTGCGAGGGTTATTGAAAGGTTGATCTATGGCATCAAGCACAATGGAAAGTTAATGTAACATTGAAAACTTATGTACAAAATACTATTACATCAAAGAAAATATGGTGTAATGGAATAGATCACCCAGAAGGCAGAAAATGACATGCAAGCTGACTGAAATTCAACCAACTGTATATAGCACTGTGACATGCAAGCTGACTGAAATTCAAGCAACTGTATATAGCAATGTAAAGCTTTAATACATGTACTGTATGCTGCTGATATCATAAAAGCAGTAACAATTCCCTAACGGACAAATGCGAAGTTAAACCAGAACTGACAGAAAATGCTCATTTATAGATTACTGTCTAGTGTCCATGGACTGAAAATGGCAAGATTTAATATCCGTGGAAAGCCTTGGGGCATTTTTATGATTTTTCTAGGAAAC
Organism: Chiridota heheva; assembly: GCA_020152595.1. NCBI lineage: Eukaryota > Metazoa > Echinodermata > Holothuroidea > Apodida > Chiridotidae > Chiridota > Chiridota heheva. The sequence goes on from JAIGNY010001449.1 coordinate 2,083,043, forward strand.
TAGTTATCTGATCAGCATACCCTGAGGATATACTGCATGGAACGATTTACAGATCTCCCGGGCAACTGAATGATTGATTTGCTTGGAAAAGTTGCACTGATACATTCAATTGAGATTCCACCGAATGTTGCTCCTAGTGCAGTTTACATACATTTTTTCGCTTTGTTAAGAAATTCACCTGTTGTAAAAATGGACTAAACCAAATACTCAGGCTGTGCAAAAAGATGACATAATCAAACTCGTCTTTTACTACGCACATGTGCACAATACATGCATGACCTTTGTACTGTACTTCAGTCCATTCAAGTGACGCTGATTAATGGTGGAATTTGAAATGTTTATAAAAAACATTTTTGTCAATTTCAGAAAATCAGAAAATTGTTTCAACATATCTCCAAAGTATGTACATGTATGAACTACATGTAAACATTCAGCCAGGATAGGATTTCATCCTTCTTTGTTTCCTTCTTGTCAGATCGCAGCTGTAGCAGTGTGTCATTATCACTTTTACACTTCCTCTGAACTCATTCTTCATAAAACAGTAAAATATGATGGGTTGCAACTGAACTGATTATTTCTCACAAGGTTTATATAGGTGGGTTGGGGTTCATAAGGAGCTACAGATTCTAATACTGCACATAATGCTACAGATACTAACCTGCAGGCAAAAAATGGTAAACCCCTGTCAAGAGGCTGGTTTAATATTTTAAAAGGCTACCACTTAACAAACTTACAATTTCTAATATACACACAAGGCAGATATATACAGTATCTTGACAGTAAACATAGAATTTGGTTGAAATCTTAAAATGAAAAGGTTCTTTGGCAGATTTTTTTATCAAATGAAAACACTTGAAATAGTATTACTGTATCTAATGAGGGCATTTACTACCGTGTGACTACTGGCCCCCAAACCTCATAACGATCATTCCTAATCTTGATCTTGAAATAAAGTTTAGTTAAGTTTAGTTTGCACTTTTAGGCACATGCCAGGGAAAGCACATGTGAGTCACATTTGACTTGCTCTCCGTGTGGACCAAGGAATTTGCCAGGATGGGAAGTGGATGAACACTGTGTAAACACCCTGCACTTTTTGAGAAGTGTTCAGAGAACCAGGAAGGGGGTGGATATCCTACTATCGAATCAATGGCTTTATATACCCTCCGAAGGTCAGTAAGCGCCACTGAACCATTGGCCACTTTCCCAAAGGTCAAGTAGGGGAGAAGGTAATTCAGAAGGCAAACCTCAGCGTTTAATGTCAGCGAATCGCTCTGCATACTTGTGGAAAAATTGCTGGTTAAATCACTGTTGGACTCAAACATGAGACCTCAGCCAAATGAGCTACCTGCCCCCATAAAACTTTTGTTCATGAACCTTCCATAAAAAACTCCCCATGGTTTCAGGTTAAGTGGTACACCGACTTTTCAAGTAGGGAAAGCTAGACAGGTCAATATAGTGAACTCAAAACTTATCAGAAGCACACCAAAGTTGTGGCCAAATTCACTTGTTACTATACCTTCTGAGTTACTTACCAGTCCTATGGAAAGACTTTGAATCTTGTATACACAGGTACACCATACAGTCCTTCAATGACAGCAAGTACTGCTGCACAGAGTACTGTAAATCAAGGTACCACACTTTATGTACTGCATACAGTCCTTCAAAACAGACTGACAGCAAGTACTGCTGCACAGAGTACCGTAAATCAAGGTACCGCACTTTATGTACTGGATACAGTCCTTCAAAACAGACTGACAGCAAGTACTGCTGCACAGAGTACTGTAAATCAAGGTCCACACTTTATGTACTGCATACAGTCCTTCAAAGCAGACTGACAGCAAGTACTGCTGCACAGAGTACCATAAATCAAGGTACCGCACGTTATGTACTGGATACAGTCCTTCAAAACAGACTGACAGCAAGTACTGCTGCACAGAGTACCGTAAATCAAGGTACCGCACTTTATCTACTGGATACAGTCCTTCAAGACAGACTTGACGGAAATTATTGCTGCACAGAGTACCGTAAATAAAGGTACCGCACTTTAGGTACTACACATATAGTCCTTCAAAACAGACATGACAGCAAGTACTGCTGCACAGAGTACCGTAAATCAAGGTACAGCACTTTAGGTACTGCATACATAAAGTGAAGACAAACATAATAAAGATAATACCCACCGTATATTAAATAATGTAAGGCGGGTGACGCCTCAATATCAAACATGATTTTACCCTAAAGAAATTCAATAATTAATTCTATTTGACTTTTTTTTTATACACTAAAGGAGTAAGGCATATTCTTCAGCAGGTGACAAAATAACCTGAATTTCTCACCTTTTGCAATTATACGTACAGTGCAAGGCCCCTTCGAAGAGAATGATGAACATAGGGCACTCTATTCTACCATTCCACACAATGAGACTATTTCTAACTTCTCCCTTATCAAAGGCAGGATGCCATAAGCATTTGTTAGAGCAAAAGACAATAGGAACTTAGTCAAAGAACAAGCTCACACCTACAGCACAACTAATTAAAATTAGCGTTAGCATTCGTAACTTGCCCTCAACATGAAACTAGGCTAATATCACAGCTCTAAATGTCACTCTACCTCATGTTAAACCAGAACCAAATTATTCTGTGGTTCTGATGCCTTTTTTCATGCTGATTGATTTCCTATTAATTGTTATGTCATTGCATATCATAATATATTTGAATTGTTCTTGAGATATCGTGTTTACAAGCTCTTTTCAGCAAAATCATATTAGGCCCCTCCTTCTATACATATTAATCAAATTCAATGTTTTTCTTCATTTTTGTTATAAAATGATCATGTACAAACTAGCTAAAATCATAATTCTACAAAATGTGAAACAAAACAGACATGTGATTAATAAAATGAGCATTTCAAGATTTTTACATTAAGCCCTGCCTACTCATTAATATGCATGATATCACCACCAAAAACAATAGGGTACATCAACAAACTATGGGTTATCTGTGTATCGCACATGACGTGAAACCAGTTTGTCCTTTTGAGATATATTATGTTTACAAGGTCTTTTTGACAAAACCGTATGAAACCCCGCCTACTGTGCACTAGAGCTGTGACCGTTTAGCGTGTACTCGCTACATGCTCGCAAATCTTGTAAACATTTACTAAATACTTCATTGCGAGTAATCGTTTTTCATACATTATAGGCCTGGTGTCTTGCCGTTGAAAATCAATATTCATGATTCAAATCACACACACATTCGGCTGACAAAATTCCAATCAATGATTTTTTACAAACTGTAAACCCGATTAGCATAATCTTTTTTAAACGTGCGAATCACAAATGCGCAGTAATCACCAATGAATGGGGATATTATGCACTTTGATTTCGCCGAAAACTGAGTAATCTAACTTGTAAAATGCACCGCAAATGTGCAGTAGTAAACAGCGAAACTAACAATAGGCCTAACGTTAGGCCTTAAGGCTTTAAATTCCATGCAATCAAGGCCCGTTTCATCGACCAAAAAACACTTGAATCGTGACAATCAGTACATTTACATGTAAATATTACCTGATGAGTCAAATAAATTTTGCAAGAAAGAAAAAATATTGCATAATATATAAACAGAAAAAGGTTTTAACAAAGCTGAAATTCTGCATGTTTCGCAAAGAAGGCGGCCATTTTTTCGAGAGAACTAATATTTCAGAACTTTCTGGTGGTGGTGGCGTAGTTTTGAAATGTTTTATGGCGAGGTATATCATAGGCCTCAGTATGCAAGATTTTCACAGAACTTTGAAAGCCGTAGCGAATAGGACAAACAAGTTACGTGATGTTGAGTTTAAATGACATTGAAAGGAAGTTATCTGTTCTTTCTAAACTGAATTTCCATGCATATTTTCCATAAAAATGATGATTTGTACTGTAGAAGTAAACTTTTTACGATTTGGAAAGCAAAACTCAGCCTCTATTTCAACGGTTTTATACAATGAACACATACACACTAGCTAACAACATAATTTCACTAAATGCAAAATACTGTGCACATTAATGAAAATCAACGGTTTTATACAATGAACACATACACACTAGCTAACAACATAATTTCACTAAATATGAAACAAATCAGACAAGTGATTGTTACAATATGAGCATTTCAAGCTTTTCACATTAAGCCCCGCCTACTCATGAATATACAAGACATAACCACCAAAACCAATAGGGCACATCTACAGATCATGGGCTATCCGTGTACCAAATATGATATGAATTAAGGTTACTGTTCTTGAGATACTGTCCTTTCAAGCTCTTTCAACAATACACATTAAAAATTAATGTTGTGAATTGTAAGCTTAATTGCTTTTCTTAAATTCCTTACAATTGTACTGTGTGGGACTTTCTATAAGCTTAAAGAAAAAGAAAATGAAGAATAAAACTCACCAGATATGTCATTGCACTTGCACTACACTACATGAACAACTGCTGAGCAATATGCACTGTACATGTTAATCTTCTATCCTTGTGGATACTTGATACACACTGGGGGCATACTTCAATTTCACAACATTTTAGAAATCTGAATTTTTGCACACTTGGTTTCCACAAGGTATCCTTTGGAAACATCTCAAATGATATAAATAATCATTCATGAGGCCTTAACAATCCATGCAATAGGTGTTTACCTTGTGGAGACCTGAAATGAGTCTCCACAGGAAGGTGCGTCTCCATTAGGATATTACCATTACTGGTGTATGTCTCACAATGTAGTAAATGTCAGAGTATACATACATACATACATACATACATACACACGTCAGCATGACTGCATAGATTCCTTATGCTATTAGCATCGGAAGCAACAAGGACATGATGACATCTTGAAGATTCTCAAACTCCTTTGGTTCTTGCTTCTCCACACATATTGGATCACATCTGAAAAGATCTTGATTTCTTGCCACTTGATACACCCTGCAAGGCCCATGAGTGACACGATTACCCAATTTGTTCTAATAGTCAGGGACACCAGCACATGCAACAGGTAGAGGGTTTGAAAATACTATAGCTACTTAGTAAAAAAACAACTGTGGCAAAACTGCAGAGTGTCAATGATTTTTTTATGGTTAAATATGTTATTCATGGCATAACAACATTGAATATTAAATATATTGAATTAAATATGCTCAAAATATGAACATGTAACTTGAGTTTTGCTGACATGTAGTTTTTCTTCCAGAAGTATCATTATATCTAAACTGTACTACAGCAGCATAAGAATAACTGCAGAACACACCACAATCAGGGGCGGACTGGCACATAGTCCAAGTGAAGTATCATTATATCTAAACTGTATTACAGCAGCATAAGAATAACTGCAGAACACACCACAATCAGGGGCGGACTGGCACAGAGTCCAAGTGGAGTATCATTATATCTAAACTGTACTACAGCAGCATAAGAATAACTGCAGAACACACCACAATCAGGGGCGGACTGGCACAGAGTCCAAGTGGAGTATCATTATATCTAAACTGTACTACAGCAGCATAAGAATAACTGCAGAACACACCACAATCAGGGCGGACTGGCACATAGTCCAAGTGAAGTATCATTATATCTAAACTGTATTACAGCAGCATAAGAATAACTGCAGAACACACCACAATCAGCGGACTGGCACATAGTCCAAGTGAAGTATCATTATATCTAAACTGTATCACAGCAGCATAAGAATAACTGCAGAACACACCACAATCAGGGCGGACTGGCACATAGTCCAAGTGAAGTATCATTATATCTAAACTGTATCACAGCAGCATAAGAATAACTGCAGAACACACCACAATCAGGGGCGGACTGGCACATAGTCCAAGTGAAGTATCATTATATCTAAACTGTATCACAGCAGCATAAGAATAACTGCAGAACACACCACAATCAGGGGCGGACTGGCACATAGTCCAAGTGGAGTATCATTATATCTAAACTGTACTACAGCAGCATAAGAATAACTGCAGAACACACCACAATCAGGGGCGGACTGGCACAGAGTCCAAGTGGAGTATCATTATATCTAAAGTGTACTACAGCATCATAAGAATAACTAGAACACACCACAATCAGGGGCGGACTGGCACATAGTCCAAGTGGAGTATCATTATATCTAAACTGTACTACAGCAGCATAAGAATAACTGCAGAACACACCACAATCAGGGGCGGACTGGCACATAGTCCAAGTGGAGTATCATTATATCTAAACTGTATCACAGCAGCATAAGAATAACTGCAGAACACACCACAATCAGGGGCGGACTGGCACATAGTCCAAGTGGAGTATCATTATATCTAAACTGTATCACAGCAGCATAAGAATAACTGCAGAACACACCACAATCAGGGGCGGACTGGCACATAGTCCAAGTGAAGTATCATTATATCTAAACTGTATTACAGCAGCATAAGAATAACTGCTGAACACACCACAATCAGGGGCGGACTGGCACATAGTCCAAGTGAAGTATCATTATATCTAAACTGTATCACAGCAGCATAAGAATAACTGCAGAACACACCACAATCAGGGCGGACTGGCACATAGTCCAAGTGAAGTATCATTATATCTAAACTGTATCACAGCAGCATAAGAATAACTAAGAATAACTGCAGAACACACCACAATCAGCGGACTGGCACATAGTCCAAGTGAAGTATCATTATATCTAAACTGTATCACAGCAGCATAAGAATAACTGCAGAACACACCACAATCAGGGGCGGACTGGCACATAGTCCAAGTGGAGTATCATTATATCTAAACTGTACTACAGCAGCATAAGAATAACTGCAGAACACACCACAATCAGGGCGGACTGGCACATAGTCCAAGTGGAGTATCATTATATCTAAACTGTACTACAGCAGCATAAGAATAACTGCAGAACACACCACAATCAGGGCGGACTGGCACATAGTCCAAGTGGAGTATCATTATATCTAAACTGTACTACAGCAGCATAAGAATAACTGCAGAACACACCACAATCAGGGCGGACTGGCACATAGTCCAAGTGGAGTATCATTATATCTAAACTGTACTACAGCAGCATAAGAATAACTGCAGAACACACCACAATCAGGGGCGGACTGGCACAGTCCAAGTGGAGTATCATTATATCTAAACTGTACTACAGCAGCATAAGAATAACTGCAGAACACACCATAATCAGGGGCGGACTGGCACAGAGTCCAAGTGGAGTATCATTATATCTAAACTGTACTACAGCAGCATAAGAATAACTGCAGAACACACCACAATCAGGGGCGGACTGGCACATAGTCCAAGTGGAGCATCATTATATCTAAACTGTACTACAGCAGCATAAGAATAACTGCAGAACACACCACAATCAGGGGCGGACTGGCACAGAGTCCAATTGGAGTATCATTATATCTAAACTGTACTACAGCATCATAAGAATAACTACAGAACACACCACAATCAGGGGCGGACTGGCACATAGTCCAAGTGGAGTATCATTATATCTAAACTGTACTACAGCAGCATAAGAATAACTGCAGAACACACCACAATCAGGGGCGGACTGGCACAGAGTCCAAGTGGAGTATCATTATATCTAAACTGTACTACAGCAGCATAAGAATAACTGCAGAACACACCACAATCAGGGGCGGACTGGCACAGAGTCCAAGTGGAGTATCATTATATCTAAACTGTACTACAGCAGCATAAGAATAACTGCAGAACACACCACAATCAGGGGCGGACTGGCACATAGTCCAAGTGGAGTATCATTATATCTAAACTGTACTACAGCAGCATAAGAATAACTGCAGAACACACCACAATAAGGGGCGGACTGGCACAGAGTCCAAGTGGAGTATCATTATATCTAAACTGTACTACAGCAGCATAAGAATAACTGCAGAACACACCACAATCAGGGGCGGACTGGCACATAGTCCAAGTGGAGTATCATTATATCTAAACTGTACTACAGCAGCATAAGAATAACTGCAGAACACACCACAATCAGGGGCGGACTGGCACATAGTCCAAGTGGAGTATCATTATATCTAAACTGTACTACAGCAGCATAAGAATAACTGCAGAACACACCACAATCAGGGGCGGACTGGCACATAGTCCAAGTGGAGTAACAAGCCAACTGTTCCCCCCTGCTACCCCCCCCCCCCACCCTTCTGGCCTGGGCAGGGATTTGACCCCGACACCCAGTGGGATCTTAAGAACTATCCTCAGAAAACAGTTTGCAGTTGGCGTGGAAATACTTATTCATATAAAAATGAAATTTAAGGGAAGAAAAAATCTTTTTGAAAATTTCTCCCATTGACTTAATACGTACAAAAAAAATTGAGAACAAAACTTGTCCTACTTACAAAATGTGTTGCGTCTTTTCGACCTCCCTCATGGGCTAATGGGTAAGGATTTGACCCGACACCCAGTGGAGATCTTAAAACTATACCCAGAAAACAGTTTGCAGTTGGATAGCATTAATGTGTCTTATAAGAATGAATTACATTTATAGGAGGAAGAAAAAAGTAATTACAAAGTTTAATACCTAAGCTAGATTCAATTTACAAAACTGAGAACTCTCACTCTCATATAATCTAGTAGATCCAGTCAAAAATCACCAATTCTGTCTTAGAAATGAAAGTATGATTTGTTTCCTTCAAATGAAAATTATCATGTTGAAATAAATATAATACTCAATATATAACATTCGTATCACATCCGTAATATAACATCCGTAAAATTATTGCTCGGTTCTTGCTATTGCAGTCAGGTTTGTCGTAATAGTATCACAGTCTTTTTTTCCCTATCCTAGAACACTCCACACAAACAGATAATCTGGTAGTGCACACCATTCTCGGAATGGTGACACTCGTACGATTTTTGTTTGTTTGCAAAAAAGGTGCGATGAACATGTAAATGGGGCTGGATAAAATGTTTGTATGGATAACCACACATACTCTATGCATTATTTTAAGTTTCCCCTTGTACGTACAAAATTTCTGTGACTATCTTAAGTTGACCACCTACAGTATATATATGGCGAGAAAGTGTAGGATTGTGGGTAATCATAGGAAAATGGCTGCGCCCATGACAGCAAAAGTTCCTGCATCAAGAAACTTTGGGGTTCCTTGATGGGGGTCAGCTCCTGGACTGTACTTGGCTGCTTGGTTGAAACCATTAACTTCATACATTTTGTCTTCTTCTGTCATTGCGCTTCATTTTCTTTCTCTTGCAAATTCCGCCTCCTTCTTTACAGGGGTTTGTCGAGCCTTTGGTTTTGGGGGGGGAATTAGCTCGGAAAAAACACATCTTACTAAGATGTTTATTCCTTATCTTAGTCCATAATTGATAGTTTTTGGCCTCAAATTGTCTTCTTTTTTTTTCCTTCAAAATTGAGGATTTTTGTTACAAAACATCAGAATTTCTCTTCCAATGTTAATACAGGAATTTTGCTCCACAATTTGTGGATTTTTGTTCCAAATTTGAAGATATTCCATCCAAAATGGAAGTTTTTTGCTCCAAAATTAAAGATTTTGTTCCAAAATTGAGGATTTTTATTATAGAACTTGAGGATTTCTGTTCCAATAATAGAGGATTTTTTCCCTCCCAAATTTGAGGTTTGTTCCAAAATTAAAAAATTTTGGTCCAAAATTGAAGATTTTTGGTCAGAACTTCATATGCATGTAAACTCAAAGATTTTGGTCCCAAATTAATAATACAGTAAGTCAGTAGATACCAATAAGAATGCCAGCGTTTCTGATTTATATATGATTCAGTTGTAGAATTTTGGCTCAACCCTAAAAATTATTGCCCTCAATTATAAATTTGGTTTCAAAATTTAGGATTTGTATTCCAAACATTGAGGATTTTGGTATCTAAAATTGAAGATATTTGGTCTAAAATTAAAGTTTTAGTTCAAAATTTGAAGAATTTTGTGCAAATTGGAGGATTTAGGTCAAATTTTAATAATAATTCTCAGTCGATATAAATGAATAAAAGATGCCAACTTCTCTGTTTTCTATGCTTAAAAGAAATTGTGGGGGTTTATAGCATTTAGGAGAATAATCCCCAATAGCAGTCTCCCACACCCTCCTATGATGACATGCCACTGCTTTCTATGGTTTCTTTTTTCACTATCCATCACGACCATTCTAAAATTTATTTACAACTGGCGATGATGAAGATGCGAATTGGTCATATGGTTTACGCTGCAGATACAACACCCTGCTACATATGCTATATAAAACCAATAACAATCTTGTCACCATCAATAAAGATGAAGTTATCCCCACCGTCAGAACTAATACAAGAAATAATCATGACCTTAATTTCCAGGTTCCCTATGCTAAAAAGAATGTATATAAACACTCTTTCTTCCCTCACACACTAAAGGATTGGAATGCTTTACCGTCAGACATTGTATATGCACCAAGTCTTAACTGTTTCAAAGCTAAACTTACTAACACTTGTATTGCTAACTATTTTTTTTTTTTTTTACTCATACTTTTTACGCTCGGTCGGCGTTCATGTCCTCTTGAATGATTTTTGCCAACTTAACCGATTCAGATTCATTACAATATGCAGATGGGCGCACGCACTATAAAAGTAATTCAGAACCATGGGTGTGCCACCCCTATCAAAACGAAGAAGAATAACACCAATTTTCACTACCGACCTTATTTTTGAGTAATAAGTGATGCTATCAAGTAAACACCACAACGTGCGATGTATAAAACAAGATTCTTGGTTTTATCTGTGAAAACAAATTGTGCCTGAGAGGTCAGATCATTTTAGAGGTAGTAAGGAAAGAGACCAGGGAAGAATTGGGACCAGTGGCGCTAAAAACCATGAAGGAAGGAGGACCAGTACGCCCCTGAACACAATATTGAGTTAAATACAATATCTCTGTGGCAAGGCAACATTGGCTAAAGTGAATTTACAGTGCATAACCGTAGCCGATTACTTTTGAATAGTAATAAATCTTGATTACACGACCCAGCACTGTAGCCTACTAAATTACTAATCTTGAATGTCTCATTTAAAAAGTGTTGTCTAATGAACCAAATCCTGAAGCAGTGAGATAACATATCACTATAGTGACTATACTATAGTGAGATAACATCTCACTATAGTAGGTGACTATACTGCAATGCAATCCATCTTACAACACAGCACCCTCAAACAAAATTTACACTTCGTAAAATTTCCCATTCAAATTTTGCGTTTGTATCTTCCAGTCGTTATGATTGGTTGTCATGTCCTATTGATTTGTCCTCTACATTTGGATTCTTGCAATCTATGAAACAGTGGTCTATAACTGAATTGTCAATTTGTCATACTTACACACAATATTACGCTTACCAGATTTTAAAGTTAAAGAGAAAAATGTGTTATGCACTGTTTTCCATCTACTAGAGAACGGGCAATACTATTTAACTTATTGTAGGATTATTTTCATTTATCCGACTTTTGCTCAATTTGACAACTTAGTCTTTGTCCATTGCAAACATTTGACTATAATTTTGTTTGTTTTGAGTAAAGTAATATTCTTTAACAAACCGATTCATTTTCTTAAATAGGATAGTCTTTTGGAACAAAATCATGAAAGGTAGTATCCAAATTCCAGTTTAATGAACACAAATGTTATGGTACAATATAAATTTAACTATGCAGACATATAAAGTATGCTTTTAGAAAAGACACATAACAGCAAAAATGATGGAGCTTCTCATGTTTTTATATTCCGCAGGTTAAAAGTGATAGAAGACTGTCAGACTTTTTTGAGCAAGTTATCTCGCAGCAAACACAAACCCCTAGTTTGATCCAAAAAGAGGTAGGTTGTCACTGACCAAAAGGAGCATTAATAAGGCGTCAAGGGAACTGGTGTGCAGGCACTAACAGTAAATAAGGAAGAAATCATTACAACAAGTAGTGTCCCTGCATTCTTACAAAATAGTTCTCAGAAGTATGTTTTGGGAACAAAACGTAGAGTGCTTAATGAAAGGGGCAGGGTAGCAACAATGAGAGGCAGGGTAGCAACAATGAGAGGCAGGGTAGCAACAATGAGGGCAGGGTAGCAATAATGAGGGGCAGGGTAGCAACATTGAGGGGCAGGGTAGCAGCATTGAGGGACATGGTAGCAACAATGAGGGGCAGGGTAGCAACAAAGAGGGGCAGGGTAGCTGCAATAAGAGGCAGGGTAGCAACAATGAGGGGCAAGGTAGCAACAATGAGAGGCAGGATAGCAACAATGAGGGGCAGGGTAGCAACAATGAGAGGCAGGGTAGCAACAATGAGGGGCAGGGTAGCAACAATGAGAGGCAGGGTAGCAGCAATGAGGGGCAGGGTAGCAACAATGAGAGGCAGGGTAGCAACATTGAGGGGCAGGGTAGCAACAATGAGGGGCAGGGTAGCAACAATTGAGGGCAGGGTAGCAACAATGAGAGGCAGGGTAGCAACAATGAGGGCAGGGTAGCAACAATGAGGGCAGGGTAGCAACATTGAGGGGCAGGGTAGCAACAATGAGGGGCAGGGTAGCAACAATGAGGGGCAGGGTAGCAACAATGAGGGGCAGGGTAGCAACAATGAGGGGCAGGGTAGCAACAATGAGGGGCAGGGTAGCAACAATGAGGGGCAGGGTGGAGCCCCCTCTGAAAAAGTGAAAATAGGAGCCTAAAACAAACACTATTTTTAAGGATGGCCTAAAATTGATGACCTTTCCATTGATCATGTAGCAGTGTGATATGCGTCCTCTCCATATTCAGAGACTATTGTGCACTATAGCCTCTTCAAAAGAAAATGACTCGAGAATTGACCAATGCAATGACTTGGTAGTGTGGCCTAAGTCGCAATATTTTTGAATTTAAAGCAGAGGCGGTGGAAGATGTTTCAATCTGGGAGGCACAGGATCTGAGGGGCACATTCCAACTGTCATATTTTCAAAGCATGTAGCACAGCAGTATAGCTTTATAGGGTCAACTCTCCCCCACCTACCATCCCTCAAAAAAGGTTTCAGAACTTTTATAAGTCAGAAAATTACTGGTGACTCATTTTCCCTTCTTTTATGAGATTTACAGCTTCAAAAATTCAAAATATTTTGGTCCAAAATTTTGTAAAATAGAACAAATTTATACCAAAATCTACAAAAAAAATCTTGAAATTGGAAGGATTTTGACTTATAGAAAATGATTAACCAATTGTATTGATCATGAATCGGAATATATTTAATGTCCAAAATATTGTGAAAACTAGGCAAGTAAGGGGTCCTTAGATTATTTTTCAGGCAGTCAGGAGGCCATCATTTTTTGGTGAGAATACAATAATATAACTCAGTAGGCCTATGAATTAGACCAGATGGCCCAAATTTACAACCAGTCTTCAGCGAGTCAGAGGCAGAACCCAAATTTAAGGCGCTCAATGAGTAAAATTTGTGGTATTTTGCTTGATGTTTGTATTATACTTTCTGCAACAGTTCAATCTGTCAATAAAACGATCAATTAAAATAAGGGGACTTAAAGGAGCATTAGACCGAAAAGTGAGGGCTTATTTTTGAGTTTCCCAAAATTGAATATTTATCTACTGTAGCACGTAACAGTATAGTAATTTTCTGCTTTATATGAATATTCAAGTAATCTTTGCCCTCACGTCGTCTGTGGGCTATGGAGACATGAAATTTATCGATTTGTTGTGGATAATATATCTGTGAAATTCAAAAAATGAGCAGCCTCACTTTTCAGTCTAATGCTCCTTTAAATATATCTTGATATAACACTTTTTATCTCTGAAAAGGGGCACCTATAAACCCTTACTCTACCAGTACTTTTCTGAAAATGCGCTCGGGAGGCGGAGCCAAAGACGGCGATAATATCAGCGATAATATCGCCACGTGATAGAGTAAGGCTAAATAAAGGGCTGATTATTGAAGGGTCCTCTGTCTTCCAAGCAGCAGAGTCGGGCCCGTTCCGCTTCAGTGACCCGCTAAGCCACCCACTGGGATCATGCTGCATATATTTTCGAGTTGGTGCATTTGTCGCGGGTTGATTAACCCTTACTCTACCAGCACTTTTCTGAAAATGCGCTTGGGAGGCAGAGCCAAAGACAGGGCACCCAAAATGGCGATAATATCGCCGCGTGGTAGAGTAAGGGTTTAATCTTTACAAAAAAGATGGGAGCGGGCAAGTCAGTTTATGTCATAACAATGGCCTGGTTCAAATAATAAGTTTTGCCCTGCATAACCCATTTCAAGATGCCCTACTAAAGAAATTTGGGGTGGCTCGCACACTTTAGAAAGGCCCTATTTTAAAGAGTTTTTAGAAATTATAAGATGGGAAAACAAAGGTAGGCAGCGTAAAGGCCTTGTAAGTATTAACAAGTCCAGTATGGGTTGGGCCCCAACTTTGTCTTTAAAGGAAATTTAGAATAGTGTATATGTGCGAAGCATGTGAAATTTCACAATTTAAATCTTTTTAGGAAGATATTTGCGTTACCTTCTTCAATGAAAAGATCAGATATATAGCCTTAAAGAAAAAGTTTTTCAATGTTTAAAAGGGAATGTTCTTTCTCTAAAAAGGGCACTTGGTTGTCTTTGAAATGGCACTTTTCCTTCTGAAAAAGGACACTTTTTAAACTTTTAAGAAAAGTGGGGACAAAGCCCCCTGTGCCCCTTGCACCTGTTTGAAAGGGCAGGTTCTTTTCTATAAAGGGCACTTAGGCTTGTCGTCTTTGAAAGGGCACTTTTACTTCTGAAAAAGGGTACTTTTTCCTCAGAAAAAGAGCACTTTTTAAACTTTTGAGAAAAGTGGGGGAAAGTGCTTACAAGGTCTGCCCTGCCCTTCATGAGAAAAATTGTTTTTTGTTTTTGTTTTTTGTAACTTAATAATCTTCATTAACCTCATAAATAAAGTACCTTTCATGGATACAGAACACAGAATGATGGAATAGTAAGCAATTGTTCTGTTTGGCTAATAACTGGTCCTTATCAATGTCAGTCAGAATAGTTTCATTCTGAGGTATGATTGTAGCTAAAATCCCAGAGCTTCTTCACCATGGGATTGAGCCTCAAGGAAGCCCCTGGACTCCACGCCGAAAAGACACAGCACTTTGAGTGCACATTTATGTTCCCCTCAACAAGTCTAGCACCCTGCCCCTTTTAAATCCAGCTAGGGGCCTGTCAGTCATTTAGGTGACTGACATTTCTTCTTAAATGATTAATCCCAAATCACTCACCTCTGTACAAACTTAATAGGTATGAAATAATTGACTCACCTCAGTCACTGTGGTGACTGACAATTTGGAAAATTGGCACATGTTAGTAACTGTTTCATATGTCAATGACTCACATTTGACTGACATTGCTGAGGGTAGTAGAAATGAGTCATAGGACTGACAAGTGCATAAAACTAAAGGAAAAAGTGAAGTAAAATCGGAAGCGAACAAAAACTGAACTTTAGTATGTACTGTTTGCTGTACAAGTGACTGTGATGGACTTGAGCTTTGTGAAGACGCGTGAAATGGAATGACGCCACTGCCCTGCAAAATAACTTCCAGTCGAGTTAGTGTCACATGATGAAATACCTCTAGGCCTATAGGTCCTGCCATACATGCAGTTAGACAGAAGGCCTAGGCCTAACGTTAGATGAACACCATTGAACTCCCATAACATATCCATGAACAGAGAAATCATGGTCGTCTGAAGACTTGTGGTCAAGCATGTTCATCTTACATGAAAGAGGACTTCAAAAGAAACAAAATGGTGAAGAAAGCATTGCAAAATCTTAATCCGTTAAAGAGGTGTTCAAGTTTAAAGTTTGGTATCATTTCTGTAGAAACTACTGAAATCAGACTAGTTGTGATGTCACAGCCTCAGATTCCTCAGAGTCTTTATGCATTTTAAAGAGAGTTTATTTAATGTTTTCACTATTTAGATTATTTTTTTTAACTTTCTTCAGGTGGTATATTTTAAATACCCGTTCTAGATTCAGTTGTACTACTTATTTGACATATCCCATGGTTTTTAAGCCACAAAATATGATAGAATACATAAAGAATTTGAGGAATCTGAGGCTATGACATCACAAGTAGTCTGATATCAGTCGTTTTTACGTAATGATACCAAACTTTTTAAACTTAAAAATATCTCCTTAACGGAATAAGATTTTTTAATGCTTTCTGCACCATTTTGTTTCTTTTGAATTTCTCTTTCAAATAATATAAACATGCTTGACCACTGAACTAATCCTTTAATGTCAAGTTAAGTGCTTGGTGAAAGTATTCGTAACCTATAGGGCCTAGTAATACAAGGCCTAGGCTATAACGACTTAACGTTCGGACTAACGTTAACCACGTTAAGTTAACGTTGGTTTTAAGTTACATATCAAAAAAACGTCCAGTATTCATTTCAAATAATGAAAGCAAAGTAAACAACTTACTTCTTCTACGAAGTGTTTTACATCTATCTTCTGTCTTCCGTTAAACAAACTGTACAAAATACAAATACTTGAAATAGGCCCACTGACATGACTGACTGTGATACACGTTCATGCACTGCCGTTACGTTACTACTACCGATCATATCGTGCATTCGCCGCGCCGGTACCGGTGTAACAGTTAATGTGTACACTAAGTAAACATTAAAATTTGCACTGTAGCCTAGCTAGCTAGGTGTACATACCGTACACATGCATGACTTACTGTTATCAGATCTGAAAAGACGAATTGAATATTCATTTTTAAACTTGTGTCATGTGCATTACACTGGCACTGTGTCCAAAACCGCAAAGCATGTGGTAAGGTTGCTTTAAAACTAGAAAATAAAATCAATGATGTAGTAGCTCAAGCCTCAGGCTCAACATATTTTGGGGTATTTACAAGCCTCTTTTTGTTGGTGACGTCCCCGTCCTGCCCCTTCCCCCTCCCTCACACACACACACACATTTTTGACTTTACCCTACTTTCGGTAGGCAAATACCGCCTTTGGGTTTGAAATTGGGGGGCCAGGACCAATGTTGACAAGTACCTTTCGGCGAATAGGTAAAGGCTTCTTTGGAAAATTGCTGCTTAGAAAATAATTGGGAGCATCCCACTCCCACCACGGCCCTCAGTCGGTGCCCTGATAACATGCTTTAACTTAAATGTCAAATGAATACTAAATGTATGTGACAACCTCTATGTATTATGTAGAATTTGTGAGTGAGTAAATTACTATTTGTTTTCAAGCTTCAAGAATGACCTACAATGAAAGGGCGCCTCCTGACCGGTCTGCCCTCAACTTTCAAAAGGGCACCTTCTGCCCCCATCTGCACATTTCCAAAAGGGCAACTTCTTCCCCCTTACTCTAGGACCAGGAAAGCCCCTTGCTATTTGCCACCGTGTTTCCGACATCGCTGTAGAGGTCAAAATCTCTACGGCCCCCAGGACTCTAATTGTCCCACTGCGTATTGGAGCTTTAATATCGTTTGAATATGTGAAAAATGTCTTTCAAGTAAGCCTGACGCAATATGATGCAACTTTTATTAACAATGTTTGCTTTTAAATGAATTTAAAATCATACACAGACATATACTAACACAAGATAGATTTACATCCTTGCAACAAGACATTATTTACCTATGGCATATATTCCTGATATTGCTAATAAAATAGCCATTGTGAGCAAATGATTAATTATCGCAATTAATAAATCACAATTAATCAATAATAGCATCCAACAAATACCCTTCCAAGTGGCAATCATTATAACATAACATTTTGAAATCCTCTTTCATATGATGGACTTACTCGACCCCTGAACTTATCCTTTCAAGATCCTTTTTACTCACTCACAAATTCTACATAAACTAATTCATTTGACTTTTAAGCATGTTATCACCGACATCGTGGTGGGAGTGGGATGCTCCCAATTATCCTTTTCATTTTGATTTTATGCATCAGTTATTATAATCTTTAATCATCTGCATACGAACGATAAACTTCTTGTGAATAGGTCTTACTTGTGCCAAGTCATGTATGATGTGGAAGGACTTATGTGGATTTTAAAAGGATGCTTATATTCAGGCTATTGATGATAGCCTATTCAGGAAATTTATGAAGCAGTTTTTTTTTTTTCCATCAGAAATATTCTGTTATTTCCCGAGCCAATGTTATTATATACACTAAATTCATATTTAAAAGATTTTAGCGAATTTTGGAATTCAGAATTCGTTAAAACTACGCAAAAGTATGAACTGATATTGTATCAACACATCGATCTATTTAAGGCAAACATAGCAACACAGCAAAATATCAAAAAAACGCTTAGAATATAATAAACGCTGCAAACTTCCAAACGTTCCGGGCAAGAACCTGGCTCTTAGGTTTGTGATCGCTTAAGCTCAAATCCTTAAAGGGATGTTGAGCTAAAAATTCATATTCGGATCAAAATTGAAGTTAAACTATTCCTGGTTGAGTACTTAGACCCAGGGGCGTGTCTAGCTTTTCGTTTTTGGGGGGGGCTTAAGCCCTCTAAAAAGTAGAAACTTCTTTTCGGGAGGAGGGGAGAACCAGTTGCTTAGAAAGTTGGGATCACCCCCTCTCCTCCTCCTCTGCCCTTGTAACCAGGAAAATATTGAACCCCCTTCCCCCTCCCCCTCCCCCTCCTCCTCCCTTAAGAGGTGACCTTTCCTACAACCCTTGACAGGACAAGTGTTGGTAATTGCCCATCGGGCGTATCTGAAAATTGTATTGCTTTTAAATTAATTAAGGAGGGGGGGGGGGCATGGCACTGCTATTAATAGACTCAATTCAATATATCTAAAGTTTTCTTGGTTCTACAGTAGGCGGTCCAAAATTAAAAATTTGTATTCCAAAATTAAAGATTTTGATCAAAAATTGAGATTTTGGACCAAAATTAAAGATTTTTTGTCCAAAATTGAGAAATTTTGAAGCAAACTAGAAAGGTTTTGGTCAAAAATAAACAATAATTCAGTCAATACGATTTAAAAATGCCAGCGTCTGTTTTCTATGGTTCATTTTAAAATTTCAGTTAATTATATTTATTGTTTTAACATTTTTTTTTTTTTTTTTTTTGGGGGCTACGGCATTTTTCAAATAGCCCCCTTAGACACGCCACTGCTTAGACCTCTGCATTGGTACATCCGGTTCCCAACTCAGGTATGCATGAACGTCCCCAAATTGAAATTGATGTTTCCCCAAATTTAAATTGATGTTCCCCAACTTAATGTTCCCAACTTGATGTACCCCAACTTGATGTTCCCCAAATTGATGTACCCCAAATTGATGTTCCTAAATTGATGTTCCCCAAATTGGTGTTCCCCAAATTGGTGTTTTCCCACATTGATGTTCCCAACTTGATGGTCCCCAATTGATGTACCCCAACTTGATGTTCCCAAATTGATGTTCCCCAAATTGATGTACCCCAACTTGATGTTCCCAAATTGATGTTCCCCAAATTGGTGTTCCCCAAATTGGTGTTTTCCCACATTGATGTTCCCAACTTGATGGTCCCCAATTGATGTACCCCAACTTGATGTTCCCAAATTGATGTTCCCCAAATTGAGGTACCCCCAACTTGATGTTCCCCAAATTGATGTACCCCAACTTGATGTTCCTAAATTGATGTTCCCCAAATTGGTGTTCCCCAAATTGGTGTTTTCCCACATTGATGTTCCCAACTTGATGGTCCCCAATTGATGTACCCCAACTTGATGTTCCCAAATTGATGTTCCCCAAATTGATGTACCCCAACTTGATGTTCCCAAATTGATGTTCCCCAAATTGGTGTTCCCCAAATTGGTGTTTTCCCACATTGATGTTCTAACTTGATGGTCCCCAATTGATGTACCCCAACTTGATGTTCCCAAATTGATGTTCCCCAAATTGATGTACCGCAACTTGATGTTCCCAAGTTGATGTTCCCCAAATGGGTGTTCCCCAAATTGGTGTTTTTTCCACATTGATGTTCCCAACTTGATAATCCCCAATTGATGTACCCCAACTTGATGTTCCCAAATTGATGTTCCCCAAATTGGTGTTCCCCAAATTGGTGTTTTCCCACATTAATGTTCCCAACTTGTTGTTCCCCAAATTAATATACCCCAACTTGATGTTCCCAAATTGATGTTCCTCAAATTGGTGTTCCCTGAATTGGTGTTCCCCAAATTGGTGTTCCCCAAATTGGTATTTTCCCAAATTGATGTTTCCCACGTATTCCTGTCCCTGCCCCCGCTCCCGCTCAAGAAAATTTAAAAACCTACATTAAATAATGTTGTGGACGACTTCGATTTCAAATACTTTGTCCTTTTTTTTTTTACAATCCCAAACACATGCATGGTTATTAGTTAGTTGAAACTTTGGTCAATGTTTCAACATTTATTTTGCTAAAGTGTTTTGCCCTAACAAAATTTCTTGTGAAATTCTGCCCGCCGTTTATTAAATTTAAGTATACGAAAATTGGCCATCAAAATATGCAGATTACTTTGCTTTTCACGCCTTTTGTGATCCAGTTAACTGCTTTTGGCCCTAATATATGCCCGATTGTGGCCACATATCCTTTTTTTTTTCAGAGTTGGGGGTTAGGTGCAATGAAGAAAAAGACACATGTAGCATGCAGTGACGTAACGTACGCTGCGAGAAGGAGCCGCGTAGGGCTCCTGTGGGCGTTGGAGCGTTTCAGCGAATTTAAAGTAGGATTTTGAAACGCCAAAACGCTCTTATTTGTTGGATAACTTCAAAACTGTTGAAGAGATTTTTTTTTTTTTTTTTTTTGTTGGGGCCCCTAACCGGCAAGGGCCACCGAGCCTTACGTCACAGCTACAATCTTGGACAAAACTCGTTGGGATAGCCCCGTTCCCCCGTTCTTTGTTGGTAAAATGAGTGAAAAAAAAAAAGTAAAGCGAATTTCCCGTATTGAAGTTGTAGTAATAGAAATTAACAAAGTAAAAGATAATCGGATAAAGTCATACACAAATTGAAAATGAATTTCTTCTTGAGATAAAAATGTTGTCGAATGATCTACCACTTATTATAGAATGTCTAATCATAGTATAGTGATCTTTACCCTTATTTTCATGGTAGGTTGTTGGCAGGTTGGGTGGCGCTGGTTCAGTGAAATAATGCAGTTTTACATTAACTTCTCGTTGCCGTCAATTTTTCATTTTCTTGCCGTGATTTTTAAAATGTAAAAGTTATTCGCTTATCGAGGGATTTAATTGTTTTATTAATAATCTGCACTGGAATTAAACGAATAGTGGCAATCACGCTTAAGAAGAAATCAATGTAACGTATTTCATCTTACATTAATGATTTGACTTTTCCATATTGAGTACTTTATTTCAGGCGCAAAATACGCTTGTGTTTGCTACACATTCTATTCAGACAATCTTGGACAAAACTTGTTGGGACGGAATTGGACGGTAAAAATTTCCCACAAATTGAAGAATTTTCCCGAAAATTTAAGAAAATTTCCCTAAAATTGATTTTAAGTTATCGAAAATTGAAGAAAAATTACCCAAAAATAAGGAAATGGGAATAAAGAAATTTTCCAAAAATTGAAAGAACTTTGAGTCCCGATTAGCAGCAACTTTTCCGCTTGAAACCTGGAAATCTTCAGGGTTCTTGTCCCCTCAAAGGTGGCTTTCCTGCACCTCTGGCAGTGCACGGCCTATCCAGATTTCCAGAGGGGTGAAGCTTCAATTTGGTTTATGCAAAAGAGTGGCGTAAATTTTAATTGGTCGTACTATAGGCGTACGCCTGTAGTGGTCAGGGCACAAATCAAGTATGGGGTGCGTCAAACCTGAGTTTTAGTTCAACATTAAAAAAAAAATCGATCCAAAATTGAATATTTTGGTCAAATATAGATTGTGGTTCAAAGGTGTAGTGGTTTGGTCTCAAATTGAAGACTTTTAGTCCGAAATTAAAGATTAGTCAAAACGATAACCCACCAGGGCCAATTTGTCTCCACGTCCTAATACACCACTGGTACGGAGCAACAACTTGGTCTGTAGGTAGCACGGACGACGGAACTGATTTGCCTCATTAAAACCTATAGTAAAAGTTTTGAGAATTTTCGTGAAGTTTTTTGAAAAAAAAGGATCTAGTATTTTGCTATGAGAGTGCTATGAGAGCTTATATGGTTCACTCAGTGGAAATTGTGGCCCCTTTTTGAGCTTTAAGTCAAATGGTAGTACACACCCTCAACTATGCAGAGGCGGAGCCAGGTTGAAATGGCTCCCTAGCCAAGTCAAACCAGGAATTTCTAATAATGTTTGGTCATCATATAGGTGGTGGGAAAGTGGGAATTAGGATAGTATTAATATTTTACCTGTTCTTTTAAGAAACGTTTAAAACTTTAATCATGTTCATCATTGTTTAAATCAAAAAAAAGGTGATTAACCTAAATAATTGTTCAAACTAATATTTTGTAAATTTTCTTATTAAGAGAATTAACAATATGGGTATATGCTCTAAATTTAATATTTGACCTGTTTAAAAAAATCTGCTCATTGCGATATGCCAGACGATTTGGTTTTTTTTTTTTAAATGAAAACAAATACCGGTATAATAACCAAATCATTTTAAAGTTCAAATAACACCTGAACACTTAAATGTCAGTTTGCCATATGCGACTTTTGGAGTCTGAACCACGTATCGGACCTGTCTTTTAATTTGTTGATCTCTTATAACATTCGTGTAGGAAGCGGGGTGCCGAGCCCCAATAATTTACATAAAGGGGCCGAGTACAATTTCTCCCGCATCCTACCCCTCCCTCTGTCCCATAATAAAAGTGAATTCCCCCTCCCTCCGTCCCCTAATAAAAGTGAATCCCCCCTCCCTCCGCCCCATAATAAAAATGAATTTTGCTTCAATTTGTGTGTAATTTCCAGACATTTTCCGGAAATTTGTTTTACAATTTTCGAAAAGTTTTTTATCAATTATTATGCAATTTCCTTCAATTTTCGTAAAATGTCCTTCATTTTTGCGAAATTTGCTTCAAATTTCTTCAAATTTGTTTCATTTGCCGGAAATTTGTTTATCAATTCTTCAGAAGTTTGTATCAATTGTTGTGCAATTTCCTTCAATTTTCGTAAAATATCCTTCATTTTCGTGAAATTTGCTTCAAATTTCGAAAATTTCTTATCAATTTCCTTCATTTTCGTGTAATTTCTTTTATTTTCGGAAATTTTTTAATATTTGTCCTCAATTTTCGTGAAATTTGCTTCAATTTTTGTGAAAATTCCTTCAGATTCGTGATATTTCTTTCAATTTTTAAAACTTTTCCTTCAATTTTTTGAAAATCTTCTTTAATCTTTTTTATTTTCGACCGTGATAGGAGACTCGAGGTTTATTAAGACAAATGCTAAAATCTCCCCCCCCCCCCACCAATGTCAAACACTTTCATACGTTGCTGGTCTTATTATCATTTTTGAAAAAACCCAAATTAAGTTGTTGATTGTTTTAATTCTTATTTAAGATATCCTCACATTTTCTTGAAAATGAGATAAATTCTTTAGCAATTTATTCCTTCAAATATTTTCAAAAATTTTATCTCCTTATGTGCAAAATCAGGGAAAATTTGAAAGACTTTATGAAGACTCTCATGTGCCCTAAAAATAAAAATCCTTTCGTTTTATTTTAGCAAATCAAATTAAATTAAACAATTTACATTTGATCAAAAAGAAAAATCTGAAATTTGGGATGAAATTACCCTTCCAATAATATGACTCTTTTTTAGTCATTTATTTATTATTTCTCTTAATGAATTTGA
Source organism: Chiridota heheva (assembly GCA_020152595.1). Lineage (NCBI taxonomy): Eukaryota > Metazoa > Echinodermata > Holothuroidea > Apodida > Chiridotidae > Chiridota > Chiridota heheva. The sequence continues at coordinate 2,106,844 of JAIGNY010001449.1, forward strand.
TAGAGGCTGCAAACAAATGGCTGTTTTTAGTGGCATAGCTACACTTTTTTTGCAAAAAATGAGGGAAGGGGGGGAAGAAATTATAAAAATTCTGAATCCACCCGCCTGTTATCGAAAATTTGAAGGGAAAAAAGGAAAAATCGAATATTTTGAGGAAATTTTTTGGACATTTTGAGCAAAACCTTTGAGAAAGTCAGATATTTTGAGAAAAAACTTCGGATATTTTGGAAAAAATGTCGGATATTTTGAGGAAAAATTTTGAAGAAATTTGCTAACACTAAATAGATGACTGGTATACAAGTGAACTCTAAGACCTATCGTTTTGATCATTGGAACTTTCCAGCCAGCTTTCCGGCCAGGGAAAAATTCCTCTAGCTACGCCACTGGCTATTTTCAAGTCATGGTTTTCAGAATAACTTCAAATTTTCCCCGTTTAACACCCGGCAGCCCAGTTGGCATTTCAAGTGTGGCCTAAAAAACACCAATTTCCAGGTAGGTATGTAATTGGTTTACTGAGGCGTAAAATAGTAATTTTAGCCAGGTAAAGAGCAAAAAAAACGAGGGTTTCAAAAGCGAAAAGACGCGAAATGTTAAAAGGCGAAGTTTTTGAAGTGCTATATCGCCCTCTATTTTAAAACCAAAATTCCTTCGCTGCTCTTTCGCGATGGGTCCTGTGGCGCAGGTAAAATTAGGCATAATTTGGCATTTTGACCTATTTTTGATATAAGTAATATCGAAAATTATACTGTTTTATGTAATTCTATGACATTGAATTATAAATGTTTTGTGTGCGGAAATACTTACTCGGTAATAAGGAAAGTTTGCGGTTGTCAATGAAGCTTCACTGGTAGCAACGATTATAATAAGAGGGAAAATAATGAACCAGTATCGCGAAAATTACTGGACTTGTCACAACCCACGTAGCCTATACATATGTAAGCATTGGGACATTTGTTTTGTGTACGTAGGTTGTTGCAGATACAGTGTTTCCAATTCGAGTCACACTTAAAGCAAAATCTATTTTCCAAAATGCGATAACTTCACTTTCCTTTGCGCACATTCTCGTGGGAGTTTACCCTCTTCATTTGATTAGCTGAGAAAAAAAAATATTAGTTGCCTTTTAAAACAATTTTGCCAAAGTTAAATCCACTAATAGTTTGTTGGTAGCCATGTTTCAAAACTTTTGTGGAGTTACGCTTGCGCATTTGTACTCAGGGCTTCTTCATTGTGCTAATTTCTCAAGTCTTCATAATACTGTAGGCCTAGGCCTATGGCCCATGGCTTAGTATGGTTTTGCCAAGTTGGGAGGGGAAACTCAATGAGATATTTTTATGAATACTTTTTGTCGCCTCAGCCAGTCAGTGAAAATTAATGGTACTCATATATGTTGGAAATTATCTAATATACAACACATTTGAAGCAAAATAAATTTTGTCTAATAATTTGTTTAAAATGACAAAAAATATGTTTTTCTCCTATTGACTGCAATGATAATTGGCTGTTTGTTTTCCCCTTTGACTAAACTTTTAGATTGCCAAAAAAGCATTGTTACGTCGCCATGCACCACAACAATCCTGGATGTCCGACCTCGAAAATGGGTGGAAAAAAATTATATGTGCGATATTTATGTGGTGTCTTTAAAATCAGCAAATATTCATTCAACCTTTTTCTGTTTTAAGAGCCTTTTTTAACGAAAGTGAACGATAAGTAGTTGCATTTCTTTGCATAATTCAAATTATTCTTCTAGGCTTTTTTGTATTTCCATGATCTGATGAAAATTTAAAATGCACCCTGTGTAGAAACTTCAAACGCCATTGCAATTATTATCAGGGGTAGTCACATGACTATCATTTTTGAACTTTGACTTCTTTAGAACGAACTTAACGCTGTAGAGTGCAAAGAACGGACAGAGAATGTGTGCCAAAAAGCATCTGATTTTGCCTAGGCTGGATCATATTTTGTCTGATTTTTGTTCGCTGGAACGTAGAAAAGAAGTTGAGGAATTATTTGGGTGCTATCTTTCTTAGTCACTGCATGCTTGTGATCAATTATTCAAACGTCTGCAAATAAGTTTTAGGATGTTCCACTAAACTGCAGGTTGATTTTTCCCTGACAACATTTTTTTGGTTCATATAAGGAGGTAGACCTAATTCCTAGACAACATGAACCTCAATCGAGTGTAACAACAAAAGTATGAGGGAAAAAAAAGTAAGCTAAGCTTTGAAGCAGTGTAGAGTTGATGCATGTACAATGTCTGGCACTGGCAGTAAATCATTTCAATGTTTTAGTGTGTGAGGAAAGAATGATTGGCCTAAGGCCTATTTATATAGGCCTAGGACCTAACGTTGGGCCTAGGCTACATTCTTTTTGGCATAGGAAATGTGGAAAATCAAATCATGATTATTTCCTGTATTATTTCTTACGTTTGCAAAAACCAAGGAGGTTGTTGGTCCCCTTCAGGGTAATGATGGTGTTACTATCAATAGTGGTAAGGATATGGTTGAGGGTTAAATGACTACTTTGTGTCTGTTTTTACTAAGGAGTTGCCTTGCTGATGAATTAAGCACTCGGTCCAAATGGTATACATCCTGCTGTCTTACGTGAGTGTTCTGATGTTCTTTTTGTTCCCCTGAGTAATATCTTTTCAAGGTACTTTGATTTTAGTGTTGTTCCTAGTGATTGGAGAATTGCTAATGTTACTCATATTTTTAAAAAAGGTGACCACAGTTTACCCTGTAAGTATGGGCCAGCAAGTCTTACTAGTGTTGTTAAAGATGTTGTTCCTAGTGATTGAAGAATTGCAAATGTCACTTCTATTTAAAAAAAATGGTGACCACAGTTTGCCCTGTAACTATAGACCAGTGAGTCTTACTAGTGTTGTGTGCAAGGTCATGGAATCCGTTGTTAAGGATGTTGTACTAGATCATTAAGAAGGGTTAGTCATCCATGAAAAGCCCAAACTAACACCACCACCACAAAATAATAAAATATGCCCAGAGTTAGGAAAGAACTTATCAATATTGACTTTGCATATCTTCATAACCTGTCCCCTATACCAGAACTCCAGATGTCTTCTCTCCTCACTATCCTCAATCTTGGACCTTTTTTTAAACAATTCTTCCTCAGACATCATCAACTCCCTCCGCAACAACAACCTCTTCCACCACATTTAACTTCCCCCTTCCCTCCCTTTCTACACCTAACCTTACCTCCTTTTTTTTTTTTTCTTCTGCTTTTCCCCTTTTCTCCCTTACAAACTTTCCATCTCTTCACTATCCTAACTCTTACACCAAATTTATTAACACCCTCTTGGCATATTTGACTCTGACTGTCACTGTGCCGGTAAACATCAACAAACCAAACCAAACCAAATTTAATCCAAATCCAGTAATTTGTTCTTGAGGTATCTTGATGATAAACAAAAGTTCCCAACCCCCATTTGTACTTTTCCCTGTTCCAAATGTCTCAAATTTTAATCACTTCCTTAAACAGGAACAAAACCACACACCAATTTTAAACAAAATCCAGTGACCTCTTCTTGAGATATGATGATGAGAATCAAACTTACCCTAAGACATCCCCATTTCTCCCCTTTTTTCCCCCCTTCTTTTACTCCAATATGTCCCATATTTTAATCACCTCTTCCTAAACCCACGAAACCACACACCAAATTTAAATAAAATCCAATCATCAGTTTTTGAGATATCTTGATGAAAACCAGACAAATAGAGGCAAAAACATGTCCCCACCCCTCCATTTGCACCCTTCCCCTGTTCCAATATGTCTCAAATTTTAATCACTTCTTCCTTAACCCTTACTCTACCACGCAGTGATATTATCACCATTTGGGTGCCCCATCTTTGACTCTGCCTCCCAAGCTTGTTTTCAAAAAACTGCTGGTAGAATAAGAGTTAATCAACTCGCGGCAAGTGTGCCAACTCAAAAATATATCCAGCATGATCCCGGTGGGCAGCCCAACAGGTCACTGCAGCGGAACGAGCCTGACTATGCTGCTCAGAAGACGGAGGACCCTTCAATAATCAGCCTGTGTTAAGGAAGGAACAAACCATACACCAAATTTAATCCAAACCCAATCACCAGTTATTGAGATATTTTGATTACAAGCAAACAAACAGTACCATGTTAATGGTATAAAAATGTTGAAATTCAACAATATGCATAGTGGGCAGGGCTTAATATGATTATGCTAAAAGGAGCTTGTTAACACTGTATTTCAAGAACAATACCTTGCATTCGTGGCATATTTGGTACACAGATAGCCCATGGTCTGTAGATGTGCCCTATTGTTTGTGGTGTTGATGTCCTGCATATTAAAGAGTAAGCGGGGCTTAATGTAAAAAAAATTAAATGCTCATATTGTAACAACTACATGTCTTTTTTGTTTAGTATTTGGTTTAATTATTATTGCTGGTGTGTACATGCTCATTGTATAAAAACGTTGAATTTCATTAACATGCATAGTGGGCGGAGCTTAATATGATTTTGCTGTAAAGAGCTTGTAAACATGATATCTAAAGAATGTTAAACTGGATTCATGTCATGTGGTACACAGATATCCCATGGTCCGTGTATGTGCCATATTGCTTTTGGTCGTGATGTAATGCATATCAATGAATAGGTGGGACTTATTGTAAAAATCTTCAATGCTATATGTCTGTTATGATTCATACGTGGTGTATTTATGTTGTACTGATGTTGTCAACAGGTTCTATCACTAGTAAGTGTGCTTTAATGTGAAAATGCTTTAAAAACTTGTAAACACATCCTACACATGTCCATATGTGGTACGCAGATGAGTTATGGTCTGTATATATGACCTATTGGTTTGGCAGTGATGTCATGTAGGTGGGGCTTCATTTAAAATTCTTAAAACAGTGATGAATGCCCAACTGCATGCATGTTTTGCATCACTCCAGTGGTGTCAGCTGGTTCTATTTTCATTAATATGCATAGTGGGCATAGCTTAGGAATATATGTTATTCAGCATATTTCATGGTATGAAATGCCAGTCAGTATAAAACTTCAATCCAAAATTTCCTCCTTGGGCCACTCCTTCCCTTCTGTCCACCTGAGCCTCTCAACTCATCACAAAATCAAACCCACCCTAACCTCTTCATCAATCTCCACAACCAAATCAAAGACCAAGTCTCAAATTACACCTCCATCTATACTGATGGCTCCAAGGAAGGCAACAAGACAGCTGCTGCTGCCATCATCCAAGACATCACCCTCAGTAGCAGACTTCCCGACTACTCATCCATCTTTTCAGCCGAGGCTAAGGCCATTCTCCTCGCCCTCAACTTTATTGAGTACTCCCCGCTCAGCCGCTTTACCATTTTCTCTGACTAAAAAGGCTGTTCTTACTTCTTTACTCATTCTTAAATGGGATAACCTCACATCCCACCTCCTCCTCAGGAAACACCCACCCTCTGTAGGAAAAGTGTTCTTTTCTTCTGGATACCCAGCCATGTTGGCATCCCTGGCAATGACAGGGCTGATGCAGCCGTTAAGCTTGCCCTCAACCTCCTCCCTACCCCTTTTCCCAAAATCCTCTCTGATATCAAACCGCTTACAGCTTCCCTTGTTCGTGACCGCTGGCAAACCTCATGAAACTCCCAAATTGATAACAAACTCCATGTCATCCAGCCCACAATTCCAATCAAACCCACCATCAACAACCTCTCTCGTATCGACAATGTTCATATTACCCATCTAAGAATTGGTCACACCCACCTTACTCACTCCCACCTCTTTCCTTATTGGCTCCCCCAACCCCTCTGCATCAATTGCCATTGCACCCTCACAATCCATCACGTTCTCCTTGCTTGCCCCCTGTACAACCTTCCCAGAGCTTCCCTCGCTCCCCACAACTCAATTGCTGAGTTCTTCCAGAAAAATACTGCGGATAAAATTATCTCCTTCCTTCATCATGCTTCCCTCTACAACCATGTTTAATTCTCCTCTTCCACCCCCTCTCTACTTTGTTTTTGTTTCAACCATGCACCTCCTCTCTCGATCACAGCTTTCTGACTTTTTGTTCTCGAATTTCTCTCATTCTTCCCCTGTTTCCTTTCCTTCCTACCTCTAAAATGATCTGACCTTTCAGGCACAATTTGACCCTCGTTGGCGTAGTGCCGTTAAGCCCTCATCAAACAAACAATTAACAATGAAAGAATGCATCGAAACCACTAAACATTTTGTTTTACTGGTTCATTTCAGCTAAGGAAGTTTTTGGTTCAAAAATCTATTTCATATCCAATAAACATTTGTTTTGTCCTAAATGCTGTATTTATGATCCTGCTTTTCCATCATTTTAATTTGAGGATGTTAATTTTTGAGGTGAAGTCATAAACAAGGCATGTTTTACCTAAATTCCCCTAAAACTGATAACTCGAGCTAAACTAAACTGTTGGTTTTCATAACTTTGATGTACCACCTATCCAACTACAATCTTGGACAAAACTGTTAAGAAACGTACTGAAAAGTTTACATGTTATTTCAAATATTTATGTACAGCTTTTTCAGCCCCCAATCCTCCCCCCATCCCCACCCGAGTTATGTTAAGTATTTATATGTGTGGTACTTGCACGACACGCTTGGAGCTGCGAATACACGGTAAGAGATACTTAAGCGCAAACGCAAACATGTTTTACAAAGTATTGGGTTGCCATCCAAAAGAGTGTCAATTATTTGTGCATGCTCTGGCATTTTGGTTTGTGCTCGTGAGCATAGATAAATTGTTTTGGTTAAATGTAGATTTTTTTTTGTTACATTTTTTTCTTTTTCAAAGAGCAAAAACTTTGTCTTCTGAACAGCCTAGCATAAATTTTCTTCAATGGATTACTAAAGAAGGAATCAGAGTATGTATGTCTGGATTTGAGACAAAAAAAGTTTCATATTTCAAATTGAGTTGCACTTAATTTTTAGTGCACTTTTTTGGATACCTGTTGTGACCCATTGACTTTTGCTTCAGTGTGTTGTTTGATTTTTTTCAATACACATGCGTTTTATGGATTTCAGTCACCATGTAATTCGGGCATGAATATGTATGCTACGTCTTAATAGGCCAAGTACAGAGTTTGCTTTATTGGTTATGTTGTGTATAGGTTTATCCCATCTGAGTTTATTATTAAATTGTAGTAAGGGCTTTGTGACTGGACCTGTATAAAGTTCCTACATACATGCTCTTTTCCTTCGGGAATTGGAATTTGGTCCAGATGATCTCACAGTAAGAGTCTAATTTAGTGAGCTGAGTGAAAATCAGGTCATTTTGTATTGTCTGTAATACACCACCATAACCATTTGGTTGATACTGCCAATAATTTTTGCACTGTTTGCGCAGGTTGTTTTACTTTCAGAACGATAGTGTGTTTATGTTAGGGCTAACAGTCAAGCATCCTAGTCCAAGTTGTTTGTTGGACTCACTTTTTTACCTTTTATGAACTTTTAGGCCTTCTTCAATTAGGCTTAACATTACTTCTGCCAAACAAGTTAAAAGGAGGTTATGTTTTCGCCTGCATTTGTCTGGTATATAATGGTAACAAAATGATTGACACTTACATACTTTGTATTAACAAACATGTAGGCCTATTCCACTATTTGGATTCATTGTATTCATACACAGTTTCTTGAGGCTTTTTTTTTTAATTGACTGTGACAAGTTTCTTTCTTACCTTATAGTGTATGTTCCCATTGCTTCAATGTCTGTAATAATAATAATAATAATAATAATACATTTTTATATAGCACATTATACCAAACGGTCTCAATGCGCTTTACATAAACAAATATATCATGAGAAAACCTTTAGATACAAACAGTAAGAGAACAATAAACCATACTTAAAAAGATACAAGCAGGATAAAGTTACAAGGTCCAATGAGGGGAACTCATTAAAAGGTGTGTTTTCAATACACTCTTAAAAATATGTAAAGTAGGGGCATTTCTGATGTAGATTGGGAGAATGTTCCAGAGTTTGGGGGCTGCAGATTGAAAAGAACGTTCACCGTAAGTCTTGGTGTTAATTTTTGGCGGCTTTAGGAGAATAGCACTGTTAGATCTGAGTGAGCGAGTTGGTAATTGTAACGTGATTAAGTTGGAAATATAATTTGGAGCAAGACCATGGATGGCTTTGTATGTGAGGGTGAGAAGCTTGTAGTTTATTCTTTTACATATAGGAAGCCAATGAAGTTGGTGGAGGATGGGTTTAATGTGAGATTTCTTACTTGTGAGAGTAACTAATCTGGTAGCAGTGTTTTGAATGCGCTGAAGCTTTGAGATTTGTTGAGAAGGAAGTCCAAATAAGATACTGTTGCAACAATCAAGTCTGGATGATACAAATGCGTGAATAAGTGTCTCAGTTGACTTTTGATCAAGATATTTACAAATTTGGCTTATTTTTCTGATGGCAAGTAAAGCGGAGCGGCATATATTATTTACATGTGGCAACAGTGTAAGCTTATCATCAAAAATAACACCCAGGTCTTTAAGACAGGAAACAGAAGATATACATGAATTACCAATCATAACAGAGGAAACTGGAGTAGTGCTTAGAAAACGTGACGAAATATGAATTACTTCAGTTTTACTTTCATTAGGAATTAGTTTGTTGTCTGCACACCATGTCTTGATTTCCTCTACACACGATTCAAGTTTTGCAATACTCTGGTCTTTTTCGTTTCTATTCATTGACACATAAACCTGTGTTTCATCTGCATAAATCATCCCATGCAGGCCATGAGATGTGATAATGCTTTCCATAGGGGAAGTATAGTATGTAAAAACAGGTGGTCCGATTACTGATCCTTGAGGCACTCCATAGTCGAGATACTGGGGCGAAGAGTTTTTATCTTTAATGGTTACAACCTGCGAGCGGTTTGCAAAATATGATTTCATCCAATTGAGAGTGATTCTATCCAAACCGTACACAGTATGCAGCCTATTAAACAGAATTTGATGGTCAATAGTGTCATATGCTGCACTAAGGTCGAGGAGGACAAGAAGTGACTCTTTGTGGTCATCAGTAGCAAGGAGAAAATCATTGTAAATGCGTAACAGGGCAGTTTCTGTTGAGTGATTCTTGCGGTAGGCAGATTGGAGGGAGTTTTGTAATGAGTTGGCACACAAGTAGTCGTGTAGTTGCAAAGAAACAGCCTTTTCTATCAATTTTGCAAGAAATTTTAAGTTGGAAATGGGACGATAGTTTTGGAGAATTTCTGTGTCCAGGGACGGTTTTTTGATGGTAGGAGTGACAATGGCAGATTTCAAGGTTGATGGGAAAGTGCCAGAACTCAGTGACATGTTTACAATCTTTGACAAAACTGGCAATAGCTCGTCAAGACAATCCTTCAGGATCCAAGTTGGTAAGGGATCAATTGAACATGATTTGTTTGGCATCTGCAGGATCATTTTACGTACATCAGCATCACTCAGTTGACAAAATTTATTAAGAGAATGTGGGCATGTGCTAGTGATATATGGTTTTGGGTCCACAGGCATTGATGGGGGTGTCACATTACCCAGTTGAGAACGAAGCAAAATAATTTTGTTCTCAAAGAAGTCCCCAAAGTCCTCTGCTAACTTTTGTGGGCAGTCCCTGTAATCACAAAATAGCACGTAAGCATCACAAATATGTTGCACAAAATTTCAAGTTTTGCCCCAAACATTTACAACTGTTTGAAAAGCTTATTCACATATATTTTTTGATGCTTCCATTTGCTTGGTGTGAATAATGGGTACTTACAGTAAAATAATGTGTGAGTGTGATTTGTAATTCTGATTTAGTTTCTTGCTGTTCTCAAGTTAAAATCAATTGATAATTTTTTTTTTTTTTTGGTATCAATTCTGTTATGTTTGATTCCGTGTGCGATGCTGGTTCAAACTCTTTGTCTGGGCTGACAAACTCTTCTTTAGTTGTAAGCCACTTACAGTACATGTAGACAAGCTATATCTATGTGCGGATTGTGCGTATGCACATACTTTATAGTCTTCTTTTCATGTTTTATATTTAAAATGTATGTGGAAATGAATAAATTCCTGCATAAAAAATAAATGAAATTTAGGCAACTAATCGTAAAATTTAGTTTGTGATATTGAATAAATATTACTTGATGTGAACTTTAGGAATTTGATACAATTATATTTCCTGTAATATTTTTTTTGGATGTTTCATGAAAAATTGTTCTTTTGTAGGAAATGGATAACAAAGAGACCAGGACAACAATTTTGTTCAACGCTTCCAAGAGGGAGCTCTGCACTCTGCAAAATGGGTTGAAGAGTTTAAATAAACGACTAAGGACAAACTGGAAAGTTGCAGCGTAAGTCTTTGTTGCTATTTACATAGTCTTCCCTTGGTCTGTCATCTACAAAAATTATATGTTTGTACAGAAATCTTATACTTACTGTCTATATAAGATTATTATTATTATTTTTTTAATAATCTGTTAGGATTATTGGACAGAAAAGTGAAGACACAAATGTTTGGGTATCATAACTCATAAACTTATTTTGTTAGATAGGTTTGAAATGTGTTGTATGCATTGATTTTCAAGTCTGATTGATACTCTATGTCAGATGCTCCCTTGTATTAGCTGTTTTTCTTTCAAGTCTGATTGATACTCTGTATGTCAGATGCTCCCTTGTGTTAGCTGTTTTTCTTTCAAGTCTGATTGATACTCTGTATGTCAGATGCTCCCTTGTATTAGCTGTTTTTCTTTCAAGTCTGATTGATACTCTATGTCAGATGCTCCCTTGTATTAGCTGTTTTTCTTTCAAGTCTGATTGATACTCTATGTCAGATGCTCCCTTGTGTTAGCTGTTTTTCTTTCAAGTCTGATTGATACTCTATGTCAGATGCTCCCTTGTATTAGCTGTTTTTCTTTCAAGTCTGATTGATACTCTGTATGTCAGATGCTCCCTTGTGTTAGCTGTTTTTCTTTCAAGTCTGATTGATACTCTATGTCAGATGCTCCCTTGTGTTAGCTGTTTTTCTTTCAAGTCTGATTGATACTCTGTATGTCAGATGCTCCCTTGTATTAGCTGTTTTTCTTTCAAGTCTGATTGATACTCTATGTCAGATGCTCCCTTGTGTTAGCTGTTTTTCTTTCAAGTCTGATTGATACTCTGTATGTCAGATGCTCCCTTGTATTAGCTGTTTTTCTTTCAAGTCTGATTGATACTCTATATCAGATGCTCCCTTGTGTTAGCTGTTTTTCTTTCAAGTCTGATTGATACTCTGTATGTCAGATGCTCCCTTGTATTAGCTGTTTTTCTTTCAAGTCTGATTGATACTCTGTATGTCAGATGCTCCCTTGTATTAGCTGTTTTTCTTTCAAGTCTGATTGATACTCTGTATGTCAGATGCTCCCTTGTATTAGCTGTTTTTCTTTCAAGTCTGATTGATACTCTATGTCAGATGCTCCCTTGTGTTAGCTGTTTTTCTTTCAAGTCTGATTGATACTCTATGTCAGATGCTCCCTTGTGTTAGCTGTTTTTCTTTCAAGTCTGATTGATACTCTGTATGTCAGATGCTCCCTTGTATTAGCTGTTTTTCTTTCAAGTCTGATTGATACTCTATGTCAGATGCTCCCTTGTATTAGCTGTTTTTCTTTCAAGTCTGATTGATACTCTGTATGTCAGATGCTCCCTTGTATTAGCTGTTTTTCTTTCAAGTCTGATTGATACTCTATGTCAGATGCTCCCTTGTATTAGCTGTTTTTCTTTCAAGTCTGATTGATACTCTATGTCAGATGCTCCCTTGTGTTAGCTGTTTTTCTTTCAAGTCTGATTGATACTCTATGTCAGATGCTCCCTTGTATTAGCTGTTTTTCTTTCAAGTCTGATTGATACTCTATATCAGATGCTCCCTTGTGTTAGCTGTTTTTCTTTCAAGTCTGATTGATACTCTATGTCAGATGCTCCCTTGTGTTAGCTGTTTTTCTTTCAAGTCTGATTGATACTCTGTATGTCAGATGCTCCCTTGTATTAGCTGTTTTTCTTTCAAGTCTGATTGATACTCTATGTCAGATGCTCCCTTGTATTAGCTGTTTTTCTTTCAAGTCTGATTGATACTCTATGTCAGATGCTCCCTTGTGTTAGCTGTTTTTCTTTCAAGTCTGATTGATACTCTATGTCAGATGCTCCCTTGTGTTAGCTGTTTTTCTTTCAAGTCTGATTGATACTCTGTATGTCAGATGCTCCCTTGTATTAGCTGTTTTTCTTTCAAGTCTGATTGATACTCTATGTCAGATGCTCCCTTGTATTAGCTGTTTTTCTTTCAAGTCTGATTGATACTCTATGTCAGATGCTCCCTGAAGACATAAGTTTGTGGAATGTTTGTCCAAATTTTGTTTGGTGAAGATTTTTTTCATCGCCATTTTCAAGTTATGTTTGAAATTTTGTTCTTGTTCATAATAGAAATAAAGAAGAAATAACAGAAGAAAAGCTAGTGGGAGTTAAAATTTTCATTATAGGCGGACCGAGAGAAAAATTCTCAGCTCCAGAGGTGGGTTATACTTTACTTTTCTCTAAAAAGTCTCTGTACGCAATGTTGTGATATGAATCCATTGTTTCCAGAAAATTAAAATTTAAATGTGTTTGGATTGTACAGTTTGATCAAAACAATGCAGGACTCATGCTAGGAACTGAACTCTGTATCTTTGCAACATGAGTTTGACTCTGCACCATTGTGCTTCTCCTCAACAAATGTGCATGTGTCAAAACATCTTGAAACTCTGATCAGCCGTGTATTGAAAACGAAGCATTTCAAAATTTCTGATGGTAGGAGTTTTACCCCCTCTCTGGTTCTCTGAACACTTCTTGAAAAGAGCAGGGTGTTAACCTGGTGTTTATCCACTTCTCATCCTGGCAAATACCTTGGGTCCACACTGAAAACAAGTCAAAGGTGACTCATGTGTGCTTTGCCTGGCATGTGACTAAAAGTGACTCACGTGTGCTTTGCCTGGCATGTGACTAAAAGTGCAAACAAACAAATTTAACAACTGAAGTACTCAGGTTGAATGCTGTTATTTATAAGGCAGAAGTGAGGAAATGTATGTAGTTGTCCATTGACTCTAGTGACACCTAGATGCGAGGTACTCTTGTTTTGAAATTTGAAGCAAAATTATGAGAAAAATCTTATGTTAACAATAACCCACCAAGTTTAAGAATTGCACTTTTACTGCCTTTTGATTTTTAATTATTCAAGAAAGTATGCAAATTTATGATGTGATCAGTGGAAAGGCTTGCCATTTTCTTATGTACCGTAAATACATAATCCATTGTTTTTCAGTACTTTACATCAACAGTTTGAAGTAACACAGCTGACTTTAATAAATATTTTTTGGAAAAGATAGAAATAGGTCTACCCATGGACCTAGAACTTATATTACCACAGGACTTGCATTTATCAGACAATCTAGGATTTGCCTTTTCAGACAATCTTGGATCCTTTATCAGGCATTCTTGGATCCTTTATCAGGCATTCTTGGATCCTTTATCAGGCATAATTTGAAACTAAATTAATTGTTTACAAATCCTGCAGACTGTTCTTCTATGCTCTTCCTAAAAAGGACTAAAACAACATTACTGTTGCATGTGCTTAAAGTTTACAAGAAATGGAATACAAGTGATTATATAAAATAATATATAAAATCTTGTCCTGTTTTAGATTAAAAAGAGCAATCTTAATTGTCATAGAATATTAACAAGGATTATAGCATATGATGAAGAAAGAGAAAATATTTGATTGTAATTTTCATGAAGATTTATTGATATCTTAATGAGAGTGGTTTAGTTTAGAATTCATTTTATTGAAAGGAACACATCTACAATTATTTTGTGAGCATATAAAACCATTTTTTCTGAAATGATTAATTATGCAAATTTCTTTATCAGTTTGAAGTTATCAAGAAATTTATGGAAAATGGTGGAAGCATACTGGTCCTGATGGGTGAAGGAGGAGAAGCAAAACAAGACACAAATATCAACTTCCTATTGGAGGATTATGGAATAATGGTCAATAGTGGTGAGAAGAGATCTGTGAAAAATTGATTACCATTACCAAGATTGGTTAAAATGTTACTTGGTTGATTTCTTGCATTGAATGAAATTCAAGAGATTTAGATGATGCAAATTTGGTATTTCATGAGTAGAAAGTTTGACATTTTCTTGTGTTAATCCATTTGTATTCTTCTTCCATAATATTGTGAAAGCAAGCAAAAGTTATCTTTTGAATGGCATCTTTTGTAGGAATTTTGGTTTGGAAGCTTTAAAGGTAAGAAGAACTAGTTGCATAGTCAGATAATTATTTCCAGGGGTGCAAATACTTGATATTTTCCAAGCCATGATCTGCTGCCTTCTAATATTCCAAATTTATGATCTGCCATCTGCTGATTATTTCTTTCTTCTAAATTATAAACAGCAAAATTTAGAATGTAAGAAAAAATATATTTTCCCCTTATAGCGGTACTAATGGGAAGAGATGAGTCACTGGGATGCATCCCAGATCATAGACTTCATATTACATGTAACGTTTTATTCAAGCTGTTGTTCAGCACATACACCTAGTGAAGAAAGTAATTGATTATGTCTTGTAAATTTTGACATCCGTAGATGTAAATTGCATCTTCTAAAAGGATGAGAAGTACTCCTGACCAAATTTGATGATTTTTGCAAACTAAATCAGGGCTCATGCAAGGCTCAACTTTCTTAGGATAGGGCTATAGCTCCTCTCAGCCTCCCCCACTCAACCTCAATCAAAGTCTGGCAATATTTGTAGGTATATATTTGTACGGGAATAAATTAATTTTGAATCTACTGATGTAAGTCTCAACATCAGTTTGCTATTTTGGGGTGCATCTGCATCATGGTTTGTGTAGAAAGTCTAAATGTTTATTTCTCAGTACAATGTTTGAGGTGGTAACTACTCCCTGTAGTTGATACAGCTTCTTTGGTGTGTTTAATAGAAGTAACCTCACTAGTTATAAAGATTAAGATTATTATGTTTACATTACTTTCTTGGTGTGTTTAATAGAAGTAACCTCACTACTTATAAAGACTAATATAATTATGTTTACATTACTTCCTTGGTATGTTTTATAGAAGTAACCTCACTAGTTATAAATAGAGATTATTATGTTTACATTACTTTCTTGGTGTGTTTAATAGAAGTAACCTCACTAGTTATAAAGACTGAGATTATTATGTTTACATATCTTGATTTACTCGCAGATACTGTTGTCCGAACGTCTTACTACAAGTACTTTCATCCCAAAGAGGCTCTTATATCTAATGGGATTTTAAACAGGTAGGAAAGAATGTGCAGTAATGTTTGATTGCTGGTAGCTTACAAGTGGGCCCTTAATTGACAATAACCATTCAGGATCCCCTATTGTTGTAACTTTGTATGGATTTATTGTTTGATCACTTATGAATGTGTAAAGACATAAAATGAACACAAAAGGTTCCAAATTTCATTTCAAAGAAATTTCTATTAGTCAGCTCCATATATAAAATATCAAATGAAACACGAATACTGTTTTTTATCTCAGAGAGAACAAAATAAACTTTAAAAAGTTGGAATGAATTTGAACCTCTTGCCAAGATGAACAATAAAAGTTAAAAGTAAGAAGTATGATGCAACGTTAAAAGTAGATTGTACTTGCAGACAGATTATATCAAGATTATACTTTACTTAAACATTAAACTTGATTAAATATATGTTCCTCGTTAAACTTAAAGGAGTATAAGTAACTTTTTTTCTTTTCTTTTTTATCCAGAGGAATCAGTCGTGCTGCGGGAAAGTTGATACCGGGAGGCAGCGAGGAGGAAGGAAATGATTCACAGTAAGTTTCCTCTTAACTCTGATGAGATAACCAAATCATTTTTGCTTCAGGGGTGAAGTGAGCTCATTTCTACTCAACAAAGCTCTGTCGTTAAAATTTTGAGTGATTTTCAAACTTGTTTTATACATTTTTCAAGCTTTTCAGGAAAAAACTTTGATTAGTGTGTATTTCTTGTAAAGAAAAGTCTTAACTGTTTTAATTAGTAGTACCTTAAGTTATAGGATTTGAATCCCAAAGGACAGTAAAGGAATTGCATTTATTAAATAACTGTTAATAAGCTTATATGAGATTGTACACTCCCTAAAGTATTTTAATGTCGTATTTTCTTGATTGAGTTCACATATTTTCAATAAGGATTTGATAATACATTTGCCTACGTGACACCTGCCAAGTTGTTGAACTGTATATCAGAAAAACAGCAGGTCATCAACGGATGATACCCAGAACCTTCTAGGTTATGTTTTCAGGCTGTCCCGAATTGCAGACCTTTTCCCGAATTGCAGACCATGTCCCGAATTGCAGACCATGTCCCAAATTGCAAACCATGTGTCAAATTGCAGACCATACTGCAGATCTTTTTGATTCAGAAAGTTTCTGGTTACCTCCTTATCACCGGAATGATGATTACAATTAGATGCAACATTAGGGAGATTGTTTTAAGATTTCTTCAAATTCCTCACAAATTCAGTTCTAAATTAATCATTTTACAGCTTTTTGAATTTCAGGACAAATGATTCAACAAAATGTGCAAAATTTGATATCACAAGTTGAAAGGTCATGTGATGTAAATCCGCTGCTCTGTCACTTTAAGGGAAGCAATTTTATTACCTCGACATTCTAAAGTCATCAGTTTATAAAATTACTTATAAACTTGTTCAATTCAACACTTGCATCACAGATTTAAATTAGAAAACAATCTAACCTTCAACAAAAATATACAGATTGTTCTACCCAGCAATAAGTGCTTTTTGCTTTTTCTCAAAAGCGTCAACTTGAAATGATTAAAAACAAATGTGAAATGAGGGATCACCATTTTAATGTGGGTTATATACTGAATAATATTTAGTCAATATTCATTATAATAATCGTTTACAGTGTCAAGTACAAAGTAGTGTGCTTTTGTTTAGGATCAAAGTTAGAATTCATTTTCAGACAGTACAGCCTCTTAGAACAAAAAGCAGTATGAGCCTAACTTTTTGACAACGGAACAAAATGGAGCACTTAACCGCAAGAAATGTTTGGAAATTCATGTTTACTTTGGAAATTTATTTTCACCCGTTCCTTTTGTTGCAACAAAATTTCTTTACAATAGAAGAGCATGCATACATAGCGGTAGTAGTTTCTCAAAGTATACCTTTACTTGCCCAGGATTTTCATCATATGTGCTTTAATTAGCGCGTGTTTTCACGTAAAGAAACTAAATGTCCTGTTATTAGAGTGTGTTGTATTATTAGGATGAATATGTTGTTGTAAGTACATTTTCTGGAAAAGTTTCATAGAGATATTCTTACTTTGTTGTTGCCAGAGCTTTAACATATCTTTATCCATTCGGAGCCACATTGAATGTTGCCAAGCCAGCATCAGCCATTCTCTCAACTGGAACTGTGTGCTTCCCACTCAACAGACCGACATGTGCCCTGCATTCATCAAAGGTAATATTGTAGTCTTAAGTGTAAGGAGTACTGTAAAAGGGTTTGTACGAGTGTTGTCATGTTAGCCATATTTTCAATACGCATAGTACATTACACTGTTGTACACCAAATGTGGTGCAACGAGCGATATTTTAGAAAATCAACGTAAAAGAGATATTTTGGAGTTTTGCGTTCACACATTTAAGTTTACTATTGAGGCTTCTAAATGATAATTTAAAAGTTGACAAATATGTAATTTTGTTTAAGCCATAGAGAAATTTTCTTTGGTGGGGCACAATTTTCTGCTGTGTCACAAACATTGCTCTTGTGGGCGTAAAAAGCCTAAATTGAATCTCCATTATCATCTGAAAGAAGACATGGTGACATCTCATCTATGCAAGCAAGAGGTCAATACCTTTTTTCTTTGTTTTAATCAATACTGTTTCAAAAAATCACTCGCCATGTCACATTTGTTGAGCAACGGTATTCACCTGCAGTTTCGGAAGAATATGCTAGAGATTTTAAACTTCTTACCTGCATCTACTAATGCTGGATACAAATTGCATGAACTAAATATATATATAGAAATACAGATAACTTCTCATTTCTGGAACTTTTCACAAAATTTCTGTACCATTTAGCAAAATTTCTGGACCTTTCTACCTTTTAGGTGGCCAATTTCTAATTGTAAAATGCTGAATGTAGATTTACATGATTACACTTTTTTGCCATCCATGGCATATTACAAACCTACTTTGCATATTACAAACCTACTTTGCATATTACAAACCTACTTTGCATATTACAAACCTACTTTGCATATTACAAACCTACTTTGCATATTACAAACCTACTTTGCTTATTACAAACCTACTTTGCATATTACAAACCTACTTTGCATATTTCTTTGCAGTATTCAAAAGGTAGACTGGTGGTATGTGGTTCCGTGCACATGTTCAGCGATCAATACTTAGATAAAGAGGAGAACACTAAGATTTGGGATGTCATATTGTCATGGCTGACGACGGATGATGTGACGCTTAACTCCATAGATGCTGATGACCCTGAGGTGAGTAATGCTATTGTGCTACCTCTCTCTGTATTATGGCCTCCTTTGGGAGGTTAGGTCTGATGCAGAAAATAAATCATCATACATGGAGAAATATATACAGATTTTGATTGTCTTAATCATATGTTTTTAATATTGCAAGAAGACCTCTGTGGTCATAGCATCAGCTTGGCAAGATAAGAGTTCCTGTTTGATATCCGGTGGGGCTTTAGTCATCAGTGCTTCACAACTGGTTTATGAAACAGCTGTGGACATCTCTATATAACCTTAGCTGTTGAGAAGGAAGTTACATACCCTATATATTGCATGCATTGACATATCCTCAACTTACTTCAAAATGTTTATCTCAGAAATCTAAAGACTGTCTTACTCGGGATTTAATGCTTACTATACTTGTACACTTTTGCATGTCAATTGACCTGTTATGTGAATCTTTCAATGTGCATCCACAATATTCTTATCTCTCAGAAATTTCCTGTAGTTTAAAGTTCTTCATTTATTCTAATACATTATTTCTTTTGATAGATATCTGATTACAATATGCTGCCTGACACAGCCAAGCTTGCAGACAAATTACGCAGCTGCCTTCAGGAGAATGATGACGCAACCAGAGATTTTAATACGCTTTTCACGTCAGATCTGTTTAAAATGGACATGTCAGTTTTACCCAAAGTTATCAAGTGAGTGGATGAGTCAAGCATTATTGCAAACCTCCTGTGCATAGGGGCAAGTTCATTGAACTGGCTTTATTGTCCACTTTTTGTTTAATTTTCAAAAGTTTGTCCATTGTTGTACTTTTGAAAATGAATTATGAGTAAATGTTACCTTTCCTTTGATTTTGCTTTTTCCCATTTATTGGAATTTAATGTTATTGCTAGCACAACACGTCAGATATCTTAATGTATGCAGGTAGCTTAATTGGCTGAGCATACAACTGAGATGATGGAGGTCCCAGGTTCGAGTCCAACAGTGATGTGACCAGCGATTTTTTTACAGATATACAGATCAATACGCTGACATCAAGCACAGAGGTTCGTCTTCTGCATCACACCTTCTCCTCCACTTGATCTTTTGAAAAAGTGACCAATGAATGGTTGGGTGACACTCACAGTCCTTCAGAGGAGACGTAAAGACGTTGGCCCTGATGGTAGGATATTCACCCCTGCTCGGTTCTCTAAACACTACTCGAAGAAGCAGGGTGTTAACCCGGTGTTCGTCCACTTTCTGTCCTGGCAAATTCCTGTGCCTCAAAGTGTAAACTGTGTTCCTTGAAATTGTTATCATCTTGCCAGTACTTTTCCACTGATGTAGGTAGTCATCTGAATAAAGACCTAACCAAAGTCTGCCATTATTAGGGTACCAACCATTTTTTTTCATTTCTTTTTCAGGGCATATGATGACCTGGGAGTCAGACATGAACAACTTCAGCTTATCCAGCCTCAGTTTGAGTTACCGCTGCCTCCACTTCAACCTGCTGTAAGTTTACGTACAAGGCTGCAAATTGGGGGTGGGTTTGGGGAGGGATGCCGTTCACCCAATATTTAATTTGGGTGAAAATGTTGGAAACAAATTGTTGTATAGTCTTCTATACCAAATGGTTGAAAAGATGGTCCTGGATTGATAAAAGTTTAATCCCTGAATTGTGTTTCCACAAAACCATATAAACAGCTGATGACTTCATAAAAGTTTAGGGAAGAAATTTATAAAGCTCATTAAACCTCATAAAGTGATCATGAAAGAAAACCTGCTTTAATAGGCTCATTTTAGTTATTATATGTTGACTCTGTATGTCTATAATTATCAAAGTGATTTGTATCCCTGTCATTTATAATTCACTGATTTTGTTCAAATGCTTATTCAATGTAAGTTGAACACGTCTAACATTCATTCTTCTTAGTGTACACACTAAATGTCAGCACCAGTTAAAAAGAACATTAAATTGTAATAAAACAGTACCTACTGTGGTGTAGCGGTTATCATACCTGTCTACAGACCACGAGGCCCTGGGTTCAATCCTGGGGTGGGTAGACACGCCAGTGCACCGCAACTGGTAATCAAAGGCCGTGGACATTGACTTGGTTGTCGATGTTATGTCTGTCCGTACGTCGTACCTGTGTTCGCGTCCGGGTCGTATTAAGCGTTTCATGATAGCATTTGTACTATCATAACCGAATACACAGGCGACGACCCCGTCTTTGTAATTGTGTGTTCAACTCTCTCTCTCTCTCTAATAAAACAGCCTTTAAAATTGAAATAATGCGTATTAATTATGGATGATCAAAGTTTGATGATTTGGCAGTATATGTAAAATTGATGATGTATAAATAGGAAGGCCTTTTTCAAATCTGTAATAAAATCCTTAGACTCTCCTTGCTAAATATCAGCCATGAAAATGAGGATTAAGTCCTTCTTAGTGATTTGGGTATGATTAAGCTTGATTGGGGTATGGTTAAGTTTGATTGGGGTATTGGTAAGCTTGATTGGGGCTCGTCAAAAGCTATCAGAGTAAACTGTATGCAAACCGGCAGAAGGCAAGGGGAAACCACTGCTGTATTTTCCCAAGTATAATCATGACGCTCCAAATACAGAATAAGAGTAACAGCGTGAATGGTGTTCCAAAATGGAACACCTTGCTTGGTAGGGACAGCCATGTGCACCAAGTGGCACCCCGATCGTCATCCAACGACTAGCCATAACAGTTTGCCAAAAAGTATAGCAACATGGAACGAGAGAACAGTGATGCAGAAAGGTAAAGTAGACAACATAAAGCAGGAAATGAAAAGGATGAATATCAATATACTAGGTCTCTCAGAAGTTAGATGGAAGGGTGCTGGGTCTTTAACATCAGACAGTTACACCCTGGTGTATTCTGGAGGAGACCATCACCAAAAAGGAGTCAGTGTCTTGTTCGATTTTGCAAATGGGAGATGTATCAAAGGGTTCTGGCCAATATTTGATCGTGTCATAGTGGTGAAAATACAAGGTACACCATTTAACATTGACATTATTCAGGTATATGTGCCAACAGCTGAATATGAAACAACAGGAATAGAACAATTCCATGAAGAAGTAGAAAAAGCCAAACAACAACTCAAATCACAGGATATAAAGATTGTGATGGGCGATTTCAATGCCAAAGTTGGAAACTGCAAAGTGGAAGATATTGTCGGACCATTCAGACTAGGAGAAATAAACAACCATGGAGAAAGACTAATTGAATGGTGCAGAGAACATGACTTCATAATTGCCAACACTTGGTTCGAAATCAGTCAGAAATCAGATTGATTTCTTACTGATTCAAAAACGATTTTGAAATTCAGTCGAAACAGCTAAGTCAATGCGGTGCTGATGGTGACAGTGATCATATTCCTGTTAAATGTATAATCCAAGTAAAAAAACTTAAATCACTTAAGAAACCTAAAAAAGGAACCTAAATTACAGACCAACCTGTTAAAAACTGATCCAGACATAAAAGAGCGATTCTCAGTTTCAGTGAAGAACAAATTCCAAGTTCTGGAAAGCCTCACTGAGGCTGATGATATGTTGCAAAAAATGAAAGATTCAGTAAAAAACAAATGGGTGAACAGATTTCAAAACAGGCAAATAAGGATCACAAAAATTGGATGACCTAAGAAATCCTGGACTTTATGGAAACAAGATAGTCTGCAAAGGATGATGATAAAAGGTATCATGAAATAAACAGAGCAGTAAAGAAAAAATGCAATGAAGCCAAAGAAACCTGGATCAATTAACAGTGCAAAGAAATTGAGAATATACGTAGTATAAACAGTAAATACATGCATGAAAAAGTCAGAGAACTAACAGGTAAACGTATCTGTACACAGACAGGTTGCATTAAATCAAAAGGTGGTACCATCCTCATGGACAAAGAGGACATCCTACACCGATGGTCAGAATACATCAAAGAACTCTTTGATGATAACAGAGGAGAAAAACCTACCATTAAAAAGAACATGGAGGGCCCACCAATACTAAAGGAGGAAGTGCAAAGAGCCATCAGTAAAATGAAACATGGCAAAGCATTAGGACCTAACAAAATGCCAATTAAATTTTTTGTGGCTGTTAATGATGTAGGCATTGAAACTATAACTAGGCTTTTAAATGTGATATATGATACAGGAGAGATACTACCAGATATGAGCAAATCTATCTTCATAACCTTACCCAAGAAACCAGGTACAACAGAATGCGCACTACACAGGACCATTAGCTTGATGAGCCATATCACCAAGGTCTTGCTTTGTCTTCTAATATCCAGGATGAGAAATAGTATTTGGCCAGAAATTTCAGAAACACAATTTGTTTTTGTTGTAGACAAAGGCACTAGAATGCAATATTTACCCTATCAATGATCATGGAAAGGTGCATAGAAGTACAGAAAGATTTATATTTATGTTTCATTGATTGCTCCAAAGCCTTTGACAAAGTCAAACATGAAGATCTCTTAGAAATACTCAGTAATTTGAACATTGACAGAAAAGACCTAAGAGTTATAAGAAACCTATACTGGGACCAGGAAGCAGCAATAAGACTTGAAGGAGATTACAGTGAATGTAAGGTAATTCGAAGAGGAGTCTGGCAGGGGTGTATTTTGTCACCAGATCTTTTCATTATTTACAGTGAAATAATACTTTGTAACATGGACAGCCTTGAAGAGCTGAAAGTTGGAGGCTATAACATGTATAACCTACGCTATGCAGTCATGGGAGTCAGAAGAAAAACTGCAGTCTCTTCTGGATAAAGTTGTAGGGGAAAGTGAAAAGAGAGGGCTGTTTCTAAATGTAAAGAAAACAGAATGTATGGTGGTTTAAAAAAAAGCCATAAACCCATTATGTAGTATACAAAGCCAAGGAGAAATAATTAAACAAGTACAACAGTTTAAATACTTGGGCTACACACTAACATCAGATAGTCGGTGCATTAACGAAGTTTGTGTCTTGAAGGCATATGTATGGTCCACTCTTCTCTATGGCTGTGAATGCTGGACAATTACAAGCGACATGAAGAAAAGATTAGAAGCTACGGAAATGTGGTTTGTTAGGAGAATGTTGAAAATATCTTGGACAGAAAGAAAAACAAATGATGACGTCCTGATAGCTTCAGGCATGAAGAGGTCCCCTACTCAATGCCATCAGAAGGAGACAGATGGAATTTTTCCGGCATGTTTATCGAGAGGGTGGGTTGGAACAGCTTGCAGTATGTGGGAAAATTGAGGGCAAAAGAATTAGAGGAAGGTAGCGAGTTAAATATATCCAAAGCTTAAACAACTGGGCAACCAACAACAGCCTAAGTAACAATAAGTTTATGCATTTAGCTCTAAACAGAAGTGTTTGGAGGGCCATGATTGCCAATGTCTGTTCCAGACTTGGCACCTAGAGAGAGAGAGAGAGATTGGGTGGGGTATGGTTAAGCTTGATTGGGGTGTGGTTAAGCTTTTAAAAGATCAGCTGCTCTCTAGTATATTTTAGTGTGGCAGAACAGGACTTAACAAAATCCATTCTTATGTCACAATTTATCTTAAGCAGGCCTGAAAATTCAGAAAGTTGTTATGCATCAACATATTTTACCCATTTTAATGGAGTTGTGATCCTTTTATATGTTTTTTGCTAGAATTTTAAAGAATGATTTTTACTAGATTTAAAAAAAAATGATTTTTGCTAGATTTCAACAGAAATGTTTTTGCTAGATTTGTTAGGGGTTTATGTTGGCCTTAGTTGTCCATAGATCTGTAGTAACTGGGCTAGTACTCACCTGAATTTTTTATTAGAAAATTGTTGATGTTTAAATATGTTTCTATGTCTCTAATGAAATTTTATTTGTGACTATTTTGCAGGTTTTTCCACCAGCTTTCAGGGAGCTGCCTCCTCCTTCACTGGATCTCATAGATCTGGACGAGTCATTTTCATCAGAGAAGGCCCGTTTAGCACAAATTACAAACAAATGTAAGTTATTTACATGTATAGTCCTTTGGTTCTGAAAGCTCAGAAGAAGAACAAGAGCTACATAATAAGCAACACCCTTGTAATCATATTTAGTATTGATAAAAGTATCAGATGGTATTTGATTTACATTTTCAAAGATTATCTCCAAACAAGGATGACAGTTCATAGGTCACAGGGTACAATGAAACATACAGAAACAGGATTGAGAGGTGCAAACTAACCTGTAGATTCCTACATGAAAAAAAAAAATGAATTAGAGAAGGAAAAAAAGCCGGCAAGATTTGCTGGGTTGAAGAGCAAGAAGCAGAAGTGCTACTTAACGAATGTGACAATTAACGCCAAATCAAAGACGACAATTGGACGCTGAAATGTAAGGACATCATATGAAATGGGGGAAAACAGCAGTAATAGTCAAGGAGATGAGGAAATATGACAGGAATACTCAGAATTAGTGAAATCAGATGGCTGGGTTTTGGTCAAGTTTCAACAAAATCTGGTGAGCTAATTCTTTACTCTGGAGGTGAAGATAAGCATAAAAAAGGAGTAGCTATCATTATAGCTAAGGAGTTGAAGTACAGCCTTATTGATTGGAATCCAATAAATGAACAAAGTATCAAAGCAAGATTCCAGACAAAACGTATGGAACTAACATTATACAGATCTATGTGCCAACAGAACAAGCAGAGGAGGATGTGAAAGATGATTCCTATGAAGAATTATTGGTGAAGTACCAAGTCATGATATATTGATTGTAATGGGAGACGCTAATGCTATAGATGGTGGAGTAAATAGCGGTAGAGAAAGTGTGATGGGGAATGAAGGTCTGGGAATTATGAAAGACGATGGCGAACGATTTGCAGACTTATGTGAGGTATGGACTCATCGTTGGAGGTACTGTGTAGTAACATAGAGACATCCACAAGTACACCTGGACTGCCCCAAATGGCAATACTATAAATTTAATTGACCATTTCACAATATCTATGAAACATAGAGGGTCTTTGTTTAGGTATAAGAACCAAAAGAGGAGCCAATATACACAGTGACCACAATCTTCTAATTGGAAATATCAGAGTTAAGCTAAAAGGTGAGAAGACAAACAGCCAAACATCAAGACCCAGTTTTGAGTCGAACAGACTTAAATGTACAGAAGTATAACATGCTTCCAACAAACTGACAAAGAGCTGGACAAGAATATGAGGAGAGACAGGAATGATGGTATAAACGAAAAATGAATAAACATTGAAACAGCACATATCAATGCTGCAAAGAAAGTATTAAGGTAAAGAAAAGGCATAAGTAAACCATGGATTTTGGCTAACTCACGGAGAGCTATTAAAGACAAGAAAAATCTCAAATGTCAAATAGATGAAGCAAAATCTGAAAGAATAAGACAGCTAAAAAGAACAGAATACGAGAAGAAAGACAGAAGTAAAGAAAAGAATCATATCAGATAAAAGCAAGATGGTAGATTATAGGTGAAAGAAGCAGGAGATGCATCATGTGGAGACATGAGTGGTCTATACAAAATTACAAAGAAGATATGTTATGAAGGAAAAAAGAAAAATGTTGGAGTAAGAAATGGAAATGAAAAGCTTATCACTGAAGAAGATGAGATGAGAGAAAGATGGAAAGAACACTTTGAATCAACTTTAATCCAACCTATACCAGAGGCAACCAACCAAGGTATAGAGGCAAACAAAGATGACATTAATGTTGAGATGGGGATGATCTAAGCCAAAGAAATAAAAAATGTGTCAAAGATGAAAAATGAATAAGCACCAGGAGTGGAGGGAATAAGTATTGAGATGTGGAAAGGTAGTATAAATTTGACGGAGACCTTAACTACATTATTCAACCAAATTATAGATATAGAAGAAGTGCCAGATGAATGAAAAAAAGCTTCATAACTATTATACCAAAGAAAGGTGATCTGACAAATTTGTGACAACTACAGCAATATATCCTTAATACCAACAGCAAGTAAGATATTTGGAAGGATATTTATTGACAGGCTACATAGCACAATAGATACTAAACTTTGTTATGAGCAATCTGGCTTTAGCAATGGTAGAGGAACTACTGAACAAATATTCACGCTTAGAAATATAATAGAACAATGCTTGGAATGGAAAGCCACAGTATACTTTAACTTCACTGACTTTCAGAAGGCATTCGACAGTCCAGAAGCATGATGTGGAAGATTATGGTTTATTATGGGACACCCATGAAATACACAAATATTATACAGAACTGGTATGATGGCAGCAAATGTGCAGTGTTAAGCGATGGAAAACTATTGGATTGGTATTCTGTGAAAACTGGGGTAAAACAAGGATTTTCAATGTCTGGTTTCCTCTTTCTACTTACTATTGACTGGGTGATGAGAACCAGTACACAAGGCAGAAGGAATGGAATATAATGGAACTTATTTTTAGCCCTAGACAATCTTGACTACACTGATGACATTACATTTATTTCTAGCACCAAAGAACAACTCCAAGACAAAACAAGCAAACTACATCAAACAGATACAACGTTTGGTCTGAAGATTAATGGAAAATAGACCAAGATCAGCGCATTAATAACAAAACTGATGGAACAATTAAAGTTGCAAATGTAAAGCTTGGAGATGTTGATAGCTTTGTCTATCTCAGTGCATCACTGTCCTAAGAAGGGGCACTGATGAAGACATGATAGGCAGAATTGGGCTGGCACAGGCAAATTTAGACAACTTTACAAGATTTGGGAATGAAACATCTACCAGGTAAAAAGTAAACTGAAAGTATTTCAATCAAATGTAATCTCAGTACTCCTCTATGGATGTGAAACCTGGAAGCTCACAAAATTGATGAGAAGAAACTAAATGTGTTCCAAAGGAAATGCCATAGAATTATTTAAAAACTTCACCAATGGAGAACTATATGAAAGAACATGCACAGTGGAGATAAGCAAGAAGATATTTAAGGGAAGATGGAGATGGTTGGGTCATGTATTAAGAAAGGACAAAGAAAACTATGTCAGAATATCCATCACCTGGACACCAGAAGGTAGAAGAAAGAAGGGAAGACCTAAGACTACATGGAGAAGAGTGGCAGAAAAGGAGCAGCACAGTTTGGATGGAACAACTGGGGAGAAGCTGCAGTAGTAGCAATAGACCAAAAATGATGGAAGAAATTGCTTAGAGAAACCTGAATCTCCATACCCAGGAGAAAGGAGCCGTAAGGTAAGAGAACAAAGGTAATGTAACTCATCAAAAAATACTTCCTCAGTTTTCAGCCCAGTGTGCCTTTAGTTTATTTTCTGTTCAATTCTAGGAAAGATTTCATCGTCTTTTGTTTGTCAGGTGCTTTTTAGAATGAGAAATTCACTAAATAAACCCTCATTGAAATAAATTATAGTTCCTTTTGGATACTTAGTGTATGAAATACATCAACAAGAAATACTGTTTATCCATGAGTGTCATATTGCATGCAGTTTTCTTTATATTTTAAAGTGAAAGTGTTATGGGTGTTGCTGAATTTACAAAGTGGTAAAAAGACTTGCAATGAGGTCAAGCCTATATTTTCTAGGAAAATTTCATACTGCTTAATAATAGATCTCCTGGAAGGAAGTCACGA
Organism: Chiridota heheva; assembly: GCA_020152595.1. Taxonomy (NCBI): domain Eukaryota; kingdom Metazoa; phylum Echinodermata; class Holothuroidea; order Apodida; family Chiridotidae; genus Chiridota; species Chiridota heheva. The sequence continues at coordinate 2,134,990 of JAIGNY010001449.1, forward strand.
TAGTCTTTGTGATGTTATTATCTAAGCAAGATTTTGCTTTTTTATGAAGTGCTAAATGAGACTTGTTGTTGGATGCACATGTGTGACTGTGGTACAGCTCTATGGGACTTGTAGTTGGATGAACATGTGTGACTGTGGGACAGCTCTATGGGACTTGTAGTTGGATGAACAAGTGGGACAGCTCTATTCTGACATTTGCTGGACTTTTATAGGAGGGTGGCACTAGACCTGGACAATATTAAGTTTCAATTTAAGATTTTTCTTTATTCTGATAGATTAAAATTAAATTAGGTAAATATTATTTGTTTATTCTGTTTAATTGAAATCAAATTAGGTAAATATCATTAGGTGATGCATGTTATTTATCTTTGATGTTAGTGTTTTTTATTAATGTCTGCCCTTCTGTAAACAAATGTGAAACATTTGTGGAAACGAAGGTTTATATTTTCAAAGAGTGCATTTTGTGTCTAGTATAGGGAGACAACTATAAATCATAAACCATAATAATTGTATTCTAATAAGAGTGTTGAATAATCTATAATGATTAGGAATATAAAACGTTTATATTTTTATATTTTTGAGATTTTTGAGATTTAGAAATCTTTGTCATTAACAGAAGCAATAAGATTACTTTAAGATCCAGTAACATAAAAGAGATACACCTCCTCTCTCTCTCGATCACAGCTTTCTGTCCTTTTGTTCTTGAATTTCTCTCATTCTCCCCCTGTTTCCTTTCCTTCCTACCTCTAAAATGATCTGACGTCTCAGGCACAATTTGACCCTCGTTGTCGTGGTGCCGTTAAGCCCTCATCAAACTAACAAACAAACATAAAAGAGGTTTTTTTAACTGTTTGAGCAACATAAAGTAAAGTTGGTTTGGAATATTAAATAATGTGATTATTTTGAAAATTTTGAGATTTATAAATCTTTCAGATTTCATTAATAGTAGCAATAAAATGACTATAAGAATCAATTATATAGAAGATACTGCTTTAACCCTTACTCTACCAGACCATTTGAGAGTGTTACTAGTGTTATTTTAGGAAACGTTAAAAAAAGAATTATGATCAGGTATGATCAAAATTTGATTAGATTTGGACAATATGACCTGTCTACATATTATACATAATACAAAGCAATCTAAATTGATTTTCTAAGCAATTTTTGTCAATTTTTCAAAAATATGCATTTTTTGGGACATTTTAAACAAAATTTAAATTTTCTGAATGTTTGGACAAAATTTTCCGGAAAAAAAAAGTGAGTATAGACCCCCTCAAAAAAATACATTATTATGAAAGATCTTTCCGAGATCTTTGCAATGAAACTATTTGCACCCCTATAGGATTTTGGTAAGGTCCCGATTTTATTTTTAGAAAAAGGTAGTTTAAAAATTGTGATATTATTGCCGCGTGGTAGAGTAAGAGTTAATCTGTTTGAGGAAAGAAAAGTAAAGTTGATTTTGATTTGACCTCTTATCAATATTCAGGTGTAGATGACGATCTTGAGTACTACGTCCGTGAATGTGGAGACATCTTGGGCATCAGCAGCAAGCTGCCGGCTGACATGCGAGATGCCAAGCATATTTTAGAGCACATCTTTGTACAAGTGGTCGAATACAAGAAAATCAATCAGGTACGTCTGCAGTGAAGTATTGGCTAGGTTGAAAGGTTTTGGCTCAGGGTGCAAGAATTGGTCCTAAGGGAGTTAATACCTTTGGAGGATGAGGGGTAGCACATTTGTCAATGACTTTCGGATGACTGTGCCACAGCAAAGATACTCCTTTTTTACCATCAGAAAGTCCATTCAGTCCTTCTTTTAAAGATTTTTGTACTCGGCAGTTTAAATCACAAAAATGATATGATTTTATACCATGAAGTAGTGTTTCAAATTTAAGCCTTGTAATATTGGAAAATTTGAGATAATATTTCTGTTTTTAGAAGTCATGCATCCAGAATCCTCTCATTTTGTTCATGATATAATTTTCTTGTGAATTATCACTGTTCAAGTTATCAGTACCAATATTTAATTTCCTTCACATTTTGGTGCTTTTTCATCTATTTATGGAAAAATAATTTAAATGCCCTCAGTTTGATGTTGTTATGTATTCTGTTGTAATGCAGGAGATGGATTCAGCATACTTTTCAAATTGCACACTGAAAATTTGGAATGGTTTCATGCCGGGCGCTTGATTTACTTCATATTTATGCTGGCTTTCATGCCCGGCGCTTGATTTACTTCTTATTTATGCTAGCTTTTATGCCTGGCTCTTGATTTACTTCTTATTTATGCTGGTTTTTATGCCCAGACGCTTGATTTACTTCATATTTATGCTGGCTTTCATGCCCAGCGCTTGATTTACTTCTTATTTATGCTGGTTTTCATGCCCGGCGCCTGATTTACTTCATATTTATGCTGGCTTTCATGCCCGGCGCTTAATTTACTTCATATTTATGCTGGCTTTCATGCCCTGCGCTTAATTTACCTCTTATTAATGCTGGCTGTTATGCCCGGCGCTTGATTTACTTCATATTTATGCTGGTTTTTATGCCCGACGCTTGATTTACTTCATATTTATGCTGGCTTTCATGCCCAGCGCTTGATTTACTTCTTATTTATGCTGGTTTTCATGCCCGGCGCCTGATTTACTTCATATTTATGCTGGCTTTCATGCCCGGCGCTTGATTTACTTCATATTTATGCTGGCTTTCATGCCCGGCGCCTGATTTACTTCATATTTATGCTGGCTTTCATGCCCGGCGCTTGATTTACTTCATATTTATGCTGGTTTTTATGCCCGACGCTTGATTTACTTCATATTTATGCTGGCTTTCATGCCCAGCGCTTGATTTACTTCTTATTTATGCTGGTTTTCATGCCCGGCGCCTGATTTACTTCATATTTATGCTGGCTTTCATGCCCGGCGCTTGATTTACTTCATATTTATGCTGGCTTTCATGCCCGGCGCCTGATTTACTTCATATTTATGCTGGCTTTCATGCCCGGCGCTTGAATTACTTCATATTTATGCTGGCTTTCATGCCCGGGGCTTGATTTACTTCTTATTTATGCTGGTTTTCATGCCCAGCGCTTGATTTACTTCTTATTTATGCTGGTTTTCATGCCCGGCGCCTGATTTACTTCATATTTATGCTGGCTTTCATGCCCGGCGCTTGATTTACTTCATATTTATGCTGGCTTTCATGCCCTGCGCTTAATTTACTTCTTATTAATGCTGGCTGTTATGCCCGGCGCTTGATTTACTTCATATTTATGCTGGTTTTTATGCCCGACGCTTGATTTACTTCATATTTATGCTGGCTTTCAAGCCCAGCGCTTGATTTACTTCTTATTTATGCTGGTTTTCATGCCCGGCGCCTGATTTACTTCATATTTATGCTGGCTTTCATGCCCGGCACTTGATTTACTTCATATTTATGCTGGCTTTCATGCCCGGCGCCTGATTTACTTCATATTTATGCTGGCTTTCATGCCCGGCGCTGATTTACTTCATATTTATGCTGGTTTTTATGCCCGACGCTGATTTACTTCATATTTATGCTGGCTTTCATGCCCAGTGCTTGATTTACTTCTTATTTATGCTGGTTTTCATGCCCGCGCCTGATTTACTTCATATTTATGCTGGTTTTCATGCCCGGCGCTGATTTACTTCATATTTATGCTGGCTTTCATGCCCGCGCTTAATTTACTTCTTATTAATGCTGGCTTTTATGCCCGGCGCTTGATTTACTTCATATTTATGCTGGCTTTCATGCCCGGCGCCTGATTTACTTCCTATTTATGCTGGCTTTCATGCCCGGCGCTTGATTTACTTCATATTTATGCTGGCTTTCATGCCCTGCGCTTAATTTACTTCTTATTAATGCTGGCTTTTATGCCCGGCGCTTGATTTACCTCTTATTTATGCTGGCTTTCATGCCCAGTGCTTGATTTACTTCATATTTAGGCTGGCTTCCATGCCCAGCGCTTGATTTACTTCATATTTATGCTGGCTTTCATGCCCAGCGCTTGATTTACTTCATATTTTTGCTAACTTTCATGCCCGGCGCTTGATTTACTTCTTATCTATGCTGGCTTTCATGCTCGGCGCTTGATTTACTTCATATTTATGCTGGCTTTTATGCCTGGCTCTTGGTTTACTTCTTATTTATGCTGGCTTTCATGCCCAGCGCTTGATTTTCTTCATATTTATGCTGGCTTTCATGCCCGGCGCTTGAATTACTTCATATTTATGCTGGCTTTCATGCCCGGGCTTGATTTTACTTATCTATGCTGGTTTTCATGCTCGGCGCTGATTTACTTCATATTTATGCTGGCTTTTATGCCTGGCTCTTGGTTTACTTCTTATTTATGCTGGCTTTCATGCCCAGCGCTTGATTTTCTTCATATTTATGCTGGCTTTCATGCCCGGCGCTTGAATTACTTCATATTTATGCTGGCTTTCATGCCCGGGGCTTGATTTACTTCTTATTTATGCTGGTTTTCATGCCCAGCGCTTAATTTACTTCTTATTTATGCTGGTTTTCATGCCCGGCGCTTGATTTACTTCATATTTATGCTGGCTTTCATGCCCGGCGCTTGATTTACTTCTTATTTATGCCGGCTTTCATGCCCGGCGCTTGATTTACTTCATGTTTATGCTGGCTTTCATGCCCGGCGCTTGATTTACTTCTTCTTTATGCTGGATTCCATGCCCGGCGCTTGATTTACTTCATATTTATGCTGGCTTTCATGCCCAGCACTTGATTTACTTCATATTTATGCTGGCTTTCATGCCCGGCGCTTGATTTACTTCTTATTTATGCTGGTTTTCATGCCCGGCGCTTGAATTACTTCTTATTTATGCTGGCTTTCATGCCCGACACTTGATTTACCTCTTATTTATGCTGGCTTTCATGCCCGGCGCTTGATTTACTTCTTATTTATGCTGGCTTTCATGCCCGGTGCTTGATTTACTCCATATTTACGCTGGCTTTCATGCCCAGGGCTTGATTTACTTCATATTTATGCTGGTTTTCATGCCCGGCGCTTGATTTACTTCTTATTTATGCTGGCTTTCATGCCTGGCGCTTGATTTACTTCTTATTTATGCTGGGTTTTTTCTTTCAGTTTGTCATTCATTTGAATGATTTTCTTCATTTTATCCTTGGGATGATTTAAAGTAGTGAGCATGTAAGCCTATTCAGTTTCCTATTATTAAGACAATGGTTCAAATGATTGTTTGTTATTTGTTTAACTTACAGGACGATGACCTTGATGATGGTGTCATGTGATCGGATAATGCAACCATACATCTCAAGTGAAGACTCGTTGAAGTGGAGATCCTACATTGACACCCAAGCAAACATTTCTTTGGAGGCTCCCTTAGTAGCAGCAGTATGAAAATCCTTCCTTGACCTGCCTGTAATGAATATTCATGACCATAAATCCTTGGTAGAAAAGTGATAATCCTTGACCTGTCTGTAATGAATATTCATAACCATAAAAAACTTTAGAAGAAGTATGAAAATCCTTCATTGAACCATATGTAATAAATATTCATGACCATGGGATTGTACATGCTGAAATGATTGTAATATATAATATTGCTGTTACTCCTGAGTGTGCACTGTCCACCTTATTTAGATTAAGGTGCACATGTGCAAGTAGGATTGTCCATGCTGTGATGTTCATGGTCGCTGCCAGCTTAAATTTGTATTTTCCTGAAGCAAGGGGTCTGGGGCAAGGGGTCTGGGCAAGGGGTTTGGGGCAAGGGGTTTGGGGCAAGGGGTTTGGGGCAAGAGGTTTGGGGCAAGAGGTTTGGGGCAAGGGGTTTGGGCAAGGGGTTTGGGGCAAGGGGTTGGGGGCAAGGGTTTGGGGCAAGGGGTTGGGGGCAAGGGATTCGGGGCAAGGGGTTGGGGGCAAGGGATTCGGGGCAAGGGATTCGGGGCAAGTCCTGAACTACCTGATAATTTGCAAAAAAAGAATGAAAGGAATAATTTATCTGTATCAAATTAATCAATTTAATGCAAGGACTTATCAGCAACATTTTCAATCCTTTATAAGTACCAAGGTTGGTGGGGGAGGAGAAGGGGATGTTAAAATATGAAGATGGACACATTTTATCAAAAATTCCAGTAGAACATTTTTTGAATGATTCTGCCATGTGATGTCTTTTACAACAATTTAAATTTCACTTTTGATGTCATTGTATTTTTTGATATTAACGGAAACAATTAGTTGCTTTTTTTTATGATGTTTGAGGCACAGGAAACCAGTTGTGCTTGAAAACAGGAATAGTTTATTTCATTTTGAACCCTTTGTGAACCTATTACCTTTCAGCATAGGTCATTCAAATATGCAGTGCAAGGTAATTAAGCAGATGTTTGCATTAGTTTTCAATGGACCTTGCAAACAGTAAGATTTAGTTGTAGAATATTTCCGGATATTAATTATCTCCAATATTGGAAGTGGAAGGTGGCTACATATTCATTTTAAGCGGTTGAATCCATAATAATGGCATTGAACTTATATGGGATGACCATCCAATAGACAACAATGAATTCATTTGTGGAATGTTGTAATATGTGAAAGGACCTTGAAATGTAATCATATATTTTAAAGGAATAGTGCTATTAATTTTTCATCACAAATCTCAGGTCACTAATCTCTACCTGTCTATATACCTCCAACATGAGCAGATCGGTAAAGTATTTTCTTCTAAATTGCATGTTATACCCCATGTCAAAATTAAAAAAACCAAAAATTCCTGTAATTCAGAGAGATTCAATTAATTTTCCTATTAATTCACAAACATTGAACAAATTGCTCAGGGTGGTAGAGGTCTAGTATTAATTGTAGTTATTATTGGCTACACCCAGGTGCAGGTCACATGCAAATTTACACTGATATATTAAAATAGAAGAATGAAATGAGTTGTAAAACAACAAAAACAAAGTTACTTGTCGAAACATATTCTGAAGAATGAAGGTTTTTACGGTAGAGGTAGCTGTAGAGTTTAAGTATGCACTGGGTGAAAAATACAGTGCACTATGGCTTTTTTGGTCCCAGAATTTTAACAGATCTATAGAAAGGAGAGGAAAAGAAAGGTATGAGAAGGTGAGAAAAATGGGAGAAATGGAAAGGAAAGGGAAAAAAATGCATTTTGTTTTGTTATTGTTGTTGCGAAATACTTTATACATTTTTTTCAAGACTTTCTAAGGTCCCGGAGGTAAATGTTTTTCCCACCCCCGCATTTGTAAAAATTAAGCTTTATGAAAGAGAAGCTTGTTAAATAAACCTAGCACTATTGTGTAGATGAAGGATCATAAGACCAACTTTCAGGTTATATTCTCAAAACCACAGTCAAAATATTTAAGTTTATAAGAACAAGCGTGAAAATGTGTTCTTTGAACTAAACCATTAAGAAAGTATTTTTGTTGAAGAAAAACAGTTTTTCATATAAAGTACTTCACTGTATGTATACCTTTAAGCTAGCTTGTTACATCTAAACATTGATTCAGTTTTATTCTGTTTAGAATCCATTGTCATAGTTTTATGGGTAGGTACTGTACATCAAGATGCAGCGGTGAATAGTGAGAGAGCTACGTCTAGTTATCTTACTCTTGTATATAATATGATATGTAAATGTCAAGATAATTCAAGAATGAAATTGTACATTTATGTGATGTGTAGTAGTTCCTTTCATGGAAATACTAATATTAGAAAAAATGCAAAATTAGTTATGTTTTTATTTAATATGAAGAATTCAAGAAAAATCTGCAGTCTTGGATACAACTTAGGGATGCCACACTCAGGGATGCCACACCTAGGGATACCACACTCAGGGATGCCACACCTAGGGATACCACACTCAGGGATGCCACACCTAGGGATACCACACTCAGGGATGCCACACCTAGGGATACCACACTCAGGGATGTGGAGAGGTCACCTCCCTGGGCCCCAAATATTTCCGGGTAAAATAAGCGAAGAAAATTGCACTAGTAATTTAAGCTGCCATCGAACATTGCTTGCTATCCTGGAAATTTCCTTTAAGTTTCGTGATATTTCTCTACTTTTGGACAATTGTTTCCATTTTTGGGTAAATGACCTTTAAATTTCTTCAATTTTTGGGAAAGTTTTTTCATTTTGGGACAAATTTCACCAAAATTTCCAATAATTTTACCAACTTTGTTGTCAATAATTTCCCAATTTCAGCTCCCAAAGTCTGGGAATAAAGCATGCAACCAGGTAGGTGAAATCTTCTCAGGCGGGACAGTTTTGCCCATCCCCGATTCCTACACCTCTGGCCACACTACTCGATGTTCAAATTATCTTGAAATACTACCATAAGATTGTCATTTATTCATGTGAGATTATATTCCCACTCTGGGACAATACTAAATGGGAGTGGGGACCGGCTAGCATTCAAAATATTTTTTTGAAAAATACTGAGGAAAATTGGATAAGTGTCCACAGTGTTTAAACAAAACGTTACAAATAAAATTGCCCAACTGCTTTTACCTTATTAATGGGGCCATTAGCTGGCCCTTATATTGCTCATTTAACCTCCTCTACACTTTTCTCCTGTTTGTTTTCTCTCTATACCCTAATGATTATTACTTATATCATATATATGACATAGCACTGCCACAAGACTAACACATCTCTTTGCACTCTGTCCAAGCATCAAACAATAATTTATAATTAATTTGCTTTAACTGTAAAAGTGTCGTTAAAACAAACAAGCAGAACTCTTTCATAATTGCCCACCCACAAGCCTTTTATCTCATATCCCTAAACACAATCTCTATTGAAGGAGCACTTGGCCAAATAAGAAGGCAAGTTAATATAGAGTCTTTAGAATATTCCAGATCGTTCCCTTGACATGAGAGTATTAAAGACGTTTGGTATGAATGGCAGCAAATCTGCAGTATGAAAAACTATTGGATTGGTATTCTGAGGAAACTGCGGTAAAACAAGGATTTGCAATGTCTGGATTCCTCTTTATACTTGCTATTGATTGGGTGATGAGAACCAGTACACAAGGCAGAAGGAATGTAATCTGATGGAACATATTGACAGCCCTAGATGATCTTGATTACGCTGGTGACTTGTGATATTGCACTTATTTCTAGCACCAGAGAACAACTCAAAGACAAAACAAGCAAACTACATGAGAAAGCTATAATGATTGGTCTGAAGATCAATGAGAAAAGACAAAGATCATGTGCATTAACAACAAAACAAATGAAACAATTAAAGTTGAAAATGCAGAGCTTGAAGATGTTGATAGCTTTGTCATCTCGGTGCAACACTCCAAAGAAGGGGGCACTGATGAAGACATAAAATGCAAAATTGGGCTGGCACAGGCAACTTTCAGACAACTTGACATGATTTTGAAATCTAACATCTACCGGATAAAAACTAAACTGAGAATATTTCAATTAAATGTAGTCTCTATACTCCTCTATGGGTGTGAAACCTGGAATTTGACCAAAGTTGATGAGAAGAAACTAGATGTGTTCCAAGGGAAATGTCTGAGAATGACGAGAAGAAACTAAATGTATTCCAAAGGAGACGTCTAAGAATGACGGGAAGTAACTAGATGTGTTTCAAAGGAGATGTCTAAGAATGATGAGAAGAACCTAGATGTGTTCTAAAAGAGATGTTTAAGAATGGCGAGAAAAAGCTAGATGTGTTCCAAAGTAGATGCCTTAGAATGACGAGAAGAAACTAGATGTGTTCCAAAGGAGATGTCTAAGAATGACGAGAAGAAACTAGATGTGTTCCAAAGGAGATGTCTAAGAATGACGAAAAGAAACTAGATTGTGTTGCAAAGGAGATGTCTAAGAATGATGAGAAGTAACTAGATGTGTTCCAAAGGAGATGCCTTGGAATGACAAGAAGAAACTAGATTGTGTTGCAAAGGAGATGGTCTAAGAATGGCGAGAAGAAACTAGCTGTGTTCCAAAGGAAATGCCTTAGGCCAGTGAAAGTCAGCAATGAAGAACTATATGAAAGAACAGACACAGTGGAGATAAGCAAGGAGAAGATGGAGATTGTTGAGTCACATATTACGAAAGGACGGAGAAAATTATGCCAGAATAGCCATCATCTGGACACCAGAAGGTAGAAGAAAAAAGGGAAGACTTAAAACAACATTGAGATGAGTGGCAGAGAAAGAGATAGATGGTTTTGAATGGAACAGCTGGGAGAAGCTTAAGCTGTAGCAATAGATGGAAGAATTTGCTTAGAGAGGCCTCAGTCTCCACACCCAGGAGAAAGGAGCGGTAAATGTATGAATGTTATTGATGAATATTTATATAGCGCCGTTATCCGTCCATGGATGCTCATGGCACTTGACCTAATTAGCCACCGAGAACTTGGGCTTGACTGAGCCAGGATGGGACATGGTGGGAAGTGAAGAACACCGCGTTTTCATGCTTTTCTTTTCGAATAGTGTTCATAGAACCAGGCAGGGTGTGTCTGTTCTACCATTGGGACTGATTGCTTAACGTACCCTCTGAAGGACAGTGAGCACCATTAATCCATTGCCACTTCTCTCAACAGCTGGAGGGGGGAGCAGGAGCTGCAAGCGACTTACTTCCGCTTTGGTGTTTGGCGTATCTGTCTGCATAGCTGTGCAAAAACGGGTTAGACCTGACCGAGACTTGAACCCGGTACCTCCAGTATCTCAGCTGTGTGCTCTACCAACTGAGTTACCTACTTCTACAATGCTCAAACCAACTGGTATAATTTCTTATATAGTGAATATGTTTCATTTTTCAACACCACAAATATTAAAAAGAAGACCTCTGTTATTTCAAATTTCCATGAAGTAGCAAAAATGACGCCCTAACTTTTAGACTGAGAGCTTGTTTAAGATATAAAGTCAATGCTTTTGTTGATATCAGAAAATGCTGTGTATTTTAGCTGCCTAAGAAATCTCCACAAAAAACCGTACCTGAGTTTAAAATTTGGCGATGCAAAATGTAAGTTCGTCCTTGACATTGTATATGGATGAATGTGCTTGTATTCTTTTAAAGTTTCTTTGAAGATAAGTAATTTGACAGATAAAGTACAGGTCATGGAGTATGAAAAACAGGAAAACAAAATGTAAAAGAAAAACTAAATCATAAGTACAGATCATAAAGTATGAAAATTAAATGTAAAATAAAACATTAAATGGAAGCACGTAAGCATGTATCTTTTAATTCTTTTATTTGTAGCTAAAAAGACCCCTACATATTTTCATCGACACTTAACGTCGCCCTCCCCTTCCCCTTTCCACACACACCCTTTTCAAACTAAAATAATTTATACACCACCAATTTCCATAGCAAAATACCTTATAAAATACTGGAAATTGCATAGCTTCCCCCAAACCATGGAAGTATATCCTTGCACTTTATAAAATGTTTGACTGCAAATATGATTTTGTCCCTCACTCCCCGGGAGAAAATACTACCCCTGACAAAGTCTTTCTATAACAATGGTCAACCGTGGTCTTGAGCTCACAGCATCAGCTTGACAAGCTAGCGCCCGGGTTCGATCTCCGTAGGGTCTCCAACCATTGCTTCACAACTGGTTTACCAAACGGCCGTGGACATCTGTATCAGCTTTTATATAACCTTAACCTGTTAGCTGTTGAGAAAGGGATGTAAAATACCCAACCGGGGGGGGGCTCAGTTCCATATGTAAGGTAGGTATATATATATATATATATATATATATATATATATATATATATATATATATATATATATATATATATATATATATATATATATATATATATATATATATATATATATATATATATATATATATATATATATATATATATATATATATATATATATATATATATATATATATATATATATATATATATATATATATATATATATTTATATATATATATATATATATATATATATATATATATATATATATATATATATATATATATATATATATATATATATATATATATATATATATATATATATATATATATAATATATATATATATATATATATATATATATATATATATATATATATATATATATACATATATATATATATATATATATATATATATATATATATATATATATATATATATATATATATATATATATATATATATATATACATATATATATATATTTATATATATATATATATATATATATATATATATATATATATATATATATATAGATGTATATATATATATATGTATATATATGTATATATATATATATATATATATATATATATATATATATATATATATATATATATATATATATATATATATATATATATATATATATATATATATATATATATATATATATATATATATATACCCACCACTGACTTATGGAAGAGCACCCTCCTACCCGCCCCCTCCCCTTGCCACCCGTCCCCCTTCCCGGATACCCAACCAATTATTGTCATAGACATTTCAAAGGTAGGCTAGAAATTGTTCGACCATTTGCCAACCAGCCTGACCCACTTGATTTTGTATGTGTTATCACGACGATTAACACTCATTATGTCATTATGTCTGTTTACTCTGGGTTTATTTTGCGTCCTTGTCAGGTGGCAGTTTCTCACACAGCCAGGAGTCTGGTCTAGAGATAATGGAAAGAGTTCACAGTCAAGGTCGATTTGTTTCTGAAGATAAAACGAAATTATCAGCCAAACAGACTGAGACAAAGACTGTAATTGGTAGCAAACGCATCCAACTTGAAAAAAATCGAGCTCACAGAAAGAGGCATTTTGTAGGATTATTCCCCACTGCCAAAAAAGTGGCAGCTGCCATCAATTTTGTAAAAGCAAGAAATATAATTATAATGAGAAATACAAAATAAATCATGCGGCTTAGTCCTTCCCTCATTTAAGTGTAGACCCATTCCTGAGGGTCGTAGATAGCAGTATATGTCTGAGGTAAAAATTTAGGACCAAAACAGCAAAAATCTCTCTGATAAGAGATGTAGTCGCCCAAGCTCGTAGAGGAGCTTCATTATAGACTATTAGAATTGAATTAAAATGCAGGCACGTAACATAAATTTCAAAGGGGAATTCGTTTTTCGAATAAGAGGGAGAAAATCGTGAAATTCCGAGTGCTTATTATCTTTTTGGACTTCAAAAGGGCACTTCCTCAACAAATAGGGGTTCGTTCGCTCGGACGAACCTCCCTGGCTACGGGCCTGAAATGCATGGAATGCCAATTAGTGGATTCTCAAGAACGACCATGCACTAATAGCAACAATAAACTGTAATGAAATCACCAAATGAAAGAAAGCAAAGAGCAAATACAATTGACTCAATTATGCTGACATTTTAACGCTTTTTGGATCCTTCCCCCGTCCTTCCCATGCTGACATCTCTAGTGGCTTTTTGGATCCTTCCCCACCCCGTCCTCTCCATGCTGACAACCTTTTATTGCTTTTTGGATCCTTCCCCACCTCGTCCTTTCCATGTTGACAATCTGTTGTTGCTTTTGGATCCTTTCATACCCCGTCCTTTCCATGTTGACAATCTGTTGTTGCTTTTTGGATCCTTCCCTACCCTGTCCTTTCCATGCTGACAACCTGTTGTTGCTTTTTGGATCCTTTCCCACCCGTTCTTCCCATGTTGACAATCTGTTAATGTTTTTGGATCCTTTTCCACTCCGTCCTTCCCATGCTGACAACCTTTTGATGCTTTTTAAATCCTTCCTCACCTGTCCTTCTCATGCTGACAACTTGTTAATGCTTTTTGGATCCTTCCCCTGTTCTTCCCATGCTGACAACCTGTTGATGCTTTTTGGATCCTTCCCCACCCCGTCCTTCCCATGCTGACAACCTGTTGATGCTTTTTGGATCCTTCTCCACCCCGTCCTTCCCATGTTGACAATCTGTCTAATTCCCGGTTGGCCAGTGGGCCGCTCCGTCGGTTTTCACGCTCTGTGAGGCATATTATACACTATTTTGAAGCCGGGCGGCGACACCCGGGCGGCACCCCTGCACTCTAAAAATACAAGTGTTATATATAACCCTTTAAGCGTTGAATTTAACACTTTCCAAGGATGTCAGGATGGACAGCGCTTATAGTGTGATATTCACCTTTTGCTAAGTGCCAAAAATCCAACACTTGTAAAAGGTTAGCTTTCAACACTTGACAGTGGTATATGTATAACCCTTGTCAAGTGAAAGTTAAAACGCTTATGAGTGTTGTATTTAACACTTATAAGTGTTGTACTATAAAAAATATAACACAATGATATAAACAATCGTTTACCTTGTTTTGGTCAAACACTATGAGTGTGCTATCAAGAGTGTTTATAATGAATGCAAGTCATTTAATACATGTGACATTGCAGAAGCACCATTAATTTATAACGATTCTCGCATATAGTCACTACTGAACGAGACTATATTAATATGTAATTGTAAAGATGAGCTTTCTGTATTAGTTATGTTGGTTTCATTAGGAGAATATAATATTTTCTAAAATTCTGATTAAATGTGTAAAACAAAATATTTATGTAATAAAACCACAAGATTAAGTAAATACACACCGACTGATAAAGGGAACTTGCAAAATATAAATAATAATTCAGCTATCAATCTCTATTTCTGCATGACTATTAATTAGTGTTGATTATTGTGGCTCCGCTAATCACCTGATTATTTTTTGGTAGCTATCCAACACTTAGAGTGTTACAAAAGATAACCCGTAGGTAACACTTCTTCAAGTGTTAATATTGTGACACTTACAGGTGTTACAATTCAGTCATCCAACACTTGGAGTGTTCCAGAAAGTACATATTTGCTTTAACATTGAAAAAAGTGTTATATTTAACACTTAGAGTTTTTAGCGTATGAGTGGAATCTGTGTAAGGAGAACTTGCCTCCACACACATTGTCTTCTTTATCTTTTGTACGGTGATATATGTATCTTAGCGTGATCCTCCCATTCCTCCCCCCCCCCACACACACACATTTTGCATGCAAATTCCATTCTGTGGCTTTGCACCCTTCCTTTTGTTAGCCAAATCTCGCCCATACTTTAAAAATAACATTCTTGACTGACAAGATACGCATTGCTGGTTGGTGTTATCTACTTCAGACGGATGAATCCTCTTATCAAGAGAAGAAAAGTCAAGAGTTTTGTACCGAATAAACACGGACTTTGATGATATCTTTGTTTGCTTCCTGTAGCCAGAAAGGAAAGGTTTGCCTCTAGAAGGTAAATTCACTATCAACCGAGCGTTGCTGGAGAAAGTGTCAATATGAAGATTTCTTTGGTATTTGCGTGCATTTTGGCAGTGAGTGGTAAGGTTTTGATAAGCCTACATTTTGGGACGCTGAAGTATTTGGTTCATCAGTTGTCTGGATATTCCTGGTGATGAGGCACAGTTATTTCAGGGACATCAAGCTTCTAAATTCCTGCTCCTTTTAATTTCACGGAGGGGCACAGAACTTTGCATGGACACGGTCCGTATTTCATGACATTTGGCTGGGACGGCAAAAGTATCCCGGGTGCGCCCCTTACAGTCCTGGAGAAATTGCTAAAACGTATGAAAAGCGAAAACGTCATCAGTATTATTATTTAGTTATACATTTTTGTTTTGCGACTACGAAATTCTGAAAAGTTTAAAATAATGAGGACACTTACAAGGATTAGGGAAAGAAACATCATGACTCCTAAGTCGTGATCAGTACCTAAATAGGAGATGTGCCATATCTCTGTGTGACGTTCCTCTTCTCACGGTTTTATAATGAGCTCACCTAGCTTATTAAGCTCTCCTAATTAAAAAAAAAATTACCAGAAAATAACCCGGCTTAGTATTCTAGGGAGCAAAAGTAAATTAAGAGCTGTATTCAACCGATAGTATCCCAAGTGTATACCTTCTTAATTATTCAACACGAAATGGTACATTTTCACTGACTTAGATAAGGTTATTTTCGCAATTTTCACTACATTTTAAAAATCGTAGTGTTGACACTATAGGTGTCAAAAGACTTTATGTTTTCCATCCATTTAAGAAGGCAAACCTGTATCTTGTTACAGCTTTACATGCAAAAATAGCTGCACCGGGAACATCTTTTTTTATTGACACACCCCAAAATAACATTTTTACTGACCATTTCTTTGATCCTGTTTATAGTGCTGGAGAGAGCTGCCGCTCAATGTGGATATGAGGGTACGGAGATTGCCTGTTGGCAAAAATACGATTCTTCACTCGTCTGTCAATGTAACATAGATTGCGATTACTATGGCAACTGTTGTGCTGACTACTATACCAACTGCGGTGAGTACCGGTACATAAACACCACTCCCCTCTACCGGTTTGCTGCCCTGTACCCACAACGAGGGGGTGGCTGAATAGTGAGGGCGGTATGGTTTGCCAGTTTATAAAGATTTTAAACAATAGACCAATAATCAATTACATGGTCTGATTTTTACTGTTGTTGGGTGCAGAACTGTTCCCCATCGCGCACATGCGAATAGATTTAAAAGTTAATAGGAAAACACGTTTAAATTTTGAGGGATTAAGAAGTGTTTATGATATACCGTACTACTGGGTGCAAGACAGGTAGTCGATTTATCATGAGACTCAATATAAAAAATACGCCCTCACGCCAGCTCCTTTGATTTATGATAGCAACAAAACAGTCACGAAAGTTATAACACATCTTATTGATATTCATGTGCAACATTAATTTTAGATATATTGGAGGCCTTAAACCCCTTTATTTAATTTTCGTCGTGGAAAGGAAAGGGGTAGCTAGGCTTCCACAAACACACCATTGGCATAAGTTATCATGCATAAATTAGTGTCCTTCCTAATAAGTAATAGCATATACTAATCAGGCACGTAGCCAGTATTTCTCAAAGTGGGACACTTGAAGCAGTGGACAACGGCTGCATGTTCGTTTGGTTTCACTCAATTAGAAAAAGGGAAGGGGGGGGGGGGGGTGGTACTGACATTTTCAAAGAGGAATGCAAGTGTGTTATCTTTTTCAAACGATTTAATGACAAGCATCAGTCTTGTTTTAGTTTGAGACTTTACATTTTCTACTTACTTGAGCGACACTCAAAAAACAAACACTGGAGATAGAGATAGAGATAAAGATACAAATACTGGAGATACTTAGATAAAGACTTTTTCCTTGTGTTGGATATAACCTTGAGGTCGGATTTAGTTGGCAGTTACCGTGTTAAAGCGAATACAAGTGAATGTTTCTAATTGGTTCCTAGTATTAACACAAATACTAACAAAGCAATCAACACGGAAGCCACGTCACTATGCGTATCAGATTAACTGACGAACTGTCAATTACGGGCGAGAGATACCCTGCATTTTAGGGTCGAATCTGACTCATTAAAACACACACACACACACAAAAAAACAAACACACATGTTCAACGTAATACACCTTAGGTATATCCCTGAATAACATATTTCTGATGTAAGAATCATGAAGAGAGAGCACACACAGTCAGACAGTACAGCCCTTTCAATTGTTAATCTTTATATCATCATTTATTGGCATGTAAGCAGAGTCGGATTAGCGGTTGCAGGACGCTGGGGGCAAAGTTGTATATGTTGGGTTACTTAAGCGGTGGGGCCCATTAATTTTATGTTAAGTTTGAAAACTATTGTACAAATTTTGGAAATAAACGCAAATGATATAAATAGATTATTGATTTGTTTAACTAATTTTAAATGATTGAAGTGTGAAGATAAGGTACGGGCCTTTGTGGAGTGTCGGGGTTACCATCTGGACGGGGTTCTTGTGTATTTACCCCTTTAGCCTCATTGGTAATTCGGCTCTATATTTATGTTTTAAAGTTGCGATTGGATAACTTTAATTTCTTTTTAGACGCGCTTCAATGCAATGGAAGATGCAACACCCCATACGATTCAGGGTACACCTGTCACTGTGAAGCCTCTTGTTTGACATACAACAACTGTTGTGATGATTACGCAAGTCTTTGTGCAGGTAACATAATAGTTTTATAATTTGCTGGGTAGTGCTTCATTACCCGAACTCTATCATTTTTTTAAAATTTGGGGTAATGTTTTCGGGAAATGGCAAAAATATGGGAAACCTTGTTGCAGGGTTAAATACATTATATGCTGAGGTGAATTCGCATTTTCATAATTCATTCAAAGACTATTTAGCTCCAACATGTATAATCAATCGAATAGAATGTTCACCACTCATGGTAAAAATAAGATTCTTTACTTGCCATATCACAATTGCTGTTATTTTCTATCCCACAAATTTCAGCTCAGCCTATAGATTCGGCTGAATTAAGCACCTTCGCAGACACTCTTTACGACCTTGATACTAACCGTGCAAATTCAGGCATGTACACAATCAACAAAGGTATCTACATCTCTCAGCCAACCCTCGACATCTCGGATCCAACAGCCACAAAGTGAGTTCCGTTTTCATTCTCAATCGTTTTACTGCAAAACACAACCCTCAAACTAGTCAACGCTGTAAGCTGGAGTAAGTACCCTTGTTGGAAAAACCTGGTGTCTCAAGCATGGACATTCGGTATCCCCAACAGAGACCTACCAACACCTGTGTCTGTTGGTGACGGTTTAAGCCCTCCGAAGAAGAGACAAGGCCGCTGTATGGAAAATCCTGACAGTACTACTATTGAAGTTGCGTCGTGACCTAAAATGGGATGGGGTACGGTTAGACTATGATGACTTTATTTTAGCAAATATTTCACTCTCGACTCCCAAAATGGCAATTCTTCGTTATACCACTGTTCTGTTTTGTGAATTGGTAAGGTTATTGGTTAAACATGTATCACCTTGTTCGACAGATGATGATAAAAGGAAGGAAAGAGGGAAAATGTATCCAAAAATCTTATTCCGATAAGGAAATCAGTAATGTTTAAAATGTAACGGATTTCTTTAGAAATGAGACTAGAAAGTAACATCACAGCCTCACATTCGTAGTAAATCTTTTTTTAAACTTATTAAGATATTTTATCATATCAAAAATCTGTAAACTTCTCTTACAATTAAAAACATACATGGATTCTTTGCCACAATGTCCAAATGTTTATCAATATTTCAAATACTTTTATATGTTGGTAGTTCTATTACTTGCACCAAAGATGCAAAACTTCAAAAGAAAAAAATAATACCTTGAACAATTTGCTTCTTCCCCTATTCAGCTTCTTCTCTTTCTTGGATGAGAGTATTCTTAGCACCGGAACATACCCTTCATTTTCAGCCCTGTTTGACCACTATGATGAACGCAGTGGATATGCTGAAGTAGTCCCATACCAGCAGAGGGATGATATTATTAAGTTTGTAGACGCCATCATGGCAACGCAAGTCATGACTGAAACCTACAATTTCCTGCAAGCACACAGTAAACTTTTTTGTGTTTTTGTACCGTTGTATTTTCTTGTTTTTTGCATGAACTGATGAAAACTTGAAACGTTTCAATAGCAAACATTGTTTACGTAATTCTTGTTTGCCTATAAATTTGTTAAAAAGAAAACGACATAGTTCGAGATAAATGCTTCATTCATAAAACTATATCTGTTGGATGTACGTAAGTTTGGTGCAATGTGCACCATATACGTTCAACCATATAATAGAATTATAAGACTTCTTTTTTATAATATTTGAATGTAAAAAGCCTTTCTTCTTGGTGAAAACTTTACGACTTTTGAAATTCCCAACAAGCCAGCGTTCTTTTACTTTTTATGTGACAAGTGCCCCAATTTCAAAGTTGTGACACATTTTTTGGGAAAATTTCATTTCAATATCACACATTATTTATCCAGCCATTTTGAATATGTTAGAAATTTATAGACGAAATACAAAGCTAAATAAACACAATGAAAGAACTTAAAGAGAGAAATAGTACGCATATAAAAACATGCACTTAAACTGGAGAAACCTTCCACTTTATTTGAGAGAGAGAACCTAAGTTACACACAGAATAGTCTTATGCTTGGATTCGTCCAAAATACACGTTTACACACCAGTCGTTTTCTTCGTTTCACCTCTGTTTGATCCTACAAGATACTTAAAATGTAGTTTTTCCATGGTGTTAATGCCTGTATACGTATAAATTTTCATACTTAATAGAACCAGAAATTTTCTTCCCAATTTAGATTATGCTTATAAGAACTTCGACGAATTCCGTGGTGAAGTAGAGGACATTTGGTTCAGTTTGGTGAACCCCGGAATTGATGTTGCTAGTGATTCATGTGGCTTCGAAAACACCTTCTTGGGTGAAGCTCAAGATACTTCCACATTCAGAGGACTTCACAACTGGGTTCGTTTGTACAAACTCCAGCAGAACGGCTACCTGAACTATCATGGCTGGTCTAAAGAGGCAATGGTAAGTCTAGTTGAAATCATTAATGTTGTCCACGCGTGGCACCGCGTGCATGCTGTCATTATTATTCGGATGCTACGTACAAGCTTTCTCGACACAGCACAATTTGCAGCAAAAACTGCGCTCCAAAAAAGAAATGGTAAAATTTGACCATGACATGGTCAACTATACACCGATCTAACTATGGTCAAAATTGAACAACAAAATATGGTCAAAGTTGACCATAATATGGTCCTTTTTTACAGTGAACAATTTGGATCTGGTTTAAATTATATCCCTAGAAGACTGCATATATTGTAGACATGACATTTTTGATGGTCGTTGTTTGCAATGATTTGGAACGTAAAATGAATACACCTTGGCAGGTTCCCTGCAGGTTCACCGCCTCTTAATCGCGGTTTGTGTCCCAGGGAGCGATTAGCGATGTCTGACACGTTAGATTAATGGTTTAATTTTGGCCACGAAGTAGTATACTTTGTTACTTTAATTTGATTCTTGCATTTCACGTGTAACATTTTTTACGAAGAACGGTTTGGAACCGGTTATTCAAACACGCACGACAACATGAAAAGATACAAAGATTGACGTTTGTCACAACTCTTATTGAAAAATGAAATGTAATATGAAATTGAAATATTAAAGAGGTATCTTATGCTTATAAGAACTTCAACAAATTCCGTGGTAAAGTAGTGGACATTTGGTTCAGTTTGGTGACCCCGTAATTGATGTTGCAAGTGATTCCTGTGGCTTCGGGTACACCTTCTTCGATGAAGCTCAAGATACTTCCATATTCAGAGAACTTGCCAACTAGACTGCCATATAGAGCATAATGCACTTTGACATATGGTAAAGTGAAGCTGCCGTGGATTCAAATAAACCTTTTGTGGGCGAAAACGCACACAAAATCCCTTATAGACGCATTGTCATTAAACATTGTCAATTTACAATTAGGTAATATAATTTTCTTTTTTTGTTTAATAGGTTTCCACAGATCATTCCGTGTACTACGTTCAATTTGACGTCACAGCATCACCATACAACTACATCCAACCAGAATCCTCAATCATGGTCGGTGTTAGTCCCGAATTTGAAATTGCTCTCATGACTGTCAGCTTTCTGAACAGCAACCGTAACGCCGGAAGTACAACCTTTCACCTCAACGGAAACCCAGTGGCAATTGCAATCGAGGGAAGTGGCTTGAACGGCGATTTCATTAAATCTGCTTACTGGGTTGTTTAATTCTAACTGCAGGAGCATAGCAACTAGTAACAGTACCGCGATCAATAACTGATCAATTTATGTGATTACCACCATAAACCGTGCATTTTCCGTCTGTATTTCCAATTTGTTGACTCCATACCAATAAGCTAAAAGCAGATTAAAGATAGATTGTGTAATTTGTTTTAATTGTTCAAATTAACCATTAATTTTGTAAGTATATGAACAAATATAAACTTACTACTCAGCTCAATCAAAATGTAAACTGCGAGTTTTATTTTATTGACTGTGTTTGATCAAGTTAGAAACTACTTGGAAACGAATGCAGTTATAAATTGTTATTACTGATGCCGGGGATGTGACAAACAGCGTTTCTTTACGGCTTCTACTTCCTCTTCTTCAAATTTTCCATTATTGGAGACTTTCATTTCATCCACCTAGTTTAAAAACCCTGTTGAATTACTTCAGGATCGATATTTAGACAAAATGCTTCCACGCAAAATACGACACACACTAGTCAACTCCATATCTATATTGGAATATGTCTATATAAACTTTTATAGAATATTGTGCGTTGAGTTAAAAAATCTTATTATCAATATTTGAATTTCACAAAGTTTAGAATAAGGGGTTGGTTAACATTGGTAGGTTATTTAGAAAATGTATGAAATGTACCATATCGCAAATACAACAAATACATCAGCAACATGAATTTCTTACGAATCGTGAGACATTATAGACTGTTCTTACCTGAACGGCCTTCGCTGATATATGAAGACCTTGGTGTCATGAACACAGCCAAAATTAATAGATTGCTTACAAGGAGAATCAGATACCTTGCTGAAAACCCGCCACTTGCTTGAATAGCTGGATTTACCAGGTAAGCAAAAATTGTACCGAGTGCAGAAACAAGGTAAAACCTTCATGGGCATACGTAAGAAAATAAAAACGTGTATTTGAACTTGAAAAGATGCAGGTTTATTTCACAGCATTTGTGAGTCAACATACAATTATTGAGAGTTTTTTTCGTGTGCGATTTCATTTCAGTATCTAATATATACCTACAAATGTTTGAAAAAAAAAGTGAAAATGAATGTAAAGAAGTAACCAAATCTGTTTAGTCTACAGGTGTATTTGGCCTTAAAAGTGTTCCAGTTTGTGATTTGAAATTTGTATTTAAATAATGTTTGCAATCTATCAAATTTGAACTGTTTTATGTTAAAACAAAAACCCAAGCAAATTTGTTTACAATTTCTATTGTATTGTTACCCATAAAACCAATTATAAAATTGTTTGTGGAAACCACGGTAGCAGTTGGGAACATGACTTTGCTATATGACCGTTACTCCGATATTATTAATTCCTGAGGACTTGACCTGGAAGTTCGAATTAAGCATTTCAGGGTTTGTAAAAATGAATGAAACCGGATAATTCAAATTGCTCTAACTTATGCAGTTTCATTGTTTGTCACTATAGGAAATAATTAGATGACGTACAAAACAATACATTTCGGAATAAATCGGAATCCGAGCATTTTCAGTCTCGGTAAACTTCCCAAAATAAATGTTTTACGTGGCTCATTTTGTGAAGATCTTTGAAAAGGTAAGATTCATTAATCGTTTTTCTGATCTGTATAGGTCACTTTTCCTCATAGCAGACAACTTTTTATTAGGCTCAATATGCTTTTGTAAAGTGAATTATTAGTGTCGTCAAATTTAATCCAGCTTCAAGTACTTTTAGTTGGTGAAAATGCCAGTCAAAATTTTTACTTTTTAAACCCTTTTCCTTCCTAACGTGATAAGGTGTAGCTCTTTCGTAACACTAGGTTGTTATTATGGCAATGCATTGGGACAGGACGGAATTATGCTAAATGAAATTAATTTGGTAGGATGATTATTGACAGACCCTACGAATATAAACAAATTATATTCTTGTTACTGTTATCCACGATTTTGGATTTGCTATACTAGGTTTAGGCCACAGGTGTTCCTAACGTTATGGCCACCTATATGCTTACACTATATATATATATATATATATATATATATATATATATATATATATATATATATATATATATATATATATATATATATATATATATATATATATATATATATATATATATATATATATATATATATATATATATATATATATATATATATATATATATATATATATATATATATATATATATATATATATATATATATATATATATATATATATATATATATATATATATATATATATATATATATATATATATATATATATATATATATATATATAGAAAGGTAAGACTCTTTCTAACGCGACTATCGAACCGTACAAAAAAAATCCTTTTTTTGACCACTCGAATCCTAATTAATTTTTTTACTCTACTCACATTTGCTGGAGACTCCCTTCTTCGAGAATAAGCTACGGTATTTGTTAGTTTTTCTCCGATTAGATGTACAAACGATAAATTTTCTACCAAATTACCGTCAAGACAATCTATCCGTCCAACAATTTGCTGCAAACTAAAGAACCGTTGCGATGACGTCATGAAGAAGCAGCGCTGCAATTACGTCCTCGCAACGTTTCTTATAGTTTGCAGCAAACTGTTGGACGGATAGATTGTCTTGACGGCAATTTGGTAGAAAATTTATCGTTTGTACATCTAATCGGAGAAAAACTAAAAAATACCGTAGCTTATACACGAAGAAGGGAGTCTCCAGCAAATGTGAGTAGAGTAAAAAAGTTTAAT
The DNA here is from genome assembly GCA_020152595.1 of Chiridota heheva. Lineage (NCBI taxonomy): Eukaryota > Metazoa > Echinodermata > Holothuroidea > Apodida > Chiridotidae > Chiridota > Chiridota heheva. Next base: position 2,159,353 of record JAIGNY010001449.1, read on the forward strand.
TAAGATTCGCGAGTGGTAAAAAAAAAGGATTGTTTTTGTACGGTTCGATAGTCGCGTTAGAAAGAGTCCCACCATTCTTTTTTTTTATATATATATATATATATATATATATATATATATATATATATATATATATATATATATATATATATATATATATATATATATATATATATATATATATATATATATATATATATATATATATATATATATATATATATATATATATATATATATATATATATATATATATATATATATATATATATATATATATATATATAGTGTAAGCATATAGGTTGCCATAACGTTAGGAACACCTGTGGTTTAGGCCTACCAAATGCAAAGAACGATCTGTGTATGCACCCAATATTGCATTGGCACTCTGGCAGTTGTGAGTAAGCTAGGCCTAATAGGCCTAGTAGTAGTACTAGGGCCTATCACTGTATTATGACCCGAATTTATTACCCACCTTAGCGAAGTCGGACAGAATTGTTATGTAAAGAAATTGTTATGTAAAAAAGTCAATTTTCATGTTTGATGAGTACAGAGTAGGCATATGAAGTTGAGAGAAACATAAGGCCTAGACCATGAGGCCATGTTTCAAATACCATGTGGAACCCTATTCCATTGATTGCCTTACTCAGTCAGACTAAGATTTAAATAGTCCCTGCATAGAAGTTAAACTAGACCCAGTACTATTATGAGTCACCCCACAAAATGATTTGCGACATCCAATTATTACATAACAGAACTTCAGCAGACAAAAACTGATCCAAGTAAATACTGGACATGGCAGTTCCATAAAATATGAAAGCATACTTTTACAGCCCGAATCATTCTCGTATCAGTTAGATTGCCCTTCTTATTGATATTTTCCCTAAAATCTCACCTTATAATTGATATTCTTCGTGTTTTAAAATTTAAGCATATAACATTGATAATAGTTTACTATGTTCTAATATTACTCATTCGTTTTGTGCAACATTCTCAAGAGCAACTGCAGAATCTAATACAATTTTTGAAGTATAGTAGTATCCCCTTTACTTTGCGTGTCCCGAAGTATTGGAAATTTGTTGATATTTACCGTCTTCTCTGGTATTTCCTAACTAAAGTAACGCTTAAATATACTGTAGCTCTACTAAGTTTATTAGTTGTAGTAGTCATGGTCATATTCAGATCATTTCAGAGTTATGTGAAAGTTATTAGGTCATCTTTGACATCAAAAACAAAACTTTTTCTGTGTTACTTTCTGAAAATATCATGCAGACACATTGCAGGCTGCACAGTAACACAATAGTATGACCCTTAACATTGCATTGTGGTACTATTAATGAATGTTGATTATTTGCTACTTTTTTGCAACTTATTTTGTTAAAAATGTGCCAATTTATTTTTGGATCACAGAGAAAACACAAAATCCATAAAATAAAACTGATATTGGTTTTGAACATAAGTTTGCAATGCCCGATCATACATTGTATATATACCTTTTACCACGCCTTGATATAGAAAGTTTATGAAATGAATAACTAGTGTAAATTACAACAAAATGTTTTTTTAGTTCCAACAACAATTTTATTAAAATTCTCGCATATTGAGAAGTTAAGCACATAGGTGGAGCTGTTTTTCTGAGTTGATTTGAAGCATATGCTTTATCCATATGGCCAGACCAGTATAGAGCATAATGCCGAAATAAGGTACAGTAACTCTGTTTTTTTTTTGAGTGAGGAACAAACTACAGTACTGTACAATGTTTGGATGTTCTTGTTCTCAGTCTTGTTCTCACAATTAGAACTGACATCATTTGAAAAATTATGTGCGTTGTTCTACATTGCAGAGTTATGATTATTTCATGCTTTCACAGATAAAGCAATCTTATATTAAATGAAGATCTGAAGAAGAAAAAAAATTCTTCAACAATACTGAGATAAACAACAGATTCAGTTTGACCCCTTACATGTAAATACAGTAAATGTATAGCAGTACACTGTTGACTGGACTTTACAGTAACATGTACCATCTTCAAAAATCTTGTCACAACAGTTTATTTATTCTGTCATATTGTTTTTGCAGATTGAAAAGAGTATAAATTGGATGTAGTTCGGTTCCATATGGAGTGTTACTCTCTTTTATAGATATTTCTGCTATTATATTGCAGTCATTTTTCTCACCTTCATTTATTCATTCAAGATAGCTAACAATTGATTTACACAAATTGCTTTCATGCATGTTGCTTCAAGGCTCCTACACTGTAAATCTATAAATAACAAATCATTTTCATTTCAAAACAGTGTATATTAGGGAAAAAAGATTTAAGATTGTACAAATCACTGATTTATGCAGTCCATAATGTAAGAAGGTTCAATGTTTAGATTGTTAAAATGTTGTCTTCTTTACTTGAAATTACTCTTTGTACTACTTGCAAAAATGTTTGAATTCTGCTTCTGCTCAAACACTGATGGAGCTCAAAACTTCTATTAAAAAACACACTTGGTCAAAATTGTTTGTATAGCAAAACCTAAATGATTTGTATAGCAAAACCATCATTAGTTTTTTTACCTCACATGTTATATTTTCTTTTGACTCATAATCTACAGTATCATTTGATGCTAAACTTGTTTTCAAATATTCCTTAGTTGTTTGAGAGGAACAGTGCACAACTACCGCAGCATCACATTGTCTTGATATTAACTTATCACTACCTTTTACTTTCCCTCAAAGATTGTGGCAGAGCAACAGAGAAATCAAATTAATACTATACTTCTAAAAGAGAAATTGTGCTGAAATAAGTGCAGTATCTGGACAGCTTTCTTAGATCCGTTTTTACACATCAGTCATTTTGGTTGCATGGAAGCTACAGCAACACTAACTAAAAAAGGATGCTGTGACTGACAGTGATACATCATCGAATGGTGTCTCCATACATTCTATTTTTTCTTTTACAGCATCAAGAAGCAGTGAAGTTTTGCTAAACCATATATGTTAAGATTCAATAATTACTGAAAACAGAAATAATTAAAAAACATTATGATTATGCTACTTTGTTGATGGTGTTAAAGCAAAACAATGCTAGTCTTAAAATAATACAATGAACATTTAAACAAACAATACTCCTTTTTTCATAAATCCTTCTGTAGGTGCTGTTTATTTGTGCCCACTTTACAGCACTGAGCAAAAGACGTGATCATCTCCTCATAAGAAACTCCGATTTCATCCAGTGTAATTTGTAATTTGTTTCTCAACCCAATAGGTACAGCAATTGGTGTGTTGATGCTATCATACCTTAGCTGTTGACAACCTTTAGTGCATTATAATTTGTAATTCAGTTCTAATTTTTGCACACATCCTTCTACATTTGACTAGCATTTAGCTTCAACCTGCAAAGATGTGTTGTACATCATGGTTTTGATTGTTTCTTGTAAAAGAGCCCTGTTAAAGTATAAACAAAGAGAGCAACCTTTGAACGCCATTCTTATAAGATCCTCAGTTCTATTTAATTTCTATTCTAGTTCTATTGAATTCCTATTCCTCATTTAAAAGTATCATACTGTATGTAGAATTCTTGTAATGCCACGTGCGAGTGCATGCCAAACACTTCATCCTGAAAGGAAGAGTGGCCCATGTAAAGTGTGTGGTCTACACAAGCATCGGTATTGGCATCTCGGGCAGGTGGGCGATGGACGCCCTCACATACAACTTTCAATTAATCTTATGGCAAAAAACGTGGGTGATCATGTTTGTGTCTGTCAAAGTTGCCAAAGAAAATTATCTAAACCTGTAGAAGAGTCACCAACTTCAGGAAATTATTCTCCCACACCATTTGTGCCATCAAAGATTGTCCCAACAAAAAGGGTGTGCATTGCTTGTCCAGGATTAGCTTCATTACACACGTGTTGTCCTTTTTTTATTTGGAAGACACTGTTAGTACACTTGGTAACATTGCACCGACCTTATGCCATTCCCACTATTGTCAGATCGTAAAGTTTGGAAAAAAGCAAGGAGCAGTCATGTGATGTTTGTTTTTCAACTCGTGGTACATTCTATGTAGTCTCACCATCCAAGCTAGATAATTTCACAAAGTATTGGAAAAGGTCATTTAAGAAAGTTATGCAGTAAAAGAAAAACACAGTGTTTGTAGTTCATGTTATCAAGGTTTTATTAGATTAGAGAAAGGTAATCCATTAAGGAATGACAGAAATGTTCTATTGACAATTTTTGCTCCATTTTCAGATGTGAGTATTCAGGTTGCTGAAAGTCGTGATCACTTTGCTTTTTCACAGACTGTTCTAATGGTTGACAATGAATTTCTGGCTGATTTGGCAATATTACTTCAAGTTTTGCATGCATATTACACCACTTATTTTCAGCAAAAGCTTCATGTATTTGGTGAAGATAGTTCTGGTATGAGATCTATGAAGCAAGTTTTTCTTGCCCTGAAATCAGTTTTTGATGAATGTGTTGTTATTTCAAATGTGAAGGGCCAGCCTCGATTTGGTACGATGCTTAGGCACTGTGGCACTAGTATAGTTAATAATTTACACAAAGTCTTATTTCACAATCACCAGATCAATAGTGAAAAGTCCTCAGAGGAGTCAGAGGAACCTACAACTTCCAAACTTGTCTTTCTCTCAATTCTCCTAATTACACTCTTATCCCTACAGCACAGACAATCATAACGAGATCCTTCAGACATGTAAAACTTTACTATTCCTGCAAAGAAAAGATGGTTTCTCTCTTGATTCTTTAGATTTGATGGAGGAAGTGAAGAAAATGAGTCCAATCCTGTGGAATTTTGTTGTAGCGATAAATCAAGGACCATCCAGCCCATTTTGTAAACATTAATTGGCAACAGCATTTTCTCGACAGAATACACATGTCTGATACAGTTAATCATAAGAAAGTTTTAAAGCGGTTTTTTCAAGTTTGCTCTATTCTGTATACTACACATGATCACTGTTATTGTAGCATACATATATGCTCATAGCTGACATTATTGATAGATTTACTAGGTCATCATCATCTTGGTTTAATTATGTATCACATTGTGGAGTTTGCGTTTTTAAGAGTACTTACTTAAAGTTCCAGAGTGCCGTCGCACAAAGCGAAATGACTGCAAAACCAAAACAATTGTCAAATAGTTTCTGTATCGCCTCAGTTGGCAATATTAGTCGTTGTCACAGTTACGCAGCTGTTACTGTTGGCAGTGATAGAAGGAGTTTCCATGGTACATCAGTAGAGCCGTGGAACCTTTGTGAGCTTCAACTTCAGATGCATCTCTTGCACCTGCACATTCTTCAGGAAGTGTTTGTTCATTATCAAAACAATCTTCTTCCCTTTCATGTGATGCTATCAATGATTTTCATTCAGGTTCAAGCTGCTTTCCCGATGATATTCAGCATTCTGTACATTCAGATAATCCCTATAAGCAATTGAAGCTGGAGCAGTTTCTGGTCTCTGAAAATGAAAATGCACTTTTTCATTGTCTTGAAAAGGAAGTATTTCTGTATATGTTTCTAAGAAGCTTTGTCCAACAGTTTTGCTCTCTGATATCAGACATGCATTTGTTGATAAGTCGAAGGCAGTAGAACAATCAAAAGTTCACTTCACATCAATTCTAGCAGAACCAGCAGACAGCTAAAGTACTATTTTGGGTATTCTCGATCTTTTGCACAACAAACAGGTGAGTACAAAGATTGAACACCTTATTGTAGCAGGTGACGGCAAAACGTATGACTTGCTTATGCAGTTGAAAATGACATATGGAGATGAGTTAAAGTAGATGTTGCCGTATCTAGGTGAGTGGCACTTGCTAAAAATTCCCAGGCCCCGCTGATAAAAGTTTTTCTTAACACTGGGTTTAAGGACTTACTCAGTAGTGTTGTTTGGACTAAATCTAGGTAATTAATATTTAGTTTTGATGTACAAAATTAAGGTTCTGTAAAACACCGTGGTGCAGAAGAAGTGTAGAGAGGGACAATTTAAAGTTCAGCATTTCTTTTTGCTGCCTGTGTCAACTGAGTCGGATGAGAGGTGGCTACGACACTTGTCAAGTGTGATTTACCTTGATCGCCACTTTTCTTCCGTTGACTGAAAACTGCCTCAACACCAGAAGAATGGCATATAAGGATAGATGGTTCACATACCCTTAAAGACTCGATTGTTAACTAGTCTTGTTTTAAGTAGATTAAATGACTTTGTTGTTATCACATCGTCCGGTAGCTGATTCCAAACCTTCCAAATTTGACAGAAATACAAATTCCTTCTTATTTCCAATCTCACTGTTCGAACTTATTTTACTAGAATTTCCTCTTGCATCCTTGTCGAGGATTGGTCTAATATTTCGATTATTTGTCCCAAATTAATATCAAGGTTCTTGTTTAAGATGTTGTACATTGTGATTAATTCTAGTCGGTGGTGCCTTGTTTGCATTGGGATTTTAAGCGTTGTTCATAACTCTTGCTCCTCATCCATTTGATAAACTTAGTCATGTGTCGCTGAACTTCTTCTATCAATAAATGCCTTTTTTTTTTTAACACGGTCTCCAAACTTGTACTACATAATTGAGATTTTGCCGCACTAATGATTTATTCAGGATGGCTTTCTGATCAAAATTGGAAAATAATTCGTTTATCGTTTAATATACCAATCACTTTATTTGCTTTCTTTACACTTAATTTTATACTGGTATTCACAAAATGTCCTAAATCTTCTACTTTACAGTTCTTTCCCATCCATGAAAATGTATGTAAAGGATCGTTAGTCCAAAATTAAGTACTGAGCATGTGTTGACATTGAGTTTTATTATCCACTCTTTGGTGCATTCTATTAAATTATCAAAATCCTGCTGCATTGTTAGACAGTCATTGGTGCTACGCATGGGACAAATTACTTTTGTGTCGTTCACAAATTTACTCTCCAAATTAAGTCCATATCATTCATGTACATCGTACAGCACACTGAACCCAGCACAGATCCATGTATCACTGAGCTTGTTACAATTGTCCTCTTAGATTCATATCCATTTAACAACTCTTTGCTTTCCGTCTCTAAGCTAGTCTTCAATCCATTGTAAAGCAGAGCCCTCAGTTTCGTGCGCTTTTAGTTTGCTGCTGAGGCACTGTGTAGAAGGCTTTCTGCTGATCTAGATATACCACAATAACTGTATGTGTAAGTGTCATTTTAAATGTAAGAGTCTAGTTTAATTTTATTTAGCAGGGGGAAAAAATGCAAAAATATATGGTTATATTACATGTTTGTATGTAATTATAAAGCATTTATTTAAATATACGGATGATACAGTTTGTTTTATTATATAAAAGGCTTTTATATTTGTTCTATATGTTTCTAAAACACCTTGTTATTTATACACCAATAATATCATAATCTTTTATGGTTCAAGAACCTACTTGAGGATTTTGTTTTCGCATCATGGCGATGATTTCTTTCAGCACAACTTTGTTCCAAACCTAAACACCTGGTCCATATGTGGTCCTCCAGGATCTTTGGGCATAATTATTATTATTAAAAGTTTTGCTATTTCTGAATTCATATATCTTTTTACCATTTTACCCTCACATCTGAAAACTTCCTGTCCATTAGAAAAGAGACATAGGTAATGACGGAATTCTAAACCCGAATATAGGCCAGTGAATTCTTTTACACACTAACTGGGCGACCATTGGTCGCCCAGTGCAAAAATTTGGTCACCCAGAGAACAAAATTCTGATGCACTAGGCGATCAGGATTTTCGTTTTGAAATGGCTGCTCCCATACAGTCGTAGAATAAAAGTTTTTAAAACAAACGACATCATATGAAATCAAGTTTATGCATATTATGTCAGACTTAAAATCTCTTTTAATTTTGAGGATTCTCAAATTTAAATGTTCCTTCGCGCCTCGCATCAGTTGCCCTAGGGTGATTTTAGTCGCCCAGTGAAATTTAATTACAACATTTACAGATGTACAGTAGGCCCTTCGTGCATTGTATACGTAAAGCCCAATAATTGTGACTCCTTCTGCTATGAAGAAATGGATAAGCAATAGTAGTAGCTTCAGTTCAATTGATTGCGATCTTGTTTGTATGCCTTAGGCCTATATCACTATTAGGAATTCTAAGGTAGAGTACTTCCAGTTTTGTGCCTATATCGCTATTAGGAATTCTAAGATGCAGTACCTCCAGTTTCGTGCCTATATCGCTATTAGGAATTCTAAGATACAGTACTTCTAGTTTCGATTCCTCCATAGATTTTTGAAGACTCCTTTATTTGCCATAATTTAACAAAAGAAAGTCAACTCTCTGTACTGGTTTATAAGACGAAACGTTTACACATTTGTTTCGGAAATGTAATCATATGAAGAATTTCTGGACCGCAGCAGTGAATCTCATTATCAAGTGTAACCTTTGTCTTTCCTTTACATTATATTTTGATTATCTTATCAACCCAATCACCCTGCAAATTTTATGATTTTTCTGGCAAAGATTTATATACACAATTGCAAAATGAAAGATATTTTTCCAAATGTGCTCATATTTCATAGAAAGTTCCTTCTTGATGTTTATGTAGGATTATATTTTTCAGATAAAAACAACTTACAAATAAGAGTAAGGGTCACTTTCAGAATGTTTTTAATCTGTTAATTTATATTGAATTTACAATCACTCACTTATTTTACCTCGCTGAGTCATGCCTTTTGCTATATATCATACGTAACTTATGGACAATGAATATCTTCTGTAGTTCAACGTGTTAACCATCTTGACTTCTGTTATCGTATTTTACATATTGGTTGTTTTATATTATATTGTCTCTATAAAAGCTTGAAATATTAATAGAAGGGAGAAAGTAGCATTTCTTTCAGGCTGGTATATACATTTTTGAGAGCAAAGCAAAACCTTTCACTTAATTTTGAAATCTTTAAAGGAGTGTTTTCAAGTCACTCAAATTATTAAGACACTGTAAAACAAAAACCAATAATCTGACAATAGAGAAATCTTAGATTGTATCCAAAACATTACAGTTTTGTATATTTTAGTAAAAGCTTCGTGCATATTATGATTTGTTGATGTGAGACTTTCATTATTTTTTTAATCGATATTCATTTATCCGTAGGCCGCTCCGAGCTGATATCGAGATTGTATGCAATCAACTTGTAGCATTTTGCAGGTCCTCGCCAATCCAATATTCATAGAGGTATTGTATGTGGACTTTAGTTTTATTCGTAGTTACTAGAGCTGCATATGTTTATGGGGAAGAACTTAACGCAAAAGGATTTCTGTGACGATATAGAATTTTGAAACGCCAACGATTGTCAACGATAATCATTGTTTACTTTACAGTATAGCCTGTAACCCCATGAGGGTTTATCATTTATATTGTTTATTAAGTTTCAGATAATTTTGTAAAAGTATGTAAATGCGGAAATTGGGGAAAATAAACTATCAAAGATTAAAAAAAAAAGCAAAAATAATTTTGCAATATATTTTGTACAACTTTCTTCACGTGAGGTTGGCTATGCCATAAACTTGTGACCCACGATACCATGACAGTGGTATTTTCCTTATAAAATTTCAGTCGAGTGGAATGGAAATCTTAGTCAAGGTGGTATCGACAACAAGAAATGTAAATGCTATTACAACTGTTGTGACACATGTTGCAAAAATAAGACAACAAAGAAATGAACTATTGTATCCATAGCGCATCAGCTTTAAAGTTTTTCAGTTATCATTCAAATGTGTCAACAACGTTGCTCTATTCACTGGGAATATCTAAATACCCTGCTCCCACTTTATTGCAATGACCATGTGTACACTAGCTTAACTCGCTGCCCACGCTCCAGTCCAAAGTTACAGATCTTATGACCATGTGTACACTAGTTTAACTCGCTGCCTACGCTCCAGTCCAAAGTTACAGATCTTATGACCATGTGTACACTAGCTTCAAGTCGCTGCCTAAGCTCCAGTCCAAAGTTACAGATCTTATGACCATGTGTACACTAGCTTCAACTCGCTGCCTACGCTCCACTCCAAAGTTACAGATCTTATGACCATGTGTACACTAGCTTCAACTCGCTGCCTACGCTCCAATCCAAAGTTACAGATCTTATGACCACGTGTACACTAGCTTCAACTCGCTGTTTACGCTACAGTCTAAAGTTACTGTTCTTATGACCATGTGTACACTAGCTCCAACTCGCTGCCTACGCTCCATTCCAAAGTTACAGATCTCATGACCATGTGTACACTAGCTTCAACTCGCTGCCTACGCTCTTGTTTAAAGTTACTGCTCTTACCCCCTCTTCTAAAAAGTCCTACGGCCATCGTTCAAATTTCAGCCACTTTTCTCTGGCACAATCTCCCAACTCACATCAAAGAGACTCAAAATTTGACTAAATTCAAAACATTGTTAAAAACACGTTTTTTTTCTCAATTCTAGAGTTTTTGTTTGCAATATTTCCCTCTTTTTGTCAGCGCAGTGAAAACTTAAGTGGCTGTTGCGCTACCCTTACAAAAAGCCTAGATCTGGCTTTAATCAAGTTTATATCTCATCACGGTATATAAAGATTGATCTGGCCAGATAAAGCCAGATATAAACTTGATATAAAGAAAGCTTGTTAAACAAATAAAGTTTGATCTGGCCAGATAAAGTCAGATATAACCTTGATTAAAGCCAATTTGATATACAAATAAAGTTTGATCTGGCCAGATAAAGCCAGATATAACCTTGATTAACGTCAATTTGATATACAAATAAAGTTTGAATACATATAAAGTTTGATCTAGGCAGATAAAGCCAGATATAACTTTAATTGAAGTCAATTTAATATACAAATCAATTTTGATTTGGCCAGATCAAGCCAGATATAACCTTTGATTAAAGTCAATTTGATATACAAATAAAGTTTGATATGGCCAGATCAAGCCAGACATAACCTTGATTTAATGCTACGTTCAAAAGAAAATTACATATATATATATATATTTATATATATTTTTATATATATATATATATATATATATATATATATATATATATTTTTATATATATATATATATATATATATATATATATATATACATATATATATATATATATATATATATATATATATATATATATATATATATATATATATATATATATATATATCTATATCTATATATATTTATATATATATAAATATTTATATACATATGTATATATATATATATATATATATATATATATAAATTTGTATTAATAATGAAAAAGTAATTTCAAGATAAACAAGCTGATAAAATTTGATATAATGTGTTTCAATATGCAGATATGAAGGCTCAGTCCATTTGTGTGGCTCTATTGACTAAAGTGCTTCCTTAAGCATCTACCAATAAAGTATCAAAAATGTGATGGGCGGAGTCACATTTATTGACACCACTAAATGTTCATGCAGAAATAGAGAAGTATGGATTTACTTAATCCTGTGGCTTAATTTCTTAAATATTTTGTTTCGAAGATTTGTTTTGAATTTTGAGAGAATTTTTGTTCTCATACTGAAACTAAAAAGTAGAAAACAAAGCTCATACTCAATCTTTATTAAGTACTGTTAAAGGTTCTCATTCAGTTATGACTAGAGACTTTGTACAAATAAAAGTCTTTCATATAATTAAGAGCTGGCTCACCAATACCCCATATTAGTTAAGGGCTCTGATATTCATGAAAATTTCAGATTTGTGGCAGATTTATTTTCTAGATCTGTGAGTTATATCAAACCCAGATCTGGAATTTATATCTGGACTAAATCTAGCCCAGATATAAATCCAATCCCAGATCTGAGATTTATATCAAACACAGGTCTGGGACAGATCTGGAATTTATATCTTGCTAGATAAAGAATTGGGCAGAAATAATTTATAACTTCATCTAGCAAACTTGATCTGGAAATTCCATATCAAGTTTGATCTGGCCAGATCAAATTTGAATTTATATCTGCCCAATTCTTTATCTGGCCAGATTGGGATTTGATATAAATCCCAGATCTGGAATTTATATCTGGTTGAGATCTGGAATTCATATCTGGGCCAGATCTGAAATTTTTGTAAGGATATATAAGAACTGTGTATTATTATAGCGAAAAACATTATACATTAAACTTTTATGTGACAAGAATGTTATTATACACACACAAAAAAAAATCCTTTGTTTTGTAACTTCAATTTGGCTAAAATGTGTGTATGCCTATTGTGTGAACAATACTATAAATAAGATTTATAAATAGTCAGCAATCTGACTACTAATTTTTTCGAGACTGATCTCGAATAAACTTGCTTTACCCAGTGATGCAAGTAAGGAGAACTGATCAATACAATTATCAAATCAGTCTTATAGATAAATCTCCATGGCAACAACCAAGAGATGTTCTACCAGTCTGCTTGCTTCTCAATTCTGCATTTGATTCCTGAGTAAAAACAGTATCATATATCATTTTTCGAATATGAGTTGTATTAAGTATGTCAAGCTCATTTTTGATTTAAATTTTCGTTTGGAGGATTTAGACGACAGACCAGATCCGACACACTCAACTAAATAATTTCAAGAAATCAGAGCAAGCGGTACATGACAATCATCCATTAGGTGTATTTTGCCTTATTACATGTTATGACCAGACCGCCTTAATTATTGAGAAGCAAGGATATGATATAACATGTGAGGATGGTCATTGAATGAATAAAATCGCTATCTTTAACAACTTTACTGTATTCTCGGATCATAATGCATTAAATTTGAAAATAAAAGGCGAAAATGAAACATTTAATATTTGCTAATGTATTCTGTCAATAGTTTAGTCAACAACAACATAATCACATTTGATGAATCGAATATATTGCAAAATGTGAATCAATCTATGAAAATTGTGTTAAATAAAAAGATTTGAGATTATAAAAAACATGCTATTTTCGCTAATGTCAACCGTTTAGTGATTAATATCGCGATTTAGGTGTATTTATGAATTGCTTTACCATTTGATGTTGTCGTCAAAAGTATCCACAACCTTGCAGCTAAACACAAAAAGTATTCACTTCTAACAACTTGTAAAAGATACTAAGCGTTCCGCAAGGCCTGTTTAAAACCGATAAACTTAAAATGATTACTACAGCTCAACAACTTGTTACATATAGCAAACTTGTTTCGCAAGACCATCTCTATATCGATTTACTTCAATTTATTATACGAAAGTTCAGACTATTAGGTACCATTTAGGAATTGATTAAAAAGATTTATTTTGTCCTAAGCGTATCAATATGGCAGAGAAACATTTCGTTCATCCCTTAAATATCAGAACATTGAAGATCGTAAAAGATGCTTTTGAATTTCATAGCGCTGATTGACATTCTGCATGGATATTGATCTGCGTATTACCCGAACCCAGCATTGGAACAATTTTATTCGCTATCCAGATAAAATACAACAAGTTAATGAAAGTTAGTGCAGCCAGCAGAAGAAAAAAATATTCCAGGTGTCCTTCATTGATGTTGTTCGGAACCCACTCTGAAGGAGCTGTTTTGAATAGAAGAAAATGCTATATGGAAATGAATATCGCTGTATAATTTATATTTTCCTAGCATTATTGTTTTTGTTAGTGGTTTCTTTTGGTAGTTAATTACATGTGTCGTAGAAAGCACTATGCAAGGACCTCCGATATAGTTAGGGGCGATATATTTTTATAATTAAATATGATATCAAAACGTAGTTTAGTTAATCATGTTTTCAAAATGGATTCTGAAAATTGGTCATAAAAAACGTGAAGTTTGCAAACATTTAAGTTTCCTTATAAGCCTTAATGGTTCTAACATTTAAGTTTCCTTATAAGCCTCATTGGTTCTAACATTTAAGTTTCCTTATAAGCCTCATTGGTTCTAACAGCTACTCTTATACAATATTAATGCAAATACTTATTCGATGCATTGAACGTTTTATTTCTTGGAATGAAATATAAACTGCTGGATATTTTTTAAGATATGCTTTGAACTGCTTACCAGTAATCGAATTAACTATAGCTAATAACACAGAGCCAAATAAACTTCCCAATCCATCGCACAACAAGATGATTCCAGTAGCTAATCCACGCCACTTCGTTGGTGCGACGACAAAAGCGAACTCCAAAGCTGCACAATAGAAAATATTAAGTAACGATGATAAAAGGTCGCTCTGTTATCGTTCTTGTGTTTTGATTTATTGTATTCTCACGTTTGAGTTATCATGTGTCAAAAGAACATGTATACAGTTTTTCATGTGACTATGCCCACCCAAGAGATGCCCGGCGAAGTTTTTATATTTTTATATACGACTCTCCCCTCCTTAAGACCCCCTCCCTTCCTACTACGCAGGTGGGGTTCTGCTGTTTGTGAATGATGACAAATACACCCCGGTGAGGTACCCCGGGATCGATTGTCACGAAGCACCAAATACTGCCTTACTCTTGCACAAGTCGCCCGCGTAGAGCACTGCCTTAGATAGCAGTTACACATTCGCTATATGTAAGGCACTCATATAATCACTGCCTTGCGTATATCTACGTTGATTGGAATTATTACTACAAAAACTTTTGATGTGGATTAAATAGTTTGATAGGGGATACATTACCTGTTATCAGCGTGAGTACATCACCGATTCCAATTAGCATGTACTGTGGTATCTGATAAAATATTGACAGAGATGATGCATTGAATACTTCCCCGTTAAAAACTTGGATGAAGATGTTACCTTCGATAAGTTGGTGTTTTCTCTCAATTTCGACTAGACTTGCAAAAATAACACATAATATCACACTCATCATGCCGATACCTATGGAAAAATTGAAATATTTTGGTTAACGTAGACATTTTACATTTGCCTTTAAATTGAAAGGAAAACCACTTCTCGCTGAAGTTTATTTAATAGAGGGAATTTTGTCTCAAGCTACAGTGGCGTGGCGTCGGAAGGTTGAAATTATCGGGCCGACCATGTTCACGCTTCGCGTGAACCCAAACGGCTTGTGGTCCAGGGAGCCGCTTAAGGGCCTCGGTGGGGTCCACGGGCAAAGCCCTGGTGGACGTCCAGGGGGCGAAGCCTCGGAAGCTTTGCGGTTTAAGCATTTTGCAAGGACTTTATTTTTGCATTTCTGAATGGGTTAGCAACAATATTGCTTTGCGAATAAATTCTTCTATACTCTAGGTAGCCTTATTATTTTGAAATTCTTGTTAAGTATCGCAGTCATTTAGCCTATTCTCGTTAAAATTACACAATAACATACTTCTAACAGGAAAGTTATAGACTATCATTTTCCTAATTCTATGAACTGATGAAGTACTGAAATTTCTGACGATCTACCAACCAGGGAAGCTAACCCACAATTCCGTTGTGAAAGATTGCGTCATTTGACGCGTTTTACGTCACTTGTAAACAAAATATATTGTTTTATTCATCCTGGGAATGAAAAGCGTTAAAGCAATTCAACTATAGGGCGCGCATGTCTTTAGGACTTTACCGTAATAATTGTGTGTGTGGCTGTAGCGAACTTAACACCGCGTACCGAGGCTATTTCGAAATAAAAAAAATTGTGAAATATTAATCGCCAACTCGATACGAAAATCGTTAGTTATACATTGGAACATTAGAGTGAAATACTGAATAGGTCAAATATCACATTGTATAACCTTGGTCAGACCATTGTCGGACAAATTTATGCCTTGGTCAGACCATTGTCGAACCAATTTTTGCTCCGACCATTGTCGGGATGATCGGGGCGGTTCCGCCGCCTATGAGCTAATTGCTTGACACGTGACTTCCCGCATTGATTGGCTTGTCGATAATTGTGTTAATATTTCGACCAATCAGAAACGTTGGATTGTAGTGTATTTTTATCTCCACGTTAAATCAATTCCTGTCCTTTAGTATATTTCAAGTGTAATTGTTATAATTTCGATTTGATGTAAGTAATCGGCCAAATGACCTTTTCAGTCATCAAGGGGCTCCACACTCACAAGCAAAAATATTCAAACAAAAAAACGTCATTTAAATTTCTGACGCTATATTTATTGATCTTACCGATTCTTTTAAGCATGGAAGGATTCAAACCACGTTGATACAGGTATGGGTACACTAAAATATCAAGTACTGGAACCAAAATCACAACCACAACTGGTATGAGGACATTTAATAAAGCAGAAGGAACTGAAGTATTTCCTATAGTTCCGTTCATTACTTCTGATTGCAGAAAAAATGTGGTATTTGCCTGTTCATAAGAGAACAAACAAGTAAATAGTAGTAAGAAATGCAAAACGCTATATCGATAGACAAGATCATGCGTGGACATTATGTGTCAAATATTAATGAAATAAGGATACCAGGCGCTTAATTTGGATCAAATAAAAAAGTCTGGTATAGACTACCAATAAATCCTTTTTTAAAGAAATTTTAAAACTATTCTACGACTTTCTAATGCTTCCACTTCCAACATGTCACACTTTGTTCTATCACGCTATTTAAATTTATATGGACAGGTAGAGGTAACAATGGCTAAATTGATTACAAATTCACAAAAAAAAACATGAAGGAAGCATGAAAGCATCAAAATCGGTTAAAAATTGGCCATTTTACATCTTTTTGAAGATTTTTGTGCACATTTTGTGTTACTCGTTTGATGTATAAGCCGGATATAAGCTCTAATTTCTTCTAAATGAAGAGGATTTGAATTTTACCATACGCCCAACCGGAAAAAGCATTTTGAACATTTCAAGGTCTGAAGAAAAATAAAGAAAAACAAAAGCATTTTGAGGTTTTTTCCTGTTCACGCACCACATTTTTCAATAAATAAAAAAAATATCAAAATTTGATTACTCATAACTTGAAAACTACACATGCTATTTTCAAAATTAAATGACTATTAAACTCAGAATTTGATTACTCATAACTTGAAAACTGCACATGCTACTTTCAAAATCAAAAGACTATTAAACTCAAAATTTAATGCCCCTTTTGGCAGCTTGGTACGTCTTAGAACAGGAAATTGTTCTATCTGTACATAGACCTTTCAGTATCATAAATACACCCTCCTGGTGTGAGGTCCTTCTAGTCCACACGCGAAGTTTTGGAGCACAACTTTCTACCAAGGACTTAAAAGAACATTTATTCTGCTACTTTATTTAATGGTTTTCTTTCCGAAAGCGGTACACAAAATTTTAATAAATAAAATACTTAATAATGATAATTAATACAATCTTAAAAAATAATTGTATCCGATTATTAAGTATATCTAATGCGATATGTGATCTGTTATTTTTTTCTCAAAAATAAACAAGCTTGGTTTTTCTTACAATTTATATGCCATCCGCAACACCTTCTATAAAATTGCATCTATTAACGTAATAAAATAAATGCTATTCTACATGCATTTCTTGCGAATTTCGTCAGAAAACATCTTGATACTTAAAAAGACATTCATTTATCAAGACCATTAGTCATTTGACTTGGATACCCAAGTTAGAACACACCTGGAAACGAATGCAGTTGTAGATTATTATTGTTGATGCCAGGGAGGTAACACACATCAATTTCTTTACGTCTTCTACATCATTGTCTTCAAATTGTCCATTCTTGGATACTTTCGTTTTGTCCAGCCAGTTTAAGAATTCCGTTGAATTACTTTGGCAAGGATCTTTTGAGAAAAGGCCTCCACACACAATACGACACACACGAGCAAACTCCATATCTATATAATCAATGGGAATACTGCTGATTGGGGATATGTCAGTGTTATGAATACCATTCACTAAGATAAGTAGAGAAGCTGATTGAGATTTGAGATTGAACAAGCGAATAGCATTATTTCATCAAGTTAAGAATTAGGGTTGAATTGGTTGTTATTTAACAAATTCATGAAGTATATTCAATCGCAAGTACGAAAAAATGAACATGCATTTCTTACAAATTGTGAGACAAAATGAATTGTTCTTACCTGAACGGACTTCGCTGATATATGAAGACCTTGATGTCATGAACACAGCCAAAATTAATAGGTTGCTTACAAAGAGAATCAGATACCCTGCTGAAAATCCGCTACTTGCCTGAATAGTTGGAATTACCAGGTACGCAAAAATTGTACCGAGTTCAGAAACAAGGTAAAACCTTCATGGGTATACGTAAGAAAATAGAAACGTGTATTTGAACTTGAAAAGATGCATGTGTATTTCTAGTTTGATTGATTGATTTGATTGATTATTATTTATCTTCAAAGCAATTTACAACAATATATACTTAAATCATAACAAAAAGTTTACAAAATGAAATTATGAGTAAATAGAACACACACTTAATAGTTATAAACATGTGGTCTAGTAACTAACTGAAAGAAGATAAAGGACCTAAAATAGCAATCTTTTCTAGTCTGGCCCTTGTGAGTCAACATAAACATATTGACATTTTCTTGTGTGAATTAATTTCAATCAACAACTGATGAATTTATATAATTGATCAGTCCTCAATATATTGAGGTGATTTTTCGAAAGATTATTTCATTATTCAAAAATTTTCTGATCATCAGCCCGGATGTTTATCAGATGCTTGTGCTCATAAAAGACAATGATACTCATATTATACAAACCAATGATATGCTGAAGTAACAGTGTTGCTCGTGACTTCCCGAAGTTGGAGTGTGCCAAGTGGTCCTACCAAAGCTTTCATAAAGCAGCAACCAAAGCTGATTATTATAAGGAGGACAAAATAGAAAGCTCTTTTGTTGGAAATTGACAAGCCGGCGTCATAGGCGAGAAATGTGTAGTCGAGTGGAATGAGAATTAGCATGAAACAAGCTAAAATGAAAATTAGAGCAAAGGTAAAAGTTGAATGAAATCACTCATGTCCAAAATAAGACTGAAAATCCGGGCAACTTTTTTGTCTTTAATTTTCATCTCTACAAATATAACGGACCATGATTACACACAAACGACTGAAATTGTAATATTCAACCAAGTTTTTGTAATTATTTGTAATGAACAGTAATTATAAAACACATATTAACTACTTCTTCTGATTGTCTTTACTGTGATAGATTAGATGAATTTGCATTCATAAGAATTGATAAGCGAAATGTGTGACATGCTTAAAACTTCAGACTAATTTTTCTATACGAGTTGCATAACTTACCAGCAGTGCTGATCAACATCCCAAGATATATACCATTAAAGTGACCAAGGTATGAATCTCCAAGCCACCCCCCAAATGTTCCTAAGATATAGTTTAACCCAGAAAACATGAAACTAATTTCTGCTCCCTGTGGACTGGAATAGCCTAGTTGACTGGTTGCAAATAAAACGAGATTAGATAAAATTCCGTAATATGTCAATTTTTCTGCCGCCTCTGTCAAAACAACTGAGAGGTACAGAAATTTACTCCGATTTGGAATCTCCCCGTTGGTACGCTGGATGAGCAATTGGTCCTCCATAACTAACAAACTATCAAATGCCGATCGAATGAAAGACGGACAAATCATGTATATTTCAGGTGTGACAAAAACAGCAAGACAACTCAGCCCGCATAAATATTTATTGTGATCTATCCCTTTTATCGACGAACATATGGTTTCTTGTGAAGATGATGTATTCGTCGTTACCAGCATTTCTTGGCTGTCGGTTGACCTGTTGACGTAATCAATATGCTCATGATATCTCGAGAATAGGTTTCATTTTTTTACATTCATCGTACTTATATTAAAAAAAAGGCACGAAATCTCTAGGCCGCGCAATTTGTGGTAACTCATGTTACGATGATATAGACGACTCAAATCTGAATTTCCGGAAAACTAATTTAGATAATGTCACCTTGTCGAAATTCACGTGTCTCTAATGGGCCAATCTATACTGAGAAAATCCTATCGACCAATCAAATACTGTGGACTCTTGGCGTCTGTCCAGTCACACAGGGTATGGGATCAAGCGCATGGACAAAATGCTTTCAACACCTGTATATGATCCTCGGGCTCCCAATCCTATATTTAATTTTGATATTTTATGATGTACTTTGCAAAGAAAATGGTTAGGTATTTTCTATTTTCAAGCGCGTTGAAAAGGCCCTTTGCAAAGAAAAGCATCATCTACAGAAGAGTCCCCTCTACAGACATTGTCCCCCTCCTCATTACTTTCTTTCAAACGCCGTACACGTCACCCTTAAACCTCTTGGCTCCTGCAATGATCTACCTGTTACAGATTCATGTTAAATCGGAAATATTTGTATCACGCAGAGAGAGAGAGTATGGAAAAATTCATAAAGTAAGGCAATTAAAATCTCTAGTGTTGCCCCAACCAGTTGTGCCTAACCAGTTCTGCGTATTTCCCAAAGCTTAACCTTAAACTATAACAGAAACAGCATTATTTCAAGTTATCGCAGAGTGAGATTAACCTTGAAACTTTGTAATTCTGTGGAGATAGAATAAGAAACCACATTAAAGTTTGCTTGAAATTCAAGTGAATCCTGAAAACCGATGAAGATCATGAAAATATACATCGATTAGTCAAATTAATTAACTAAGAGAAGTACAGTAAAAGTACAACCGATGGTAATATGTCTCCTTGAAATGTTAAATAAAGTCACTTTAACAACATGTCAACCGTCTTCGTATTTTGCAATGCAATTATTGCTCTTTCAGTATCTATTTCCTTCTTAAAGATGGTTGGAAGAAAATGTTCTGCTCAATCAGATAATGACATTAATTTCAGATCCAGATTATAAAACTAAGGATGATCACGGTAAAGATAAGCTTGTTGTTTTAGTCTCAATGTCTTGATTCTTTGAACACATAACACTTTTGTTTTGATTTACAAACACAAGACAGTTGAATATGTCTACTTCTCATTCCAGTGCGTTGGTTATACATGTGGTGTCACTATACACTTAATATAGGAAAGAAAGTTACTTGAAGACTTGTAGTTTGTAATCATGTCAGATGAAATATCAAAATATAGAGCTGTTTGTGTTCTTGTACAACATCTATAACATATGTGAGTCTACGAAATATCTCATGACGACCATTCTACTAACACCATACACAAGGAAATGATTTCTTACGAAACTTTAATCACCAGGTGTATAGCCAGGTGTTTGGATTTTGGTTGTGGTGGTGGTGAAGGAATTATAATTAAATCAAGATCAAAGAATTCTGGACCTTTCAGCGTATTGTCTGTCGTTTTTAAACCTTATATCACCGGGAGGGAGGGAGGGAGGAAGGGAGGGAGGGAGAGGAGGAAGGAGGAAGGGAGGGGAGGGAGAGATGGAGGGAGGGAGGGAGAAAGAGGGAAGGAGGGAGGGAGAGAGAGGGAGAGAGGGGGAGGAGAGGGAGGGAGGGAGGGAGGTTTGTGGGGGTGGGTGGGTGGGTGGATTATGGGTGGGTGGGTGGGTGAATGAATGGATAGATGGATAGATAGATAGATAGATAGATAGATAGATAGATAGATAGATAAATAGATAGATGAATAGATAGATAGATTGTATAAAATATGTACAAATTAGAATATAATTACTTCGTAAAATCACATATTTTACCTGCAAAATTGTGCATATGAAGCACTTATTTGACCTTTGACCCATGACCTTTGAGCTTTTGACCTCTAGTATTTGTTAGAATGTTAAACCATATCCACCAATACAATTGGTAAAGATATTAAGTAATTCATTCAAAAGATACAGCCATCATCAAAAACTTGTTTTATTTGACTTGTGATCTTCGACCTTTGACCCCAGAGTTAACGGGGCACAAGTTAATGTACCGCAGTATCATGATACAAAACTAGGATTGGTATAGGTCTTGCATTTTCGGAATTTGACCGTTCACCATTCACCAAACACTTGTTTCATTTGACCTTTGACCTTTGACCTTTTGACACCAAAACCTTCCAGACAAAAGTTCTGGGCCAGGGGTACCCGTCCACCAATTTTGTATAACAGGTTTTGAGTTATAAGCGACACAAATTTGTTGCATACGCACACATTCACACACACACATACACACACACACACACACATACCCACCGATGGTACATTATGGGGACTTGACATTACAGGGACTTACCGCGCGTTCAGGAGATACACTACAAGGACCTGTGTGTATGCATTATAGGGACCTGTGTCCTATGTCATTGCATTGTACAATATCATTGCTGGATGAAGACCTTTTGTCTGTTTGTCTGTTCATCCATGTGCTTTTGACTGATAACAAGATATCACAATATCCAAGTGATGTGGATAAAACTTGGTGGTATTACATAATTAAGGGATAGTGATTATGATTTTTAAACAAGACACCCCTCCATTTCATTGCATTGCACAGCCATATTGTTGGATAGAGCCATTTGGATCTCTGTTTAAATGTCTATCTGTCCATCTATGTGTGTCTGTAAGATATCATAGTACTATTGACATTATTACCATTATCAATATGTATAGTGCATTTCATACATTAACTCGAACTGTTCAAAAGACAGGAGGCTGGACTATTCGAGCTAGCATAAAAGCTTCTGCAGTAGGGCTAGAGAGGCTAGAGAGGCAGTTGATTTCAAATTATATGAACTGAAGGATGCACTTACCTTTCCCTTAGATTTTTAAAACGTTTTACTACAAGCCTCAAAATATTTGAGACTTGTCCCAGATATTTTGAGACAAGCAAAAGGATCAAGGTTACTACCTCACCCAGTAACTCACAAATTATATGAAAGCACTCATCATAGAGCATATTACCGAAATAATACTTATGATAAATTATTTACCACTTCTTACTATCAAACACTAATTTTTATCACTTTAACTAAAAAGAAGAAAACTCTTGTTACATCTTTCTACTTCTGCAAAAATAAAATTATAATCAACCTCATACTTGACCAATGTACATCTGAAATCCTGATAATTTATGTCTCACACTCGCGCAGGGTCTAGTACTATAATACCCAAATTTACAAGACTACACAAAACAGTATACAAAGCGGCTTCCGAAAACGTCGCAATACCGTAGACCAGTTAATTACACTTGACACCGCTATCCAGGAATCCTTTGTAAAAAAGGAACACCTCATTGCCATATTTTTTGACCTCGAGAAAACTTTCGACACTACGTGAAAATATGGCATTACCCGCAAACTTCACACCATTGGCCTCAGAGGCCACCTCCCCATCTTTATTCAAAACTTTCTCTCACTCAGGCAGTTCCAATTCGTATTGGCCACACCCTCTCCAACCCGTACCCCCAAGAAGAAGGCGTCCCCCAAGGCAGCATCCTCTCTCCCACTCTGTTCAACCTGAGCATTAATGACATCGGGAATAACCTTGGCCCCAGCATCAAACGTATCCTCTACGTGGATGACTTCACCATCTTCTACTCCTCCCCTAGCTTTCCTCTTGTCGAAAATAGGCTCCAACTCGGCCTCAACCAGCTTTAAGTCTGGTGCAACAATAACGGTTTTAAATTCTCCAAAGACAAGACAGTCTGCATGCACTTCTGTCATTTCAACAACCTCCACCCCAACCCGAACTTTGTGCTCAATATAAATCGCATCCCTAAAGTT
Source organism: Chiridota heheva (assembly GCA_020152595.1). Lineage (NCBI taxonomy): Eukaryota > Metazoa > Echinodermata > Holothuroidea > Apodida > Chiridotidae > Chiridota > Chiridota heheva. The sequence continues at coordinate 2,182,922 of JAIGNY010001449.1, forward strand.
GAACACACAAAGTTCCTGGGTCCAACTCTAGACCCCAAGCTCACCTACAAGCAACACATCACCAACCTGAAACTAAATTGCAACAGCTCCCTCAACTTCCTCCGACTCCTCTCCAACACCACTTGAGGAGCGGACTGCTATGCTCTCCTCAAAATTTTCCGGCTCACCATTCATGCCAAGCTTGACTATGGCAATATTGTCTACTGTGTCGCTCACAACTCATACCTCAACCACATCAACACCATCCAAAATGAAGCCCTCAGGCTTTGTCTAGGAGCCTACAGGACCTCCCCAATCACCAGCCTTCATGTTGAAGCCAACCCCCCTTTCTACTTAGATGTAGAAAGCTTAGCCTCTCCTATGCCTTTAGAGTCCTCACCAACACCCAGAATCCTGTTTACAACCTCATTAGGTACCCCAATTTCTCCTCCCTCTTTGATAGGACTAAAACCCTATCCCCTCCCTTCAGCTTACGCATTAAATCAGACCTCTTCCATCTCGGCATCAACCCCGCCACTCTCGGCACCTACTCCTGGCCCACTTTTCCTCCTTGGGCCACCCCCTCCCTTCTGTTCACCTAGACCTCTCCACTTATCATAAAACTCAAACCCACCCTAACCTCTTCATCAATCTCCACAACCAAATCAAAGACCAACTCTCAAATTACACCTCCATCTATACTGATGGCTCCAAGAAAGGCAACAAGACAGCTGCTGCTGCCATCCAAGACATCACCCTCAGTAGCAGACTTCCTGATTGCTCATCCATCTTTTAAGCCGAGGCTAAGGCCATTCTCCTCGCCCTCAACTTTATTGAGTACTCTCCTCTCAGCCACTTTGCCATTTTCTCTGACTCAAAGGCTGTTCTTACTTCATTAATCAATCTTAATATGCCACCTCCTCCTCCGGAAACTCTTTTCTCCCACCCTCTGCAGGAAAAGTGTTCTTTTCTTCTGGAAACCGAGTCATGTTGGCATCCCTGGCAATGACAGGGCTGATGCAGCCGCTAAGCTTGCCCTCAAACTCCTCCCTACCCCTTTTCCCAAAACCTTCTCTGACATTAAACCACTTATCGCTTCCCTTGTTCATGACCGCTGGCAAACCTCGTGGAACTCCCAAATTGATAACAAACTCCATGTCATCCAGCCCTCAATCCCGATCAAATCCACCATCAACAACCTCTCTTGTATTGACAACGTTCATATTACTCGTCTTAGAATTGGTCACACCCACCTCACTCACTCCCACCTTCTTATTGGTTCCCACCAACCCCTCTGTAACAATCGCCACTGCATCCTCACTATTCATCACGTTCTCCTTGCTTGCCCCCTCTACAACCTTCCCAGAGCTTCCCTCGCTCCCCACAACTCAATTGCTGAGTTCTTCCAGAAAAATCCTCCGGATAAAATTATCTCCTTCCTTCATCATGCTTCCCTCTACAACCATATTTAATTCTCCTCTTCCACCCCCTCTCTACTTTGTTTTTGTTTCACCCATGCACCTCCTCTCTCAATCACAGCTTTCTGACTTTTGTTCTTGAATTTCTCTCATTCGCCTTCTGTTTTCTTTCCTTCCTACACCTAAAATGATCTGACCTCTCAGGCACAATTTGACCCTCGTTGTCGTGGTGCCGTTAAGACCTCATCAAGCAAACAAACAAATTAACAAAATAAGTAAATGTTAATGTCAAGTCCCGATAATGTACCTGTCCCACTCACACAGGTCCTGATAATGCACTGAATACAAGATTTTTGCTGCAAAGATATTCTTTTGTTGAAAATTTCCATATGCAATTAGTTTAACTTGAACTTAACGTAAGTCTTTAGCATCTTGATATTTCGAGAAACAGGTCAATGTTATGACCAAGTCAAAGAATCTTCTGATGACAATTTCCATATGGAATTAGGTTTTAACTTAACAAGTATTTATTGTCTTGATATTGTAAGTAACATTTCAATGTTATTGACAAGTCCCAATAATGTACCTGTCCCACTCACACAGGTCCTGATAATGCACCAAATACAAGATTTTTTGCTGCAAAGATGTTCTTTTGATGATAATTTTCATTTTGAATAGGTTAACTAAATGTAAGAATTTATAATCTTGAGATTTTGAAACTGGGCTAGTAATATGCCCCAATTAAAAGACTTAAAAAACATTCTCTATAAATGATAATCATCAAAATGAAAACAATATTTAATAATGAAAGACATGATTTTTTTGACTGCAAAGAGATTCTTCTGATGACATATTCCATATGGATCCATATGGAATTAGTTTTAACTTCTTGATATTTTGAGTAACAGGTCAGTATTAATGGCAAGTCCCAATAATGTACCTGTCCCATTCACGCAGGTCCTGTTAATGCACTGAATAAAATATTTTAAAACTAACCTAGTAATAATATGCCCCAATTACAAGATTTAAAACACATTTTCTATAAATGATAATCATCAAACTGAAAACAATATTTAATATTGAAAGACATGATTTTTTGACTGCAAAGAGATTCTTCTGATGAAAATTTGCATATGGAATAAGTTTTTAACTTAATGTAAGTCTTAAGCGTCTTGATGTTTTGAGTAGCAGGTCAATGTTAATGGCAAGTCCCAATAATGTACCTATCCCACTCGCGCAGGTCCTGCTAATGCACTGAATACAAGATTTTCAGTCCCAATAATGTATCTCTCCCACTAGCACAGGGCCTAGTAGTGCCCCAATGACAAGACTTTAAAACATACAAAATGATAACCATCAAATTGAAAACATTAATTATCAAAGACATGATTTTTTGACTGCAAAGAGATTTTTCTGATGACAATTTCCATATGGATCCATATGGAATTAGTTTTTAACTTCTTGTTATTTTGAGTAACAGGTCAATATTAATGGCAAGTCCCAATAATGTACCTGTCCCACTCACGCAAGTCCTGTTAATGCACTGAATACAAGATTTTAAAACTAACCTGGTAATAATATGCCCCTTTTACAAGATTTAAAACACATTTTTTATAAATGATAATCATCAAACTGAAAACATTATTTAATAATGAAAGACATGATTTTTTGACTGCAGATTCTTCTGATGACAATTTGCATATGGAATTAGTTTTTAACTTATTGTAAGTCTTAAGCGTCTTGACATTTTGAGAAACAGGTCAATGTTAATGGCGAGTCCCAATAATGTACCTGTCCCACTCGCACAGGTCCTGCTAATGCACTGATTACAAGATTTTCAGTCCAATAATGTATCTCTCCCACTTGCACAGGGCCTAGTAGTGCCCATATCACAAGACTTTGAAACATACAAAATGATAACCATCAAATTGAAAACATTAATTATCAAAAACATAATTTTTTGACTGCAAAGAGATTCTTCTGATGACCATTTCCATATGGATCCAAATGGAATTAGTTTTTAACTTCTTGATATTTTGAGTAACAGGTCAGTATTAATGGCAAGTCCCAATAATGTACCTGTCCCATTCACGCAGGTCCTGTTAATGCACTGAATAAAATATTTTAAAACTAACCTAGTAATAATATGCCCCAATTACAAGATTTAAAACACATTTTCTATAAATGATAATCATCAAACTGAAAACAATATTTAATATTGAAAGACATGATTTTTTGACTGCAAAGAGATTCTTCTGATGAAAATTTGCATATGGAATAAGTTTTTAACTTAATGTAAGTCTTAAGCGTCTTGATGTTTTGAGTAGCAGGTCAATGTTAATGGCAAGTCCCAATAATGTACCTATCCCACTCGCGCAGGTCCTGCTAATGCACTGAATACAAGATTTTCAGTCCCAATAATGTATCTCTCCCACTAGCACAGGGCCCAGTAGTGCCCCAATGACAAGACTTTAAAACATACAAAATGATAACCATCAAATTGAAAACATTAATTATCAAAGACATGATTTTTGACTGCAAAGAGATTTTTCTGATGACAATTTCCATATGGATCCATATGGAATTAGTTTTAACTTCTTGTTATTTTGAGTAACAGGTCAATATTAATGGCAAGTCCCAATAATGTACCTGTCCCACTCACGCAAGTCCTGTTAATGCACTGAATACAAGATTTTAAAACTAACCTGGTAATAATATGCCCCTTTTACAAGATTTAAAACACATTTTTTTAGAAATGATAATCATCAAACTGAAAACATTATTTAATAATGAAAGACATGATTTTTTGACTGCAGATTCTTCTGATGACAATTTGCATATGGAATTAGTTTTTAACTTATTGTAAGTCTTAAGCGTCTTGACATTTTGAGAAACAGGTCAATTTTAATGGCGAGTCCCAATAATGTACCTGTCCCACTCGCACAGGTCCTGCTAATGCACTGATTACAAGATTTTCAGTCCAATAATGTATCTCTCCCACTTGCACAGGGCCTAGTAGTGCCCATATCACAAGACTTTGAAACATACAAAATGATAACCATCAAATTGAAAACATTAATTATCAAAAACATAATTTTTTGACTGCAAAGAGATTCTTCTGATGACCATTTCCATATGGATCCATATGGAATTAGTTTTTAACTTCTTGATATTTTGAGTAACAGGTCAGTATTAATGGCAAGTCCCAATAATGTACCTGTCCCATTCACGCAGGTCCTGTTAATGCACTGAATAAAATATTTTAAAACTAACCTAGTAATAATATGCCCCAATTACAAGATTTAAAACACATTTTCTATAAATGATAATCATCAAACTGAAAACATTATTTAATATTGAAAGACATGATTTTTTGACTGCAAAGAGATTCTTCTGATGAAAATTTGCATATGGAATAAGTTTTTAACTTAATGTAAGTCTTAAGCGCCTTGATTTTTTGAATAGCAGGTCAATGTTAATGGCAAGTCCCAATAATGTACCTGTCCCACTCGCGCAGGTCCTGCTAATGCACTGAATACAAGATTTTCAGTCCCAATAATGTATCTCTCCCACTAGCACAGGGCCCAGTAGTGCCCCAATGACAAGACTTTAAAACATACAAAATGATAACCATCAAATTGAAAACATTAATTATCAAAGACATGATTTTTTGACTGCAAAGAGATTTTTCTGATGACAATTTTCATATATATCCATATGGAATTAGTTTTTAACTTTTGATATTTTGAGTAACCGGTCAGTATTAATGGCAAGTCCCAATAATGTACCTGTCCCATTCACGCAGGTCCTGTTAATGCACTGAATACAAGATTTTAAAACTAACCTAGTAATAATATGCCCCAATTACAACAATTAAAACACATATTTTACAAAATGATAACCATCAAACTGAAAACATTATTTAATAATAAAAGACATGATTTTTTGACTGCAGATTCTTCTGATGACTCTTTCAATATGGAATAAGTTTTTAACTTATTGTAACTCTTAAGCGTCTTGATATTTTGAGTAACAGGTCAATGTTAATGGCAAGTCCCAATAATGTACCTGTCCCACTCGCACAGGTCCTGCTAATGCACTGATTACAAGATTTTTAGTCCCAATAATGTATCTCTCCCACTTGCACAGGGCCTAGTAGTGCCCATATCACAAGACTTTAAAACATACAAAATGATAACCATCAAATTGAAAACATTAATTATCAAAGACATGATTTTTGACTGCAAACAGATTCTTCTGATGACCATTTCCATATGGATCCATATGGAATTAGTTTTTACCTTCTAGATATTTTGAGTAACAGGTCAATATTAATGGCAAGTCCCAATAATGTACCTGTCCCACTCACGCAGGTCCTGTTAATGCACTGAATACAAGATTTTAAAACTAACCTAGTAATAATTTGCCCGATTTACAAGAATTAAAACACATATTCTACAAAATGATAACCATCAAACTGAAAACATTATTTAATAATGAAAGACATGATTTTTCGACTGCAGATTCTTCTGATGACAATTTGCATATGGAATTAGTTTTTAACTTAATGTAAGTCTTAAGCAACTTGATATTTTGAGTAACAGGTCAATGTTAATGGCAAGTCCCAATAATGTACCTGTCCCACTCACGCAAGTCCTGTTAATGCACTGAATACAAGATTTTAAAACTAACCTAGTTATAACATGCCCCAATTACAACAATTAAAACACATATTTTACAAAATGATAACCATCAAACTGAAAACATTATTTAATAATGAAAGACATGAATTTTTGACTGCAGATTCTTCTGATGACAATTTGCATATGGAATAAGTTTTTAACTTATTGTAACTCTTAAGCGTCTTGATATTTTGAGTAACAGGTCAATGTTAATGGCGAGTCCCAATAATGTACCTGTCCCACTCGCACAGGTCCTGCTAATGCACTGATTACAAGATTTTTAGTCCCAATAATGTATCTCTCCCACTTGCACAGGGCCTAGTAGTGCCCATATCACAAGACTTTAAAACATACAAAATGATAACCATCAAATTAAAAACATTAATTATCAAAAACATGATTTTTGACTGCAAACAGATTCTTCTGATGACCATTTCCATATGGATCCATATGGAATTAGTTTTTACCTTCTTGATATTTTGGGTAACAGGTCAATATTAATGGCATGTCCCAATAATGTACCTGTCCCACTCACGCAGGTCCTGTTAATGCACTGAATACAAGATTTTAAAACTAACCTAGTAATAATTTGCCCGATTTACAAGAATTAAAACACATATTCTACAAAAAAGTAATCATCAAACTGAAAACATTATTCAATAATGAAAGACATGATTTTTTGACTGCAAAGAGATTCTTCTGATGACAATTTGCATATGGAATTAGTTTTTAACTTAATGTAAGTCTTAAGCAACTTGAAATTTTGAGTAACAGGTCAATATTAATGGCAAGTCCCAATAATGTACCTGTCCCACTCACGCAAGTCCTGTTAATGCACTGAATACAAGATTTTAAAACTAACCTGGTAATAATATGCCCCTTTTACAAGATTTAAAACACATTTTTTATAAATGATAATCATCAAACTGAAAACATTATTTAATAATGAAAGACATGATTTTTTGACTGCAGATTCTTCTGATGACAATTTGCATATGGAATTAGTTTTTAACTTAATGTAAGTCTTAAGCAACTTGATATTTTGAGTAACAGGTCAATGTTAATGGCAAGTCCCAATAATGTACCTGTCCCACTCACGCAGGTCCTGTTAATGCACTGATTACAAGATTTTCAGTCCAATAATGTATCTCTCCCACTTGCACAGGGCCTAGTAGTGCCCATATCACAAGACTTTAAAACATACAAAATGATAACCATCAAATTGAAAACATTAATTATCAAAGACATGATTTTTTGACTGCAAACAGATTCTTCTGATGACCATTTCCATATGGATCCATATGGAATTAGTTTTTACCTTCTTGATATTTTGAGTAACAGGTCAATATTAATGGCAAGTCCCAATAATGTACCTGTCCCACTCACGCAGGTCCTCTTAATGCACTGAATACAAGATTTTAAAACTAACCTAGTAATAATTTGCCCGATTTACAAGAATTAAAACACATATTCTACAAAAAAGTAATCATCAAACTGAAAACATTATTCAATAATGAAAGACATGATTTTTTGACTGTAAAGAGATTCTTCTGATAACAATTTGCATATGGAATTAGTTTTTAACTTAATGTAAGTCTTAAGCAACTTGATATTTTGAGTAACAGGTCAATGTTAATGGCGAGTCCCAATAATGTACCTGTCCCACTCGCACAGGTCCTGCTAATGCACTGGTTACAAGATTTTCAGTCCAATAATGTATCTCTCC